>QEOT01005317.1:0-40123 GCA_003123785.1 Pterocarya stenoptera | reverse complement strand
AAAAAAAAAAAAAAAAAAAAAAAAGGAAAAGAAAAGAAAAGACTGTTTATCTAAACTTTTTCTAGATGTATTCTAAATTTGCTTTTCCTCTCCATTGATGTTTTGTATTGGTTTGTCCAGATGGATGATGAGATTGGTGTTACTCCTGTGCTGGCTCCAAAGCAGAAGGATGCACCTAAAGAGGAACCTGCTGAAAACAGTCCTGTAAAAACGATACCTTCTGGACCTGCTCGGGGAACCCCATCTGCCTCTAAGTCTGCAAAGGCGAAGAGAAAATTAAATGGCGACGATGCGAAAGTGTCTAATGCTGCACCTCCAAAGAAGGTGAAAACAGAAAATGTACGACTATATTTGATGAATGCCTTTTATTTTACCTTAAGTTTTATACGATGCATTTATCCTCTAAGGTATTTTAAGGCTCCTAAAGATATGATAATGTTTTAATTGTATTCTTTTGTCATTTTAATTTGACTTTTGTTTTCTTGATTAGGAATTAAAACCTTCTTTAAAAGAAGAAACCGTGCCTCCTCCAAAAAGCAGTGTGCCTTCAAAAGCTACACCATCATCGAAAACTGGGCCAACATCATCTGCTGGGCCTGTCACTGAAGAAGAAATCAGAGCTGTTTTAATACAGAAGACACCCGTGACAACACAGGATCTTGTTGCTAATTTTAAAGCAAGACTAAGATCCCCAGAGGTATGCTATTTCAGTGTATTAAGACTTGAACTGAACACTGCAATCAATCAATCATAACCTGCTTTTTTCCTGGTCTGGGTAACATCCTTTAGCCATAACAAGTTAAACCTATCTTGGGCTGTTTCAAATGGTCAGATTTCCCAATCACGAACGCATGGATGGTTCTATAATCAGCCCAGTCAACTTAGTTGCCTCTTTGTTTGAAAAAAAAAATGTGTTAGAAGTTGCAGCGGGTGGAAAATGAGCACACAAGCCACTGCACTTCTTGTTTAATGGTGACTAGACATTTTGAGCTCATGCGCCCACACACACACATTTTTACACAAGTACCAAAAATATGGAATGGTCGACATTTTGACATCACTGTACATTTTGTCATGCCCGCAGATTAATAAATTCAATTCAAAATCAGTGTTATGTCACTATATCTATTCTTTTCCGAATGATTTGGTAGTTAAAAATGGCATTTCAGTTTAGTCATGCTTGATCCCGTATACAAATATTCGTTTATGGATTGTGTGATGTGTTATTTATTGCTTCTGCTTATGGGTGCAGGACAAGAAAGCTTTTGCAGACATCCTGAGAAAAATTTCCAAGATACAGAGGACAAATGGATCTAATTATGTTGTTTTGAGAGAGCGATGATTGGATCCCAGTACATCTGCTTTTCATTTGCAGTTGGTGTCCATCCGCTTTCATTCCAACGATCTCATTTCCAATAACTCTTCCCCTCCCTAAAAGGTGGTATTAGAAAGAGTTTGTTTTGTATTTCCGACTAAGAGCTGTGTCACTTTATGGTTATGGATGATAAGCATGGCTTTCTTTCTTCCGATTGATGAATTCTACTGTCTATGCATTTACTGTGTAACTGTATTATTCCGCGGTGGCTGGGCACTAATCGCATTCTGTATATTTATTTTTCTGGACCATTTCTTCCCCTTACTCTATGGAGAATGGATCAAGTCTCTCTTGGATCTGAATTTAAGCGAATTCAATCTCAAGAATAGCTGTTCTATTTTTCTTTTTTCTTTTTTCCTCTCGTAGGCATTCCCAATATATATTTTCTCTCCTTTGTTTTCAGGAAACTTTTTAACTCATCTCATCTAATCATTACAACTTTTTTAAATTTTCATATAAAATAAAATAAATAACTTAACTTTTTCAATCCTTAAATAAAAATAATATTAAAAAATATATATTCTAATATTATTTTATTCAATTTTTAATTTTAATCTCGACTCATTTTATCTGCGAAAACAAACAAGGCTAAGCGATGATACAGAAGAGAGATGTTCTACCTAAACAAGAGATTATGGCTTATTCCGTGATATTTTGCAAGATTCAAGACATTAACAACAATTGCAAGCTCTGAAAAGTGAAAGCTCAAAGTTCTTATAATTTCCTTAATCCATAATAATAAGCAAGATCCAAACTGATTGTAGATAGATACTCCGAAGTAGTCCTAATTTTTAAATTTAAACATACCAAAACGACATATATTAAATTTAAATTCAAACACCTACAACAACATAGCAGCAAAGAAATCCAAAGGCCAAGAGGATAAAGCTTCCAACAAGATGGGCTGAGCTAGAAGGGATTGTGGGCCCATCAGCTACGTCTAGAATGGAGCCCTCCGATGTGGCTACTTTTGGGATTTCAGGTTCTCCCTGAGGCAGCACCTCAACGTGTAACTTCAGCCCGTTCTTGCAGCTCTCGGGGTTACTGCTCGCGAAGTAGCGGATCCCTTTCTCATCCAGTGAGATACTATCCAAGCCGTCCGTGTACATTCTGATAGGGTTGCTTACATCGCACAGCTCGAATTCCTCCTTGCTCTTCAGCTCAGCGATGCTTTCCCGTGATGAAGAGTACGTGAACCCTGCCCATTCACAACGCCCATTTGTAGAAATGAAATACGTACACTCATGGATGCATGAAATAAGTAATCAAATCAAAGCTTACATTTTGAGGCTGCGAAGCCCATAAAACAAAGAAGGTATGAAAAAGAAAACAGAGAACAATTTATATATGTTTTTCGACATAATTTTAAACTCAAGAGAGTGTTTAGCTTTAGATGATTGTTTCATAGGAACAAGTGTAAGATAATTAAATGATAGTAGAACAGATAGCTCATGAAGATTAGCAAGTCCTTTTTCGTTGGAGTCCTCCCTTAGATAGCTCATGAAGATTAGCAAGTCCTTTTTCGTTGGAGTCCTCCCTTTGCTTAGTTACTAGCCATGCATGCATGTGATTTAGTTCCTAATTAAGCTTAGAGAGGGATAGAGAGAGCTCACAGATTTTGTCTCCGACCCTGAAGTTTCTTGCGGAGGACCAAGAAGAGACGCCGGAAGATGGGTCCCAGCCGCGGTTGCCTCCGACCACATGGTGCACTTGAGCTTCGACCCAGTTCCCTCCAAGGCTCTGGGAGATCAGGAGAACCAGAACAACAATACCCACCATCTTCATTAACGCAGCCATTAGCACACTTACCACCCAAAACAGCGTTCCCTCTCTCTTAGCTTTTAAAACTCGTGAGTGAGGGAAGTGAGCAAGGGGAAAAGCAGAGGATGCACTTTCAACTAGCTCACTATATGGAACGTACGGTTTCCAGGCAGCTTCCTTTCCCAGACCTACGTGAAGAAAAGACTGACGAGTGTGAGCCCACACGCGTATTCATTTCAACCACTCCTTAGAGCATTCGTTGGCTTTATGCCTGCACACACACTCTCTAATTTATTATTTTCGATTTCGTCGGAACGAAAAAGTTCCCAATGAATTGCATATATACCCATACCCAATTGATTGCTTCTCACTGTGCATAAGCACCAGCATCGGTCTCATCAAAACGGAGCTTTTATCAAAATTTGATGATTTGGGGGTTAAAACGCTGGTATTAGATACTGTATACCATCAAAGCTCAAGCTTTGAGCTATAGCATTTTACTTTTATCTTTATACTTGAAGTTATACTATTCATTTCTATTCCTATTATTTTATTACAAAATGTATTTCTTCCGTTTTCTATAATTCGTGTAATGTAATTATTTCATCTTCTCTTTTGAGTGCATTTTTTACTAACACTACTGCATGGTGGGTGTTGATGTATTTTTTAACCTTAACAATATGAATGACCCTCTAGTTAATATCAATAATTTAAATATCAAATTAAATTATTAATGTACATATAGTTAGTGTAATTGTAAAATATGAAAAAAAAATTAAAAAAAATAAAATTATTAATTTGATGACTCTAATGGCTAACCAACGTGGGGTTATAGATGAGGAGGTTTTGAATTTATAAAAAATATGTACTTTTCATCAAATTTTAAAGATAAATTTGATGAAACCAATACTGAAAAAAGACTACATGTATCTTCCATGCGAATAGAACCCTCCCGCCTAGTCAACAACTGTTACGACATTTCAAACTAAATAATGGGAAGAAAAAAAAAAAGGTGAAAAAACAAAACAAAAACATAGAGTTAAGAGTCTCTCTTGAAGCTACCACCAGTCATCAATCCCTATTTTTCTGGTTAAGATAGTGTATAGAAGTGTACTGCGACTGTGCAGTTAAAGCTATCTTAAGGTCATCCAAGTTGATCTAGGAATAATAAAAAATAATAATAAGAAAATAATAAATAATTTGTGAATAATATTGAGATAGTTTGAGATCACGCTAACCAAACATAACCTAAGAGTAAGGAATTAAACATCTTATCAAATTCTTGCATTAATTTTGAGTCTTAAAATCAAATAGTTATTATTATTGTTCTATATATTGATTTTTTCTTTTACTATATTGAGATTCATTAATGTGTCTAGTTCTCACTCGCTTGAGAGGAACTTCAAGATCATCATATCTTTTTGTGGTTAACTTATGCATGCAGGCTACCAACTAGATATATTGTGATATAAGATGGGAGCATTAATAATACTACTTTTCATATAAAGATCCCTTATACACAACAATTTTAGGACTTAATTAAAAAGAAAGTATATAATATTTTTCATATACGTTAAATGAATTTTTAAAACTTATTAAAAACCTAATTAATTAGCCGTTTGAAATAATCATATCATGGTTAATTATATATAAACGTTATAAAACTTACTTCGTGTATAGATATATATATATATCTATATCTCTTTTATTTTAGAGATATTGTCCCTAGTTAAACATACTCGTGTCTCTCACGTACAATGCTTGTACATGATCACTTCAATCATACTTTCTGCCATGGCCTGCTCAATGGTAAGGCTATTTAGGCCATTGTTTATAGCCCCAACTCTATGTAAAGCTCCTAAAAATAAAAATGAGTTGTTTTTTTTAAAAATAAAAACCATTTCATTAATAAAATTTTAAATAATTTTTATAATTTTCAATGTGTGCAAGGCCTCCATAATACTAAACTTAATATTTAATACAATGATTTTTTTATAAGTAACACAATGAATTATTTATATTTTAAATACTATTTTTAAGATTTTGCTAAATTGAGACTCAAAATCTACATTAAGACCTTATTTTTAGTTGTTATAAATATAAATTCACAAAATCTATATTTAAAGATTTTAAATAAAATCTAATTTTATTAAAAAGTTTAAAAATATTTTATATAATAATTTATATTTTATTATATTATAATTACAAATACCTCACTTAAATTTTATTTTAAACCTCAATTTTTATTGAGCCTTCTGCTACTGCATGCATCTTTATTGTTCCAATTCCTAGCTAGCTCCCATTAATTGTAGGCAATTTTCTAACGCCGTACGTTTCTCTCCATTGATTTGAGGAAACAACAACTTTGCGGGGGAATTAGTTTCTCACTTGACATTCATTGTTTAGTACTTCCTTGTCCCCTTGTGAGTAGATGGCATGTACGTGTGGGGGTAACCCTGGATCGAGTTTGTCGGCCAAATTTCATTGAGATTTGAAACCGTAAGAATTTAAAACAACTTGGGAAAGAACAGAAAGCATTAGCCATAATTGGTTGTACTAAATTCCTTAATTGAAGAACTGTAACTACAAGAGCATGACTTTAACTCATTAAAGCAATTTGGTCGAGAGATTTGATCAGTAACTTAGGGTTGGCGCCATTAGAGGTTGTAACTAGAGTCTTTTACGGTACGTGGCAGCAGCCATGCTGATAATATGTAACATTCTAGCAAGTAAAAACCAAATCCTGGTTGAAGAAAGAGAGCTGGCCCGCGCGCTCTTTCCCTAGTCAATTTTAGATCATCATGAAGTTGTTCTGTCATGTGCATGCATGGTTTTCAAGCCACATGAGTACGTACCATCTTTTGTCGTCTTGGGGCTGCCTTTAATTAATTTGAGAAGCTTTCACCTGCCTTTAATCATGAAGGATCGATACGATTTGATGGTGACCTCGCCTTACCCTTTTTTTTTACTTACCGGGCATTGTCTTCGAGGAGTTTCATGTTTGATCATTTGATTTTTTAGTTAATTCTATTGCTTCTCTTATCCCATCTCAAATTTGAAACTACGGATCCTCCATTTAATCCCGATCACTTTGTTTCGTATGCGTAGGACCCCCATTCATTCAGTACTTAATTAATCTCACAAGCTGTCCCAATTTTTACTAGGAATGCTAGGTCGACACGATTTGGTGGACATGAACTTCTAATCTAAAGAGCCTTTTTACTATTTATATATAGAAATTTTCTATTCTCAAGTTGTTTTACAGAGTGCATTATCCATATCATCTAAATAGTATGATTTAATTTGTAAAATTTAAATTTTAAAATTTATCTTTCAAATCAAATTATGTCATCTAAATATTTTACTAGATGTGTTCTACATACCATCTTAATAATAAAAATTTTCTTCATATAAACAATTTCTCGTATACCATGTCCATGTGAATTTTTCTTCATATCGATTTTGTGAGTATCCGTGCACATATTATATATAAGAACTCTATAGAATTGCAAATGGAGCTGATGGAGCACTACTTCATTGGCACAAGATCTCTTTTTCTGGAACATTGTTGGACGAGTAAAGCTTCAAACTGGACGAGTGTCATTTTGCATTTTACACCCTCGAATAGGAAATAGACATGTAAGGAATTTACTTGTTTTACTCATGTAGAGTGTATTTCGTTCAATCCTTTATCTCTCCGTTCTCCATTTCTCTCTTCTCTCCCCCCTCCTTTCCCGTTCAATCGATCTCTCATCTCTCTTCTTTTTCTACAACCTCAAGTCAGGCCTTAATTATCCTTAACCATCAAAGCATCAAAACAAAAGAGAGAAATTTTAGTTAGAGAGATCACAAAGAGGGGGTGCGAGATTCGAAGGAGAGGGAGAGAGGGAGACTTGGCCTCGAAGGAGAGAGAGTACTTTAGTGAGAGAGAGAGAGAGAGATTGACGTACGGGGTGGGGGAGGAAGGAGAGAGAGAGAGGGGTGAAAAGAGATGCATGGGTTGGGGGGAGGAGATCGAGGATGAAATCCCATGCAATCCTAATCAATATTTTGCTAGAATCAAATTTCAATACGTGTAATGTGATTATTGGTACGGTGCATGTAAAATAAACAAACTCACTGGCCATCTGGCTGCTAGCCTCTCCCTTGTTGGATTGATGAGACGCTCGAATTCTTCTCTATCTAGCGTGAAAGTCGATCTATAGTTGTTTTTGAAGAAATTATTAAGCGTTAATAGGATGTATTTTTATTGAGTTTTGCGATAAAATCTTTACCATACTTTATATTTTTTAAAATTTATTTTTTTTAAAGTATTTCAAAATTTTTATAATTTATTATTTATATAATAAATATTTGTTAAAAAAAATTAAAAAAATGTAGCATATAAAAATTATGTAAATAGTAAAAAGTCGTAGAGATTTTTTATTTTTCATTAGTACTACGCCTTGAAAAATGCAATTCTGTGGGGCCGGTGTTGGCTAGCTGTTCCATTATTATGGCCAGTTATAATTTATCACCTTAATTAGTAATTTTCACATAATAATTTTCTCAAGTTCTTTTTTTTTTTTTTTATTTCTTGCTCAGTTATCCGTTTGCAAATTTTATTTAAAAAAGAATTATTAACTAATTAATTAGCGTTTTAAGATGTACACTGAATGCATATAATTAATTATACAACAGTTCTTTTGTTCTAATTTGCTTTATTAAGTCACAAAGTTGCGTCGATGATCGTCGACACATCATGCTTGCAAAAATTGTTTCATAATCACCAGATCGATTATAATAATTTATAACTACATCTCCGAAATAATCTGAAGTGAAGAAAATGGCAAGAGGAATTTTACATTTGAAACGGAATAAACATAGATATATCATTTTCCAGCTAGAAAACCCATTAATTAACAACATCATGCATCCTTGAAACAAAACAACTTGTTTCAAAGTCGAATTAACGGAAGACATCATGATCACGAACAATTAATATTCTCGATCATCATGACTGTCTGGAGACTGAAATACGATAATGTCACCCTCCTCAGGCAATCTAAATCTGACCTTCTTTTTCAACTTCCCACTTTGGTTTGTGCTTATAATCAAAGAAGATTCTGATTGATCTCCTTCAGCTGGCGCTTTACCAGTACTCATCATGTGCAGCACCCTTGATCTCTTCAAGCAGAAGCTGTCTTTTGCTTTAGAGGATAAAGCTGTATCGACTGGTCCAGTACTTGAAGATGGGTGTACCCTTTTATAATTAGCAGGGCTACTGAATACATACAGTTCATGATGACCTGATCCGCTGTAACGATCTGCCCTGCCCGGAGAAGCCATGATCAGCAAGTCTTCTAAAGTCAACTTTCCGACCTTTGTGATCATGCTCTTATGATCTGGTTGGTGAGGAGACTGTCTCTTCTTCATCACCTTCTTTGTCTTCCAGCACTCCGGTTTCAACAGCTTGATGATTGATGACCCTCTAGGGCTGTTAATGCTGCTTTCATGGCTGTTGTTGGAGCTGGATGATTTCACCTCTCGCTCTGAATTAGAACACAAGCAACTGGTGAGATTTGCTCCCATTGTTAAAACCTGTAAAGAGAACCGAAAGAGCAAGATGAGAAATGGATTGAATAAGAGTTTTCGAGGGGGTTATTATAAGGAACCTTTAGACGGAGGGTCCTAGAGGATCGATGTTGATGATGATTCATGAGAACACAAGGATGGCTTGGTTCTTATCATCATATTATTGTACTTTTTCGTGTACAATATTTTCCATGTTCTCGGGATAATTAAATCAGATCAGATATCTTAAGTTTTTACTTTAGTGAACGCTTTTTATTCTTCTCGATTTTTTTAAGATAACCCATCTATTAAGAAATTTTTGAATTAATATCAGACTTATTTTATAATAAAAATAATTTTATAATTTAATATATCACATCAAATCACATTAATTTATATATTTATTATTTTTATAAAAAAAAATTTATTTTGGTACCACTCTTTCAACATAACTGTTTATATCTATTTATTTTTCATTTAAAATTCATGAATATAATACATCCCACCTGCCATGTATAAAAACGACACAATTTCTTTCTCGGCTTCCTAGGAATGCTTTGCTAAATCAGAAGGTGGACAGTACGTAGTACATGGCGATTCAACCAATGAGTATGGTCAGTCAAAATAGTAGATAAGCATATATATATATATATATATATATACCAACAATATATCAACAAATCGATGAGACAAAATCATTCTCCATATTCATGGAACTAAGTAAGGAAAATATTCCATGTATATATAATTGGTGCATATTCTGGCTTCTGAAGGATACAGTTCTTCAGAATCGATCCTTGCTGTCGTGTAGATATATATGTATATATATATATATATCGGATATGCATATTATATGGTGGCTGTCAAGAAAAAATTCTTTGGTGTCAAATAAACTTCTAGGAGTACTAATTGGCAGTTTCCGCGCAGGCTTGCGGCGGAGTACTAACGATGTTGATACTACAAGAAATGGAATTATGAATATATAATGTAACTACGAATAAATCATATGAATTATTAGTCGGTTGTTTATAAATATAATCACTGACTGTACCTGTTGATTATAACATAAATGTGACTACCGTTTTAATTTCTTAAGTTTAATTTGCAATATATATATATATAATGAAAGTTCCAGAAGTTTTCAATATTATTGTTGTTAGAGGATTTCCTCTTATCTATATTAATATCTTTTAGTTCATTTCACTTGTCTTTCTCCTTTTTTGCTCATCCTACAATAAAATTGTTTATTTACTGTAAGTTATTTTCTGTCAAAATAGAGTTATTCTCTTCACATATAAATATTTTTGTAACAAATAATTCGTTACAACTATTTATTTTCTATCGATGACCTGATTTAACGTTATAATCAAACGCTATAATTAACACCAATTAAACAACCTTTGATCATGGTCCAGCAACCCATTTGGTTCGTTCCCATTTTCTCTTGGACCTGCTTGCCTATATCACTTTCGGCTCCGTTTATCACCTATCTTGCCCTTATTGCACCCTATTCAATATTCTTTTTGTCAAGATCGAATATTATATAGCTGATTAGCTTCTCATATATCAATGAGAAATGCTATTATGTTTTTTAATTTATATAATTCATTGTGTCTTTTGATATGATATAACAATGTGATGACACATGACTTAATTATTAAAAATTTTTAAAAAAATTCAAAGCATAAACATAAAAGATTAGAGAGATTTTAGAGTTTTAGGGCATGTTTGGAACCTTAGATGAGACATAAAATTAATATTATAAAATTATATTTTTATAATATTTTAACTTTATAATATTTTTTATTTAATTTTTTTCCTCTTATTTCCCAAAACTCAAAAAATATTCAATTCAAACTATTTCACTACTATTTACAAACTATCTTATTATTATTCACAAAATTCACATTTCATCTCACTCTCCAAACCAACCCAATCTTCTTCTTTTTATATTTTTGGATGACATTTTGTTTTGAATATATATATTTTTTAATTTTTTAATAAGCTACGTAGCACCATATCAAGGAGGCGAAATGAATAGTATAAATTAAAAAGCAGAGTTTTGATACGCATCCGTTATTGTAGCGGTGTGCATTTTTGCACACCCTACGTGGCAATCATCTGTTTTTTTTTTTCATTTATTGCAAAACACTGGTTGAATTCTCACTCTCTCTCTCCTTTCGCCCGTGCACCTGCAGCTCGATTCTTCTTCAACTCAGCCCGGTGTTGCCATGCGCCGCCGCACCTCACCGCCATCACCGGCGAGTCCCCCTCACACCGGTAACCAAGCCAGCCACCACCGATCTCTCCCACGCACAACTCTCTCTCTCTCTCTCCTGAGGTATCCCAACCGAAACCCATTTCTCTCCACTTGCGCCACCGTATGTAGGGGTGTCAAATCGTATTAACGGGTCGTGTTCGTGTCGTGTTAAGATATGTATATTATACTATATAAGTCAACCCTAACCCGACCCGTTAAGCTTATCGTGTCAAAATCTCAAACCCTAACACGACCTGTTAACATAACGGGTCGTGTCGTGTCAACCCGTTTTGACCCGTTTATATAAATCTGTTGAACATACTCGAAATTAACTCGTTTGACCTAGTTAAGTTTAGCATAATTTTATATAAATGTTAAAATCACAATATTTATAAAAAAAATATAAGACTAACTACAAGTCCAAAATTACAATCCAAATAATAAAAATATTGAAATTAAAATTTCTACAATTTTATTTTTAGGTATAAGGGTATAATTGTAATTTTAACTTTCTTAACGGGTCATAACGGGTTGACCCGTTATCAACCCGTTAGGCAATCGTGTCTTAACGGGTCAACCCTTTTTGATCTGAACCCGTTAAGGCTAAATCCTAATCTGTTTTTATCGTGTCGTGTTCGTGTTTGGTTAACGGATCGTATCACATATTGTCACCCCTAACCGTACGCGACCATCCTAGGCCATTGCACCTCCACCGCCTCACATCGACGATCACCTCTTGCAAACCCAGCCACCACGAAGCTCCCTCTCCCTTTCCGTCGCACACATGCAAACTATCCATAAAATGGGTTTCACACGAGCTCGGGGCCACCGACGGCTCTATCTCCGTTGTGCGTCGGTTCTAGCCCCACCAAGCACCTCTCTTGACCACAGCGACTTGTCCCCGAGCTCCTCCGCGCCAGCAAGCCCTCCACCTCTCTCTCGGTCTCTCTGTCTCGCCCTCCACCTCTGTCTCGCTCTCCACCTCGTCCCCGAGTTCTTCCGGGCCACCTCTCTCTCGGTCTCTCCGTCTCGCCCTCGACCTCTCTCTCGCTCTCCACCTCCTCCCCGAGCTCCTCCGCGCCGGCAAGCCCTCCATCTCTCTCTCGGTCTCTCTCACCCTCCACCTCTTTCTCGCTTTCTCATCAGACAATTCATAACGAAATGCATAAAATGAGACTGAAAATGATTTTTATTGTAAGGGTATTTTTGTCATTTTACAAATGGTATGTGTTGGATGATATTGAATAGTTGCGGATGCCAATATTATTTCTAAAAAGCATACTAACATATTGGCATCTATAATGAGACGTGCTACGAATCAGCCGTGAACACTTTACGTGTCCCATACACTTCTAGTTGGATTTGGTTTAGTGGACCACTTGCCTTCTTTTTCCCGTTCTTTCTTGATTCTTTGTTCTTCCCTTACGTTTACAGACAATCTCGTAAATTCGTAATTCAAATAAACATCAATGACAAAAAAAAAAACCCATTTTAGTTCTCAAATTCATGGAAGCCGAAGCTCAAGTAACAACCCATTTTTCTCTATTTGCAACTTCGATTTTTTGTGGGTGCAGAAAATGTTGGCGTTGAAGAAGGCGTACGTGGCTGCCGTCATTTTTTTTTTTTGTTTGTTTTAACAAAACGCACGTCCCTGAGCTTCGCAAACCAGAGAGAGACACACAGAAGTGTTAGAGCAGTAATTCATCTTCCTTCCGAAGCCAAAATAATGAAAAAGCAAACACATTGAGTGAGAGGGAGAGTGTAGGCAGAGAACTAGACCCTTTCCCACAATAATTTGATCGGTCCTCTCACGGAAAATCATTCCCCATTCAACCATCTCTCACAGTCCTATAAACCCCCCCCCCAACATTCACTAGCTCAATAGCCACTTCTTCCATGGCTGACTTAAGGGGTTTGAGGGTCTCTTGGATGTTTACGATTTTGGACCTGATTGATTTTCTGGCTCTGCAATCGATCAGGAAAGCTTTGGACGACTTGCATGGTTTGAACTCTTTCCTTCTCATAGTTCTGACTTCTGTAATTCTATAGGTAAAAGTGGTATTTTGGCCTTCTGGGTATATTGAAAACGAGAGAAAAATAACCCTGTTTTGGTATTCATGGGTAGAAGAGGATTGCAAAGTGTTTCTTGGGGTCGGGGTGAGGTTGAAGTCTTGGCTGCACAGAGCCTTGAGGCTTGGGGTCGGGGGCTTGAACAGCCGACGTGCTTGGGGTCCCACGTGAGTTTGAAGACGAAGCTACACAGAGCCGTCCCAGGTGAGGTTGAAGACGAAGCTGCACAGAGCGTTGAGGTGGGGAACTGAGGGGTCGAGCCTTGTGTGCTACGGTTTGAAGACGAAGCCGCCTGGGTGGGAAATTTCGAAATGAAAAGAAAAGTAACGAAGTGTTTTTTTCGATAATAAATATAGATAGTAGCCACTATTTACGACAGTCATTTTTCACATGATATTATCCAAACTACATATCTATTAAATTTGAAATTACTACATGATGAGAGAGAGAGTTCGAGAATGAGAGAGAGAGAAAGCAGGCAAGAGAAAGTGAGTGATGAGAGAGAGAGAGCAGCGAGAGAGAGAGTGAGTGATGAGAGAAAGAGAGAGTGGCGAGAGAGAGCAGAGGAGATGAAAAAAAAAATGAGAGAATTAGACGCAACCACGTAGTGAGTGCAAAGTGTGCACTGCTACAGTAGCTGCTCTCTAGCAACACATAAAGTGTGCAAAGTGGCTGTTCCGCACAGTGACGGATGCATAGAGTTTTTCTTTTAATAATTAGAATAAATATAGATAGCAGCCACTGTTGAGAAAATTCATTTCACACACATGATGTAGCATTATCTAGACCACTCTAATTTAGCATCCAATTAAAAGAGAGAGAGCTGGCGAGAGAGACATAGATGAGAGAGGGACCTAGATGAGAGAGAGAGAGACGACGAGAGTGATGAGAGAGAGAGTTGCAGAGAGTGCGAGTGATGCGAGAGAGAGCAAGGGATGAGAGAGAGAATTGTAGAGAGAGAGCGGCAAGAGAGAGAGAGAAAGTGATGAGAGAAAGAGAGAGCGGCAAGAGAGAGAGAGTGATGAGAGAGAGAGCAGATGAGATAAAAAAAGAAAAAGAAAATTGAGAAATCTAAAGATAGCCACGTAATGAATGTAAAATATGCACTTTTATATTGGCTGCTCTCTAGAGTAATTATTCCTAATAAAATTGGCATAAACTATATATAGAGACTACTTGATTGAGACGTGTTGGTATACCCTTATCAGCTTATCATGTTTGCTCTGTGATGGGAATTAATGCTTGATTGGATTGCAACTTTGAATAATGGGTACCGGAGTTGCTAATTGATTAGATCGCAGTTTTGATATAATTGCGTTCTGATTTTCAAAATGCGGTTGATAAAAATTTAAAAAAAATATTATTAAAATATTATTTTTTAATTTAAAATTTAAAAAAATTAAATTATTTATTATATTTTATATTAAAATTTAAAATAAATATAATAATAAAATGAGCGAGAGAGTACAATTGCTAAAAAGAACCAATTAAAGTTAGATCCATTTAATTATAAACTGGCACTATTAATTTGCAGTTTCGCCCCATCATGACGTGTTGTTGTCGTTACAATTTGAAGAATCCATTCTTTTCTTCATTTTTGTTCGGCTTCTTGTTTAAGTTCAATGATTAGATTGATACAAAAAATGAAAAGAATCATAATTTTACCATAGGGTATAAATCCTCGATATTTTGAATATATAAAATAAATAATATTAAATATAAATTTAGAGTGTGTAAATTCTGATGCGTCAATAAAAAATAAGTTTTTTTATGTAAATTAAATTTATTTATATTTTTTTTTAAAAACACACAAAACTTATTTAAAATTCTCGCACGTGTCATGACTCGTCCAATTAATTTATTTAATAATTTGTAAACATTATTTTTGAGATTAAAAAATTAATTTACCTTCTAAATTTGCAATTACATGTTCCCGTACATACAAGTCCAATTTGAGGATGACACCAAAAATTAAAAAATAAAAGAAAACTTAAAATTTTATATTATTGTATATAAAACAATAGAAAAAATCTATTGGAGTTTCATATATATATTTCGTTGCGTGCAAGTGTACTCTCTGCACCACGTGTAAATCCGAACTGCCTATCTGGGGACTGGGTCACTGGAGTCCTCTAGCATATGCATAACCATTATTTTGGGGGAACCGAACCGATTTCCGAAAATGATTAAAACATTTGTACTTCCGATTTTTTATTTCTCTACTTTTTCGCACCAAGATAGTAACGAGAGAGCAACAACCAACGATACCTTCCGTTGCTTCACTTCCTCTATTATTCGTATTCGCCTCCCTTTTCCTTCTCTCTCTCAGCGAAACCAAACCAGGTATCAATCTCCTCTCTTTCTCCCTCACTCTCATATGCATTTATACGTTGATGTTATTTTGGCAACGATTTTTAGGTTCAAATCCGCTTTCGACAAGGTCTGCTGCGATTCGATTTGGCTTTGGGAGCTATTTTGATTCCCAGCGTTTTGTTTTGACTCCGCTGCAGTATTAGTTCTGGAATTAGAATTGCCGAGCTGTTTTTTAGCCATTTGTTTATAGATTTGTTTTGGGTGGGTTTCAGTCTCCTTGTTTTGAATCTTGAGAATTTGTTTGATGGAAAATTATTCGGTCGTCCTGAGTATTGTTTCATTGATTTTCTATTTGTGAAATATTGCTTCATTATCAATAAAGTGGAAATGCATGCTGCATGCAGTTTGACACTTTATTCTTCTTTTGTAGCCAAACATGTGTACGTAATGTGAGCGGAAATTATAGTAGTTCGGCAAAGAAGTTATTAGTTCCATAGCAAATGGGTTTTAATCAGAGTTTGCGCTAGGTCAGCTGAAATAATATTCATAAAGGTCATAAAGCTTACTCCCACTCAGGTTGATGAATTGGAGGTGAATCTTATGATAAAGAAGAGAAAGAGTGTGGTTCGAGTCTCTCTGCGGTGGTTAAGCTGCTTGAGATTCATACATATTATCCTTTCTCACCACTATGACCGTGTTGGGTGTTTAGGTCAGCCTAGAACTCGCCTGCTTAAGATAATGTTGCGGAACCGTGTAGGCTCCTCCTGTTTGGTGGCCTAAAGGTTGATTATCATCTTGCTATCGCCTAAATTAGGATTTGAAGCTCCGATCACCCCTTTAATTATGTTTTTAAAGTTATGTTTGCTTGCTTAGGCATCCTTTTCTCTTGGAAATGACTCTTATGTCACCCTGGCATGTGACAGGCATGCTTGAATTATGGAAATTAAGTTACACTTTGTCAGAAACATCCATGGATATTAGTCCTAGTTAAAATTTTGGTTATAGACCATTAGAGCTTTTTTTATAGGTGCACTCCTGGATCACTGCCTATTTCTTTGTGATCTAGAATCACATGCAGTCCTGGAAGATGAGGCTCTTGTTCATATGTGGTATATTTGATCAATGATCTATGGAGAAAAGAACTTTTCCCTTGTGTAAATGATGTTTATGTCATCGCTACGGGAATGAGGTGGCACCTATCGAAGAAAAAAATAGGGACAGTCTGTTAAGATTGTTAGTTCATGGTCAATTGAGAATAACAACTAGGCTAGGCTCTTAGGTAGTTTGGCCATGTGATGGACCACATCAATTGGTGATGACATATTTTGACATATTAGAGACTCTTACAACCATAATTAGTTAGGAAATACTCTATGTTACATGTCCCTGTTGGCCTTTGTGCTGGGGCTCCTGAGAATCCTGTAATTTGTCCCTTCAATTTTGTTGTTGTCATGCAATGTTTAAGTAGTTGCCTGATTCATTCAAATGGATCAATAGGGCTTTTCCATGTGAAGTTTGACTGCTTTGAGAGGTGCACAATTTTTTATGAAGCTGATATGGTTTGCATTGAATATTTGTGTTTTGCATTAAAAAAAACCTAGTTTATTGAATAATATGGCTTCTGATCCCATGCCTGGTGTAGTATTTAATTCCTGCTGTTTGTTAATTCCACTTTATTTATCAGTTACCTCCGTAATAATGTTCAATTCTTTGTCAAATTCCTCTCTCTTCTCTGCAACTCTATTTTCTATCTATTCCCTAATTATTGTATTGTGCATTTGATGTTTCAGGAGGCTGTTTTCTCCATCACCAACATTGCTGTTGTTATTCCTGTAGAGTAAAAATTGATTAGAAGAGCCATGCAGAAAGATAATAGTTCCAGCACTCCAGCTCCTGCTCGTCTTCGACATCGTAGACGTTCAAATGAGGTTGTTTGCATAATGAATATGCGTCTGGCCTAAATTAGTTCTTGTGTGTGTGTGTGTGTGTGTGTGTGTTATATTTGCTCTTACAAAATTGGCAGACAAAATGGCAATCATCTTGTACTACAAATGGAGACAACCCAAGATTTTATTATCTGTTACATATCATGGGGTCTTTTTGTTTTTATTTAACAATAATTCTTTAAATTTATAGTTGGGGGCTTAGCAATGATGTTGCCTCTGTACTCTGTGTGAACAAGTTAATTTTAATATCAATTTCACCCCTTTCGGCAACCATCAGTAGTAATCTATTTGGAAAGTTATTATAAACAATTCTGATAAAAAGAAGAAAGTTAATATAAACAATTTTTTGAAAAAGAACGTTCATTAGGAGACCTTAGGGATTTTTTCTGTAGTACTTTGAGTTTGTAGGCTAAAATTTTGTAATGGTTGATAATTTCCAGAATTTGTTTTAGATTTCCTTTTGGTATTAGAAAGTAGTAGGTGTTTCCTTTGTATATGTCTTGTGTACTTGGGCTTATGCCTATTCTTTGGAATAAAATCTCTTATTAACTATAAAAAAAAAAAAAAAAAGATTTTTTTTTTATTATAAAAAAATTCTGATAAAAAGAAGAAAGTTAATGTAAACAATTTTGTGAAAAAGAATGTTTATTAGGAGACCTTAGGGATTTTTTCTGTAGTACTTTGAGTTTGTGGGCTAAAATTTTGTAATGGTTGATAATTTCCAGAATTTGTTTGATTCCCTTTTGGTATTAGAAAGTAGTAGGTGTTTCCTTTGTATACGTCATGTGTACTTGGGCTTATGCCTATTCTTGGAAATAAAATCTCTTATTACCTATAAAAAAAAAAAAGATTTTTTGTTTATTATAAACAGTTCTGATAAAAAGAAGAAAGTTAATATAAACAATTTTGTGAAAAAGAACGTTCATTAGGAGACCTTAGGGATTTTTTCTGTAGTACTTTGAGTTTGTGGGCTAAAATTTTGTAATGGTTGATAATTTCCCGAATTTGTTTTAGATTTCCTTTTGGTATTAGAAAGTAGTAGGTGTTTCCTTTATATACGTCCTGTGTACTTGGGCTTATGCCTATTCTTGGGAATAAAATCTCTTATTACCTATAAAAAAAAAAAAAAGATTTTTTGTGAAAAGTCATAACTAAAAAGTGAGTATGACATATAATTGATTTCTTTTTCTTCTTGGGCTGTCAGGTTATTCCAGAGGATAGCAAAGCAAATGGAAGCCATTTACTTGTTAATGATCATAATAAATACAGGTCAATGTTGATCCGTGCATACTCATCTATTTGGATGATTGGGGGCTTTGCATTTATTGTCTACATGGGTCATCTTTACATAATGGCCATGGTGGTGGTTATTCAAATATTTATGGCTAGAGAGCTGTTCAACCTACTCAGGAAAGCTCATGAAGATAAACGTCTCCCAGGATTTAGGCTGTTAAATTGGTATGAATGGCATTTCATTGACACTGTCAACTGATTTTTATTTCTAGGAGGGGAGTCAACTGACGTTATTTGAAATTAAGATTCATTTATTACATATTATAAATATTTATGTATTTCCAATTTCTGTGCTCAGGCACTTTTTCTTCACTGCAATGTTATTTGTATATGGCCGCCTTCTCAGTCAACGGCTTGTCAATACCATGACAACAGAGAGATTTTTATATCAGCTTGTGAGCAGCCTTTTCAAGTATCATATGGCTATCTGTTATTTCTTATATATTGCAGGTTGGTTATACATTTTATCTTACAATGGTTTTGAGTAACTTGATATTAAACACCCCTTTAATGATTGCCTAATATTTGAGATGTGATTATCATAAAATGAGTTTAGATCTCATATTAATTCAAAATATTATATTTCGTATACATGTGGCTTTTCTTTCTTGGATATTGCTGATTGGTGTTTTGTTTATTGTTTTGGTGTGTTATGGGGTCAGGATTTATGTGGTTCATTCTTACCTTAAAGAAGAAGATGTACAAGTATCAGTTTGGCCAGTACGCATGGACACACATGATACTAATTATCGTGTTTACGCAGTCCTCCTTCACCGTTGCCAGCATTTTTGAGGGAATTTTCTGGTAACTTTCTTTAGAGTGATAAAATATTGATTTTGGATCTTGTTGACAAACTCTATTCTAAGTTGATGACATTTGTGCCATTGAGTTACTTTTATCCCCTTTCTTTGGTAGATGCCTTTTGGGCCTTTTTTCACCTCTTTTGTGATACTTGCATTTTAGTGGTTACTTTTACTGGATTTTAGTGATACATTCATTTGAAACTTGTCCGGCAGGACTAATGAGTCCCCGTTCTGCTTGTTAGATCTTGAGAATCCTAATTGCTTGTTGCATTATTGGTGCTTGCATACCCTCCAGCAAGTGGATAACTAACATGAAAGGTGGTATGAAATTATATGGTAAATAATGGAAAAGGTAAAAGTATAATTTTTAGAATGTCTTAAATTTTTTTAGAGGTGGCACAACCTTTGATAAGAATCTCATTTACTTTTTGAAAAAAGGTGAGGGTTACAGGAATTGAATAAGCATATAATTCTCTTTTGGAAAGTTTCAATGTCTAGAGAGAATTCGAAAAGGAAATATTATCATCTTTTTTTTTTTATAAGTAAATATTATCATCTTTTTTGAGACGGACTTATCAAAATTATATTTTTTTTTACACTAGAATGAATAGTTAAAAAAGCTTGGAGTTTCTATTTTATTAGTAGAAATTATCATGTTTCATTAGTAAATATCTACTGATGCATTTTTTTTGTAGTTAAAAGAAAATTTATGAATAGAAATGAAAATAGGCAATGGGCATAGCCCAAGTACACAGGACTAATATCTACAGATGTATTTTATCAGTAGATATTATATTTTACTGGAGGAAAGCTTGTACTTTGAAGGCATTTTCTAGGTCTATTTCTGTCCTTTTGTTATGTTCTGTCGCAACTCTTGCATCTGGCTTGACAGATTGAAAAGGTCAGCGCTTGCTTATAAAAAATAAATTATTGCCCTGGACAGTGTGCATGGATAATTGTAATTCTTTACTTTGCTTTTGGACATTTCCGCCTGATGTTTTTATTTTTTATTTTTTCTTTGAAGGGATTGTGTCTTTACCTTATTTGTTTATTTCCTATCAATAAAATTTAGAAGATCATGGAATAGTAAATCTCATGATGCCCACATCCTAAATGGCTAGCCTAGATTTTAATATGATGACTTTGAGAAGATACATTGAAGGGCTATCAGTTACAGACTTACAGCCCTTAATTTGTGCACCGCAATGGAACTTATACCAGATTTGACCCTTGTATATCACTTTTTCATGTATAACTAATTGCATTGATATGCATAGACTTCTATGCTCTTTATCTTGGTTCATCTGGCTGATAGTCAACTTTTTAAATTTTGATGTTCCTTTTGAGTTTTTACACATCAGCTACTTATGCAGGTTTCTTCTTCCAGCAACTCTTATAGCCATCAATGATATTGCTGCTTATTTCTTTGGTTTCTTTTTTGGAAGAACTCCTTTAATCAAGTTATCTCCAAAGAAAACTTGGGAGGGATTCATTGGAGCGTCTGTTACGACTATCATCTCTGCATTTATGGTAAGCACAGGTTTTTTTTTTCCCTTGGTCATGGTAAACACATTTCTGTTCTATTATGTTTATATTGATTGCTGAGCCACTTTGGGAGGAATTTCAACCGGATTTACGGAGGCCATTTCCGGTTGCCCTCTCCTACCCTTTTTGGCTCATGAAAAAACATAGGTACTTGTTAACAAAATAACCCAAATAGTAAACATACGTTTCAGTGAATGGCAGTGCCATGCACCAGTTCTCTCAATATGGCTTGCACTTTAATTAATCATTATACTGGGCTCTGAATGCAACATAATGGTCATAGTAGATCTCAGATTTTCCCAAGTGTAGGTTTCCTATATCATGAGTAGATAGGATATTCATTACTTCTATTAAAGTCAAGCCACCATTTATCCACTCATGCCTCTGAAACATGGGGTTTAACATGATAATAACCTGACTTATCAAAAAAGAAAAAGAAAAAGAATCGTGTCAAGTTGAATGATATATCCTGTTTAGGTTCTGTAGGTTTTATTTTTTTGCATTAGTGATTACTTTGCCAATAATGTTATCAAAATGGTCATGAGACATTAGTGATTAGTTTCCTTCAATTATTTCTTTCCTTCATTTTGGTTATTTTCTATGCCTAATGAGTGTATTTTCTTTTTTTGGTTACTCAATTTCACCCTATACTTGGCAGAATTTGATAATAGTGCATGTTGCTCACAACCTTACCGCTTTTATTTCTCAAATGAACTTATAAAATTGCAACATGCTCCTTGGACCTAACTGTTGACGAGGATCCCCATCCCTTTATTTGACGGAACTGTCTCTACTCCCAGAAATATACATATGAAAAGCTTTTCATTCTTCTAGCAAGGCTGAAGTGTGTTTTCAGCGCTTCAAATGGAATTTTCACTTCATAAAACATTTCACCATCAACTTGTTCCTATTCATGTTTTTAAACTTCTGACCACGTTTCTTAAATTCATGTTTGGTTACCAGGAAAGTAATTACAGGTGAGCTTTTTAGGTAGTAATGTTTACTAGTTTGACAAAAATTTGATGCAACTTCCATGATCTTCTTGTATCTGTACCTATAAAAAAAAAGATTTTCTTGTATCTGTTTATAGCTCTTGCTAGGTGTCTTCCCCTTGTATACGTTCCGTGTACTTGGACTATGCCTATTCTTTCATTCTTATTAATAAAATGTCTTTTACCTATCAAAAAATTAGGGCAAATGGACGTCTATAAACTTTTATATGTTCACTTGTTTATGCAGCTTGCAAACGTCATGGGCCGTTTTCCGTGGTTAACATGTCCAAGGAAGGTAATTTGATGGAGCATAAGTCATTGATGTTTGAAGATGCATTAGTCTTGGGAAAAAAACTATATTCTTATTTCTATGAAGTTGATGACATGCAGGATTTATCAACTGGTTGGCTTCACTGTGATCCGGGCCCATTATTTAAACCTCAGCATTTCACTTTACCAGGATGGGTTTCTCAATGGGTGAGTTGTGGAATTCAATTGAATCTGCTTCTATGTAAGTTAGTAGCATGCATTTTTACACGTGCAGTAAGTAAATCATAAATTGTCCTAAGTTTCTGATAGTATTATCTGCAATCCTTATTTTAACTATCAAAGAGAAAAGTATCCACTGTAGGCATATAATATGTATAATGTGTGGTTTAAATTTTAAAATGTATGAGACCCCAAAAGAAGAAGAACACATATATGATTTAGTTGACTTTATAAATTTATCCTTCCTCATCCTAGAAAAGGGGTTGTTTCACTCTTCCAAATATCTGAATTTGACTGGCCATGCTGCATCTAGTTCTTGCAAATTTGATTTTTCTTTATGGAACTAAACCATAAACCATAACAGCCGGAATTCTGTTCATCTACTCAAGATTGTTCTGTGTGTGTTTTGTGCTATCTCTTCTCAGACTTTTCCCTGCTGGAAATTCTTTGTAATGCTGTTACTTCTATCCACAAGAATAGCATTGCACTTCTGGACATTTTGTGAACAAACACTGTTAACAGTCAACCTGTATATCGTGATGCATCCCTGGCCTGTACATTTGTTCCATGTGTGGTGTACCTATGTTGGACTTGGTTAGTAAGCAGGGCTGAAAATATCACTTACTACTCATAGGAGTGAGATATATCTACTTTCATGTGTAAGCATGTTAGTTCTAACTTAATACTGTCTTATTTCTGCGTTTTGGTTTATTTGTGCTGAAGTTCCAACTCGTAAAGTTAGTGAATCAGCTTTTTCCAGCTATTAGAAGTTGAAAACATGGCTCTTGTCCACCCCTGAAGTTATTTGAAACTATGGAACTTGTTATGTTACGAATTGTCCCAAAAACTTAAACTGGAGGGAAGAGTTGAGCTTAATCATTTAATTAAATGTTTAAAATACTTCCTCTCACTTGCAGGTTAGACTCTCAGTAGGTTCAACACGTAGAATATTGTTAATTAGAATAAAGGTAAAAAAAAAAAAGTGTAGTCAAAATTCAAATTAAGAATTGCTGCTCTGATACCATGTTAAATCATCATTTCAAAAGTTTAATTGATGGTAAGAGATGTTAAGAATTATTTCAATATCTGTACAGAACTCAAGTTACAAAAAGCTTACCAAGTACTGAACTCCTGTTGTAGCAAGTGAGATGTAGATCTTGTGTCTCTAGAAAATTATGGAACTCAATTCTAATGCGTCATAAGTTTTCTCATACACAGTTTCCTTGGAAAGAGGTCTCGATTTTGCCAGTTCAATGGCATGCTATCTGTCTTGGCTTGTTTGCATCTATAATAGCACCTTTTGGAGGCTTCTTTGCCAGTGGTTTCAAAAGAGCTTTTAAAATCAAGGTCTGCCCCTTATACTTTCTAAATTTATGTGATTCAATCAAGCTTCCAAGATGTTGTTACACACTATTTGCTATATTTCCCCCTTTTCCTGCAGGATTTTGGTGATAGCATACCTGGGCATGGTGGAATTACAGATAGAATGGACTGCCAGGTAAGCTTTGATGAAGTTTGGATCCAGCATGTTCCTATGAACTACTAATTGTAATATATTTTCGATAACTACTAATTGTAAGATTTGTTATTATGGCTTCTCATAATTTTTCTTGTTCTACTTTCCCGGTTTATGTAAATTGTTTTACTCAAGATAAACTTGATTACCATGCCTAATGTATGTGTGATTATTCGTATTGTCATTTTTGTCAGGAAATCATGATGCCTTGCTTGTTTAATTGCTGTTTGTAACCATAAATTATGATTTACTCTTAGCAACTTCTATTGAAAACCAAAAAAGAGATTTAAAAGATGAGTTTACCAGGATGAGCCTGAAACTCTACATAAAAATGCTGTAAGAATAAGGCTAGATACACAGAATACTTTAGAAGCCAGAAGTAGAGCATATTGATAACCCAGTGACAACAGTGGTGAAGAATATACTGAGGTGCTTTTGATCAAGATATCATGTCTGTAATGGATTTGAAATTGGAAGTATATATCTGAATTTCTCAGTTGCATTTCGACCATGGCACTTTTCAAATCCAGGTAGGAGACATTGATTACTTGCTGCAAAGGAAGAAATAACTCAGATGAGAAGTCTAACCATGAATGCTGAAAGTTACATGAGCCTGCTTAACATGCTGAAAGTTCAGCTTTTGCTAACTAGCATAATCAGTGTAAAACGTAAAGAGTGATGGCCTCCACACTAGGTGCATTCTTTCTCTGTTAGGATTCTGGATGCATAACGTTGCAATTTGCATTCTTCAATATTGACCAGGATCCCTGATCCTGCTAGTAAGCATAAGCTTGTTCCTCTCTTGTTCAATGTTGTTATAGTGTCGTGATTTGAGTACTAGCTTATTGGTTCCTTCAAATGTCACTTTTGGTCATGCTATTGCTACTTAAAGGCTGGCAATTACAAAAGCCTTTCTTTTTTCTGAGTCTAGAGTTTTTGGTGGTCACCTATTTTTTGTCCGCATTTTCCTTTGTTTTTATTATGTTAAGTGCTAAAAAAGACTTACCTTACCTGTACCTTACCTGCTGCTTGAAATAGCATCTGCTTTATTTTGAGGGCTAGCTAGGTAATTTAGGCATTATGATGGTAAATTTAAAAATTAAAATTTCACTCTTAACTTTGTTGAGTTTTGCTGGATAACCATGATCCTTGTTTGTAAATTGTAGACTTGAACCATAAGTCTGTTGATTCATCAATTAAATAAAATTTGGCTGTCATGCAATATTCTGACTAATGAGGTCTGCTACTGTAGATGGTGATGGCCGTATTTGCTTACATCTATCATCAGTCATTTGTTGTGCAACAAAACCTCTCAGTTGATACAATCTTGAATCAGGTACTGCGTTTACATGCTTGTGCATAAAAATTTGCCTATCCATTTAGATAGCATGAATCAATATGTAGAATATGTAAGCTGATACGAAAATGTTTTTTAGATATTGATGAACCTCACTTTCAAGGAGCAGCAAGCTCTGTACATAAAGCTTGGGGAGATCTTGCAGGAGAGGCTTGTGGCAAAATCTTAAATATGTAGGACCGGGGTCTTATTTGGTGTCCTCTTTCTCCCCTGCATGTTACATGCATGGTGGCATGAGGACGAAAGAGAAGATTATATTTGTATATGGTGTTGTGTTCTAATTTCCTAGTGCAGCCCCATTCAGATACTTAGTCTGGGTAATTCTTCAGCTATCACACTCTGTATAGTGTATTTTAGCCATTTAATATCAATGAGCTCTCAGTGGAGAGTAAATCTCTCCTCTCTCTCTCTCTCTCTCTCTCTCTCTCTCTCTCAAACTAATTGGTTGGATCATTTCTTTTTGAAAGTCCAAAGAATTTGCTTTAGTTATCATCTCGTTGAAGGGTAGTAGTTGTGTTGGGCTTGGTTGGGTTGTCGAATGACACAGTAAATAAGTGAGGTTTATTTATAAATTTCTTTTTACCTTTTCACGTTTTTCCCAAGAATTCAAAAAAAAAAAAAAAAAAAGTGCTGGAAACTCTTTCTTTGACTTGTGGTAGGGCTGAACAACAACTGAAGAAACTGGCCATACTGATCGCCGGAGCACAAAACTAGTGGAGAACGGGTCAACCGGCGGTAGAAATTCTTTAAAACCGATGTGGGCTGGTTTGATTTTCGGTTTGAATCTGGTTCAATTTGCCGAATTGACCGACTAAATAAATAAATATTTTTTATATATATCGTAGTTAAAACGATGCCGTTCCACTTAGTTTAAGTGAAACGGGATCGTTTTATACATAACATATTAAAAAAATATATTAGTGAAACAACGCCGTTTGATTTTAACCTAGATAGCGCCATTTTGATTTGAGCTCGTCTTCTTCCCCTCCCCTCTTCATCTCTGATTTCTCAATATCTCATTCTCTCTCTCCTCTACAATACTCTCTCTTTTTACTCTCTCATACAAACCTCGCCGCTAGAGGGAGAATTGCCAAAGAACTGCCGCAGTTGATATGGCTGGTATTTCTCCTCCGCACCAGCCAATACGGTCGGTTGTTCCATGCAAATCCCCTCCATCGGTTGGCGCCTGTTTTGGTCAAAACTACGCCGATAGTGTCGGTTTTCACCCCTAACTTGTGGTTTTAATGTCAAGAATTTGGCTGAGTTGTGTAATTGATGTGTTGGAAGCTTGTATATAGCAATGGCTATCTCGGAATCTTTTCAACAAAAAGGGAGAGAAGAGCAGCATCGACAAAATTGCTTCGGACGCCAGCTCTATTTGGCGATCATTTCAGAAACAAAATTTTAGGTAGAGGGCTAGCACAAATGGATGGTGGTAGCCTTTTCGTGGAAGTTTAGAATTGGGCAAACCAGCTATGAAAATCGAATAAGATTCAAACGAGACCGACAGACTTTCGATCATATTGAATAAGACTCGAATGAAACCATCAAAATTTGAACATGCTGAAATTCACCCAAATGTAAGAACTCCCAGGCGGAAGCAATCCATAAGTTTACAGGTTTTAGCACAGGGCTGCGCAGACCATAGCATACGCTTTGAAAAACCTATTAATGATGGATGCACACCAAAGCATGCCTCTTTCTTTTGAGTTCTTATGTTTATATCCAAAATGCTCATCTTGGCATATTTAACTCACATCCAAGATCATATGATTCGGAGAAGGAGAATCTGCATGCGTTTTTTACCCATCTATTTATTGAGAACATGTAGATAACCTGTTGACTAGGAGTAAACAAATATATAAGCTGTAAAGGGATAATTGCCCCTGCAAATCACTGCTTTTGCAATATGACCAAACTATCAAAGTTGAAATTTTACACCCCACAATTATCATTTTTTTGGCGATTTATCCTTTAGATCCAACCATTCAAATTGTACCATGTCCCTATGAAGGCTAAGCAGTGACATATTTAATAGCTTCTTGGTCTACAAAAGTGGTAATTTGAAGGGATAAATAGTGACTGTTCCAAGTTGAAATACATCACATTTGTCAACTCAAGCCTTTAGATTGGGATAGCAAAAGTCGGCTTTAAAGAGAATATAAGCTCCTCCGTGAAGGATAAACTACGACCAGCTCATAATATGAACCCTTCCATTGTGGGCAAGTTTCGAAGCCAGTCCATCACAGTTAACTGGCTTATAGGCACAACAAGATTACCCAAAAATGGAAGTTTAAATGTTGAATCAAAGACATGAGACTAAAAAAATCAAGAGTCATGAATATCTCCAGTTAAATAACAATCATCGCAGAATCACATGTTTCTAAAACCAAACAACAAATCTAAGTATCCAGAAACAAGCCATCTGATCTCATACTTGCCAGCAAAGACATATAGATATTGTACATGCTCCTACTTTTACAAGAAAAAATTTGACTGGATCCCACCTAACCAGTGTAATATCCCATCTAGAAAACAAAACAAAACTCGCAGCTTGCTTACGTCCGTCAACAGCCAAAACTTCTCAAGAAAGCCTATATAACTTGATTTCATTACATTGGTGTCTCTTTCATTGAGTTTTTGGTTTTTCGATCTTCACATAGGGGAGAACACCCATGATATGGACAACTTTTGGCGACCATTCACGTTGCTGAGCACGGCAAAACATCAAGAAGGTATTTGCGAAGTAGGAACTAAAGGCCATGAAGATATGCCACAGAGCATGACCCTGTGGATTAATGGGCCAACCAGATATCTCCTTGCAGAAAACACGATCGCAGAACCAACACAAGCTACTTAGACAAAGGGTAGCCACATACATCTTTGCAAGCTGCTTAGCAGAAGCATCTTGTGTGTGAATGTAATACTTGTACATTCGAGGAATGCATAGAAGACACAATATAAAGTAATGCACCTTGAAGCCAATGCCAAGTTGGACTATTGCATGAACAACAGCAAAAGCAGCACCATAAAGGAAGAGGAAGGTAGGCATTGTGCTACGGTAGTGCCAATCTGGTGAGTAGAGGATGTACATATAAAGAAGCATCTCCCACACCATAGGAGTTTCATCGCTCTGCTGTTGCCTGGAAATGTTCAGAAAGCCTTCAATTCAGCAACTAATCATCCAAAAATAAATTATTGTCTAATAGAGTTAACTTTATCCTGACACAGTGTGACCAACGTTATTTAAAGGAAGAGAAGACTAGCAGTTCTAAAGTGAACGTGCATGCATCAGAGTGCACATGTGCAAAATCAGTTCTGCCGAACACAATACACATGATCATGTACTTTTGTTAAACCCCTTTATATGCTGCTCACAAGCTTGTTACTTGCACATGAAAGAGAACAACGGGTTTTTCACACACCATTCACATTGAGCTAACCGACTAACTCAACTCAAACCCTCATCCCAACTACATGCATCTGAGTGTGCATGTTTCTTTCAATTACATTAGTTTTTTGGTTCCCATTTTCTTAGATGCAACTCATCCCTCCCTATCTGGCTATCCCCCTCAACCGAGGCCTACACAAAGTTTTCAAATCCTCATGATTCCACAAGTAAAGATCCGTATTTCTTTCTTTCTTTTTCATAGGTAAATACAGATTGTAATTCTAGTCAGTCATCACTTTTGTCCCTTACCATATTCATAAGACATTCCCTAGCACCAATCCTTTTAAATCACATAGAATCCAAGAAGCCTGGATGTATGTACTTGAGGAGAAAATCAAGCAATTGCGACAAGGCATGATCTAAATAAACATTAAAATGGTAATATTGTGACAACCAAAAGGAGGAGTAGGGTGATTACAATGCCAAAGTATTCACCTTTTACTTCCCTTCAGATCCACAAGGCTTGCAAGGATAAGTTACCAGGGTATATACAACATGAAAGAACAGAAAATTAAAGAGTGTTGCCCTCTTTGGAAATTTTCGTCTCAAGTAATTCCAAGTTTCACTGTTTAGGCTGGAATAATCTAATTCACATGTTTTTTTACACTCGTACCATGCCCCCCACATTATATGAGTTAACCTGACACATACATTAAACTTCTGAATACAGCTGAGAAATTACTTACCCACGTTGCAATGTGGCATGGTATAACATGTTTCCAATGGCAAGTATCATATTAGATATGTGAAGAATGGTAAATCTCTTCTCAAATCGTTGTCTTAAGGCATTGATAAGACCAATGAGGGCCAAAAGAATGGTTGGGATGTTGGATATTGTGTTGTAAAATTCCGCAATATATGAAGAGTAGGCATAATTCTTCTCACAACACTCGATAGTTGACGTGACAGGACCCCAGAAACTTGATATTCCCTCAGCCATTCTTCTCTATATGCTCTGTGAAATATTTTAGTAGAATCCTTTACCCTACAGAGTAGCAGAAATCACAAAAGTTGCAAACCATGTGCCTGCAGAAAAAAAGCTGATCAGCAATACAACAGTTTATTCATGGAGGAAAACTCAAGTATGATGGGAACAACTTGAACAAATCACATTTATAAGTTTCTTAAATAGTGCAGCGGGAGAAGAATATAATTAAGAAAAAGTTGTAGAATACTTATGGTGTGTGTGGCAAAGATAAAAATAGGTCGCAAGCCAATGCAATGTATTGATGTCTGTGAATGTTCCCTTCCTTCACAGCTGCCTAGTGTACTGTTGGTTATAAAGATGGGCAAACAAGCAATAATGATGTAACACCACTACGTCATAAACTAAACTAATCAGATAAGCCCTTTAACATACTCCCAAGTTAAAGACAAAGGCTTTAGAGTAATATCTATTGTGATGACACAGAAATCAATTTTGAATAACAGAAAACAAAGAACCAGATGAGAAACTTTAAACTCGAAAAACACAGGCGTGAATGAATAAATTGCCACCGACAACAGCAAAAGAAAAACAATCCGTATAGATCGTAAACATCTACCGATCATAACATGTATCAGGTAAACATAACTAAATGAAGAAAAACAACGCTCATAATGGCGTCCACACGAAAACTAATAACAAACCACAAAACACTATCCTATAGAGCATTATACTAAAATGCAACACAATAATCAGCCCAACTATTACATGAAGCGTGAACGTAACGCTTGCTCGACAAATGAATTAAAGAAAAATTATGAAAAAATAAAACAAACAATAATTTTCATCTACCCACTCGCAATTCACCAAACAGGCATTTCAATCAAATGGGTTTGCTCGGCAACGTATCGACAGTCTGCCAGAATTCAGGAAGGAAATAAGCTACGTTAAAAAAAATATCGTCGGCCCAGATTAACCGAGAAAAAAGTTCAAGCAAATCACACCAATTGACAAATACGACCAAAAGTGCTGAAAAATCCAATCTCAACCATTTCATTACTCGAAACTCACACACCAAAAATAAAACTTCTCGTGCTAAAGAAAACAGAATAAATCACAATCACAATCAACGGTTCCAACAAAACAACCCCAATATAAACTCAAATACATGAAATAAAAACAAAGAAAACAAGAACGAGCTCCAGAAATTGAAGACATCCGGGCAATACATATGTTATGCTTGCATTGGAGTACATAAAACTAACCGTTTTTCCTGAATCAGATCTTATTTCTCTTGTCTGCTATAACCGAATCCCCGTCTCTCTAAGCTTGAACCGAGCAGGGGATAACTGGGGGCGCAAGGGGAAAGAGAGATTCGCTTTTCGGATTTCGAGGCATGGGAGGAGGCCGAGACTGGTTATTTCCCCTTATTATGATTATGTTCTTCAATTTGACTTAAATTACTTTCTTCCTTTGTATATTTATATTTAAGGTTATTAAAATAAAGCCGTAATAATATTTAAAATAAGTAATTTATTTTAAAATGATTGAGAAATTTCGATGCTGCGATGTCGGCAGGGCCCCGCTAACAGGAATAATGGACCGGCCCATTTTGGAGCATCAGAGACAACCTAGGCCTGGACATGACGAGTAATGTTGAGCTTCAGCCCAAGAAACTGAACCATCTCGTTTTATGACTTGGATTATGGACTCATGACTGTCTCGTATCCTTTCCGCACTTCAACCGTACAAACGTAAATCTAAAGTCCATTCAGGTTATAACTTATAATAACTCTATATACAACCGTGAATGATATAAACATCACGTAATCGCTTTAAAATGAATGAAATTTACTATTAAAAAATTAATTTTTTTCATGTGGACTTTATATTTTATTCACTTTTTTTAAAGCGATTATGCGGTGATTGCACAATTAACGGTTATGTTACTTCATGTTATACGATTATGTTACTTGGGGTTGGTTTAAATATTTAGAATATCTCGCCAAGGGCATGTGCCATGATGGCACAAGACTCACATTTTCAAAAGAGTTTTACTACAGATCTGCCATTGTTCATTTTTCACAACTCACATCTGATGTGAAAACTTTTTTTTCTACTCATTGAAACGAGCGTATACCCACAGTAGACCATATCTCCTCCCTCCCATCGCCCAACACCCATGAATCGTTGCCACCCAGCCTCGTCGCTTTGTTTCGTTACCCTATGCCCAGCCCCGTGTAGTTTTGTTTCGCCGCCCAGCCCCGAGGAGTAAAGATGGTATGAAAGAGGAACACAGGAGATCGACTTGAGAGAGGAAATTCGCTGACTTTATGCACAGGGAAATTATAGAGATTCACGCGGAGCAGCTTGATTCATATAGAAGATTTTTTTTTCATTGAAGATGGGAGTTTGATTCTGCAAAGAATAAGGGAGGAGCCAGAAGGAGATGGTGTGTGGGAAGCGGTTCACTTGTTTGTGAACCCGGTTTGTCACATCAGGTGTAGGGTGTGAAAAATAAATAAGGGCTGATGCAAAATTTTTCCTTTCCAAAATAGATAGGATGGTTTCGACCCCCCTCTCCCAATGCATAAAAAAAAAAGATATTTAGAATATCTCAGTATATCTGTGAAGAAAATTTTATTCAGCATACTATAATCTTAATTTCATTCTACTATATAAGATGTGACACATTTATCACTATTAGAAGATCATTTATTAGATGATTCTTTATCATCTAATGGTGATAAATGCCACATCTTACATAGTAAGATGAGAATGTAGTGTATATCATTACTCATCTATTAATAATAATAAAATGATTTGAGTTAAGATATTTATTGGGTTTTAGGAAAAAAAATTAAATTAAATAAAAATATTATAAAGTTAAAAAATTATTTTAATATAATTATTGTTTAAAATTTTAAAAAATAGTTTTGTTTTTTGTATTTTATTTGAGAGTTTGGAAAAGTTGTAATAATTAGGTAATGATTAGAAGAAAAAAAATTGAAGATTTGAAATTGAAAAGTGTTTAATATTTAAAACTTGGGTAATGTTTGAGATTGAAATATCTGAGAATACTTGAAAACAATTGTACTGCTAAATGGGTCCTTAATCTCTAACCCAACTAGTTCAATGTGTTGATCATGGATTAAGCAAGTTGGAACGAAATTTGCCCGCTTATTAATCAAACTTGACACATATTGACCGACAACCTAAATATTATACCATATTCTAATCATTTAGTCTTATATTATATAAAATTATCACTTATCTCTAAAGTTTAAATTGATAAAAAAATATAGATTTTATTATTTCTTTATATCTTAACATATTACACCAAACAATAAACTATTTTAATCTGGTGAAAGGCTAGTGTCAGATGCGCAAGTCGTGTTAATAATTATCGCATCAATTAGTATATGAGTACACACAATAAAATGAATGAATTAGGAAGGAAAGTGACCGGACAAGAAAAGGGAAACGCAAAATGAAGACAAAATTATTTTAAAAAAAACATTTGAAAGCAATGGCAGTATCAGGAATTGGGAGAATTAAGGGAAAATAAAAAAGCAAATTAGGTTCATCATTTTGTATGGATAATGGATGTATCCAACATGAAAAAATGGTCACAGGCCTATTTTTTTATTGGAAGTGGTCATCACTTGAGTCAGTATTATATGTCTCACGTTTTCTATAGAAATTTACACCTTTTTTTTATTTTTTATTTTTAGTTAATTGACACCTCCTTGGATAACAAGGATTTTCATTCAGCATTTTCTGCTTATAAATGGGACAAATCTTTAAAGTGATGACTGTACGTGGTAGTTTGCATTTCACATTGTAAAATGGACAATAATTTAAGTATCCATGCCTCTTGGAGTAGTAATTTAAGGAAGAGGATAGTAACTCTATCATTTTATATATACATAAATATATATATATATATCGTCCTCTTGTAGTCGACCGAATAATATTTTACCAAAACAACAAAAAAACAATTAAATTTATTATGAAACGCATTAAAGGAGTTATTTTGGAGCTCCAATGAGATCTACCCCGCAAGCATCCATGGTTCTATATTAAGTCAGTACTTTTAACGCCGGCTTGGATGTGAAGGTATTTTATCTCATTTTATCTTATTATTATATATTTTTTTTTTAATTTTTACATAAAATATAATAAAAAAATTTAACTTTTTCAGATTTTAAAAATATAATAATATTAAAAAATAATATTTTAATAATATTTTATTTAACTTTCATCTTTACTTTTAATTCATATCATCTCAACTTAATATTTAAATAATTTATTTTTCTATTAAAAATAAAACTATTTAAATATTTTTTAAGACTAGTCCAATAATCCCAAAGAGACCCTTACTTAGGAATGGTTTTGGCGGCTGTTTCAAGTTTCCTTGGTCACTGAGAGGGTTATTAACAATAATAATTAATTGATTTACTACGCACTCGGGAAGTCAATAATTAGATTCATTGAACCTGGCCAGCATTCGGGGTTCAATGAACCTAGTCACACACACTAAGGCATCCGATGAAATGAGATATAAGCCATGTTTGGATGTTTAAGATATTTTTAAATTTTGTGAATAATATCAAAATAATTTGAATTAATATATTTTTTTGAGTTTTAGAAAATGAGTGAGAAAAAATCAATATTTTTTAAATTACGTATTGTATATGGATGCTACTCGCACCATACAGTGCGAGGTAGCCTCTGCCCGGTATGGATCGGGAGTGGGATTTTCACCTTGTCCCGACATCTTGGGGGTGGGGGCGGGGGCGGACTCATAATCCGCCCGGCCTCCACCCACTTCAATAATGGAATGAAATCCAATATGTCTAAAAATTATTTTTAAATCCAAAAGTGAGTAAAAACATATTTTTAGAATCAAATTGTAAATTTAAATTTGTAAATATGACTATAATTTAAATTTTATGTAATTTTTAAATTTACTAGTACATATTTTGTATAAGTTGTAAAGTAATACAAAAGTCTCACATTATTTAAATGTGAAACTTGTATTGTCAAGACAATTTATAAAATGATCACCCTACTACACTACAACTTACATAAAGTATTAAGTAAAATTTATACTTAATATATATTAATATATTTATATATAGTAAAAATAATAAATATTTATTTATATAAAAAAAATTGGGTGCCGTTGGGGCCATACCACCCCCCACCCCCGCCAATGTCTTGCCCTCCGGGGCGGGCAGCGAGGTGCGGGGGCATAAATATTTACAAATATTAAAGTTTCGTTTGGGTAGTAAAGTATTCTTCAGTATTTTGTGAATAGTAGTAAAAAAATAATGATATAATATTGAATAGTAGTGAATAATAATAAAAAGTAAGTAAAAAATAATAATAATAAAATATTAAATATGCTTAAGAAAAACTTATAAAAAACTTGTTTCTTTACATGCCAGTTATTGATATGTAAAAAATCATAAAATTTGAAATTCAAAATTTGAAATTGAAAAGAAAACTAATAAAATGAGTTTTGTAAATAAAAATAAGTAAAATTACAAATATATAATACTATTCATAATAAAATAATAAATAATAATAAGATATTCTCAAACTTCACTATCCAAACTAGGCCAACATATCCAAACATGTCCTATTGGCTATTACTCTCTACTTCAATTTTCCACGTCCCATCTAGATCCAAAACCCGGACAGCATGACGTGGGAAAGCCGCTAAAGAAGCCCTATCGGATGCAACGCTTGTTACGCTTCCACCGCGTGTAAGCTGGTGTTGAGGGTTTATGGATCGCGTGGAAAACACGAGCGGGCGTCATTTATCGCATGACTTAATCATGGTGTTGTCCATGGCATAGTCTAGCGGTACTGCATGCATGGCTGCCGTTTCAACGGCGTCAGCTGGAAATGCATGCAGATGTGACAAATTGCTCCTCGAATGTGAGGAACATGCATCCTCAGTAATTCTAAGATCTGAGAGTCTTACGTTTGCAAAAAATTATATAAAAATAATTTGAATTTAATTTTATGTGATTCGTAGACTCATTTTATAATAAAAATAATTTTACAATCTAACGAATTACATCATACTATATCAATTTATAAAATAATTATTTTTATATAATTATTTTATAACTAGAATATTTATCCGAAAATTTACTCTTTAACTGATTAGCTGATACGGGTTCCTCTCATGTTTCTGCCAAAATTTAGATAGCTAGAAAGATAATTTGAGGAATTAGGAGGCCTGCGGCCCAGCACTTTTAAATATATTTTATAAAATTTAGATATAAAGCTAATTGGAGGCCAGTGATCAGTTAAAACCAAGGAAAAAGAAATCACTAACTTATATCAAGAAGTTTGGAGAGTGGGATGAGATAAAATGATGATTTTATAAAAAATAGTGAGATAATTTTTTTTTTTTTTAATACATGGGGAGGGGGAATTCGATTCTTAGTTCTCTTAGTTAGAAACTGCATCGTAGTCTATAGTTTGAGTTGAAAAAGTTGAAAAAAAAAATAATTAAAATATAAATTTTTAATATAATTTTTATTTAGAGATTTGAAAAAGTTGAATTATTTTTTTTTTTTTTTGAAAGTTTGGAAAAGTTATAATGATTAATTAATTTAAAAATATTTGTATTTGAATGATGTTTGGAAAAGAGATAGAAATTTTTTTCCACACAAACCTGCATTAGTCAAGAGAATGTGTCCAAAGAAGTCATCACAGCATTTATTTCCCATTTAATTATAAAGAGAGAAGATATTTGCACAATGATATTCCATTCAAATCTGGTGTCTAAGATATTCGACTACAAGCCATGATCATGTGACAAATTTTTCAACAATATTGACGTACGTGACAAATTGTTCAGGGTATAAGTTCCGATTCTATATGTATATTATATGCTAAAACAGCTAGACAAAACAAGACCCATTAATTGGGGTCCACTGAATTGATAATTAATTTGATATTAACTACTGCGCGCTGATTAACAATGAGATTAATCCCCTGAATGCATGGCGTCCTTAACCTTCGCGTACACAATCCTAATAAATGCATCCTATACCCATTGAAACAAACTTTGAACCAGGACGCAAAACCAGCCATGTTCATCCCATATAAAGCCTAATTTAAGGCTACATGCATGCTAGTACAATTAACAGTCACTCACTCTCTCTATACATACATACATACATATATATATATATAGGTAACGGCGTTTACATTCCATTGTTTAAACATCCATCTCTTGTCATCTTTATACCGAGACAATATTGTCTTCTTATGTAAACGTCATATCGCCATTCCATTTCTCCAAAAGCCAGTTCTCATCCTCTGTTTCCGTGTCTGCACATGTGTGATTATATGTCTATAAGTATATGATCCATTCACTGTCTCTGGCCTTCACAATTCACATCATTCTCTCTCAAAAGGGTTGGAGAACCATACAAAAGTGAAAAGAAAATAAGACTCGCATAGATATTTGAGAGAGAAGGCCGGGATTGGAAAGAAATTTCCCGGGTTAACAGCATTAATGGCAGCTAGGATCCCGGTGAGGTTTGAGTGGGTAGCGGCGGCATTTCAAGACGTGTCAAGGGTGGGCCTCTGCGAGAGCAGCGGGAGTGAGCACTCGCCGGAGAGTCCTGCCGATTTGTCCGATCTTGTGAATTCTTTCATCGAAAGAGATGGCGAAGTTGATGGAGATGACAAAGAGGTAGAGCTTGAAAAGGAACAAAACCATGCAGAGTACTCGCCGGATTCGTCTGATTCCGAGACCAAGGAAATGCTACGGGACCTGTTTGGTTGGGACGACGACGGCGTCGATGGTGATCATCACAACGATTTAAAGCATAAGATCCATGCTGAAACAAGACACGCAAGCCGCGGGCTGATCGGCGACAGGTCGTCTCCGGCTTTTAAACGACAATTGATGGCTCGCCTACGTGATAGAGGTTTCGATGCTGGTGAGTATGAGAAATGTCTAAGTTAATCAGGCAGTTTACTTTTACTGATAACATGTTTAGCTGATCAGTTGTCAGTCATGCGTGTCTCACTTTATATGCCTCCACGATTTGTGACCAAATCTAGTAATTACTTTCTTATTTGTATACGATGCTCCATACATACATAACTAAAGAAGTTGCCATATGTTGCTTTGTACCTGATCACGATGAGACAAATTAACAAGTATATTTATTTAAGAATTCAGCTTACACATGGAAGATTGCACAAGGATACATCCTTTTACTGTGTCATGATTTGTCCTGACGATGAATATGAATCCCATTTTGTATATGCAGGCCTTTGCAAATCCAAATGGGCGAAAAGCGGACGGTTCCCAGCTGGGGATTACGAGTACATTGATATCAATATATCTGGCCGGAACAGATACATTGTCGAAGTTTTACTAGCCAGAGAATTCGAAATTGCTCGTCCGACGGATCGATACACATCGTTGCTGGATGTTTTTCCACCCATATTTGTGGGTACAGTGGAAGATCTCAAGCAGGTGGTGAGGCTTATGTGCAGGGCTATAAAGAAGTCCATGAAGAGCTCCGACATGCACGTACCACCATGGAGAAGAAACGGGTACATGCAGTCCAAATGGTTTGGTTCTTATAAGCGGACAACAAACGAAGTTCCGACAGGGAAAGCACGGTCTGACAACCATGCTTTTGCCGGAAAACGATCGGTACTTGGGTTTGAGGCCTCGCCTGCGATATCTCACCATTGCAGAGATGATTTTGCAAGTAAAGTTGGGTTAAGAGTTGGGCATTTGACTGCAGCTCTAGAAGGCAGTGGCATGGCCATGCAGTCGTTAAATGTAGAATAATTTTTTAGTTACTATCATTATTGATGTGTGTGTGTGTGTAGTATGTATATACGTGTCTTTTTGATGGGTTGGTGCATTGCAGTGTTAGGACGTAAATTGTGTGGAAGCGTCAGCTAGGATATTTCAATTTTTACTTCTTTAGGGTATGATTACGCCCTTCTACGGATTTTTGTTGCCTCTTGTCCAGCATCAGTGGGATTTGTAGCATAGTCTATTCTGCAACATGTGAATAAATATTGGCATTGAGTTCTGTTTTTATCAATGTTATTTTTAAGCGTAATTAATACATTTTGTGGGGTATTTTCATCAAGAGAGAGGGCTATTTCTGGTTTTGGAACAGAAAAACCATCATATTCGTACACATGCAATTAAATCAAAAGAATCGATACATGACTGACATATACATCCGCTTAAAGACTATCTATCCATATAGGATTGTGGAGAACTTAATGTAGGAAGTCCCATTGCAAGAGCTTGCTTGCACACACGATGAATTTATATAATCATCTCTGAAAGGAAGATGAATCAAATTCAAATAAATCGATTCAGAAGTTCTAAGCTCATTTACCAGTCAGAAAAAGCCGCCTGTCTCTTTGTCAGGCTAGTATAAAAACAGCCGACATTACAAAAAATACTTGCAAGGCAGTTCATCAACATATAATGGATCAGTAACCACGCTCGGCTTCTCTCTCTCTCTCTCTCTCTCTCTCTCTCTCTCTCTCTCTCTCTCTCTCTCTCTCTCACCAATATTCCCCCTATATTGGCTGGGCTGGGTAGGAGTGCTTCTCAGTTTTGGGTATTTGAATGTACTCAAGTAGGGTATTGTATAAAGACAAGGCAGGGGTGATATATGGGAATCACGAGCCGTACCAAAAGCAGAGATTACTGATGTTTGGTTATGCTAACTGTAATGGCTAGGGTTTTCTTTGCAACGGATGAGAGGAACACCATCTTCCCTCCAAATTATCCGCTCTTCACATAATGCTGCTGTCACCTCCACATACAGCCGATGTTCCTAAATTAAAATTAAAGACATCACGAAAAGGCAATGAACTCAGATTGGAACTTTATCATGCGCTGAAGGACAAGAATTCCATTTTTTTATATAAGAAAGAAACCTGTATTTTAATAAAATCTTCTATTAGTTAATAAATAAATAAAAACCTAAATTATATCATCCAAATACCCGTTCAAAAATATATATATAATATATATATCATCCAATACCGGTACTTCTCCTTCAAAAGACAGCAGGGATCCAAACAATCATATGGATAAAGGTTCAGTGATTTTAGAGGCTATTCTATTATTTGATTCAATAGGAGTCATTCATAAAGCAATTTTCCAAAGAAATTCCAGAATTTGGTATTACCATTGTCCCCGGTTTAAAACTCTCAGAAATGACTCATGATTCAGGTTTTCTCAATTTCATTGCAAAGATCACATTCGTGATTCAGAAAAATGAAAACAAAGGTCATTACCTCCTGAAGAACTTTTGCTGCCAGCTCCTCTGCAGTGTCATTAGCAAGCACGGGGACAACACTTTGAGCAAGGATACGACCTGTGTCATAGTGCTCATCGACAAAATGTATTGTTGGACCTGAGTATCTAACCAAGAAAAAGGGATGA
>QEOT01005315.1:440963-475716 GCA_003123785.1 Pterocarya stenoptera | reverse complement strand
TTGGGTGGGGGGATACGGCGTCTGGAGCGAGGGGAGAGAGAAGAGAGGAAATAAGGGAGGCGTTAGGGATCTAAGTGATCCAAGGGTGGACATTAAAAATAAATCTAGTCCAGGAAATCTGAAAAATATACTTATTTGCCGCGACATGATCTCGCTCAAAAGGTAGTTCCTATTCCAGGCTTGTAAGTCAAGCATTGATACGGCATAATTTACGGCGACAACATATTGCCGCAAAAAGTCGATACGTAGTCGCAACAAGTTTATAATCCACGGAAACATTATATTTTTGACCAAACTATTTTTGGCGATATAAATTCGCCGGGAAAGGTAAATTTTCGCCGTAAAAACATCTTTTCTCCACAAACATTTACTTGCCGACAATAATCCGTGGGAATAGGCCTGTATTATTTCCCACGAACGGTTTTCATGCCATATGGTACTTGTTTGCCACGACCATGCGTCTTGGAAAAAGAATTCATGGTAAAAAGCCATAATTCTTGTAGTGAGATTTTGTTGACAGTATCTGCACGAAGATGGCTACACTACAAATGGTATAGTTGGTTGCACCCAACCAAGACGAGTTGCAGCTATGAGTATTGCAAAAAGAGTTAGTGAAGAGATGGAGACTGAGCTGGGTGACAAAGTTGGTTATGCTATTCGTTTTGAGGATGTGAATGGGCCTCACACCACCATTAAGGTGATTGTTTGGGTATTCAAAAGTACAGTTGTTGAAATTCCTAGCACTTTCAATTGTGGCTTTTTCTAATCGATTTTCTTTTGTAACTTCTTATTTTTCTTTATGGTTGTTGATATAATTCATGCTTTTTTAAGGGAATGAATTTTGTGAGTTGAGAGATTGCCTTTATATTAACCTATTTCATAGTATTCACTAACGGGTCAAAACAGGTTGACACGACACGACCCGTTATGTTAATGGGTCATGTTAGAGTTTGAGATTTTGACATGTAAGCTTAACGGGTCATGTTCAAGTTTATCTATATAGTATAATATATATGTCTCGACACGACACAAACACGACTCATTAACACGATTACACATCCCTATCGTACTTAATTCTTTTCTAAATCCCAAAAATACTTATCAATCATTTAACATTAACAATATATATGGTCTTATAGAGAAGTTTTATCTAGAAGATTTTACTAAATAAGAAAGATCAACTATCATTTTGGTTGCAACATTACAAGCACGATGTGTCTTATCATCTAGATACACAAGACTTTTCTACAATTTCTGATTTATGTTGAGTATTAAAAACTATGGGAAATGACAATGTTTATTATATGGCTATCACATTGATTCAACTTGTCTTGACACTTCCAGTTTCAAAGGAAATTATCAAGCGAGTTTTTTTGGCCTATGAACATTGTTAAGGCAAGTCTTCGAAATAAAATATATAAAGGATAACTTTCTTGGAGATTATATGATAGTCCATATTGAGAAGGAAAATGTTGAATGATTCAACATAGATGCCATAATTGACTATTTTATTCAATTAAAGAGTGACGAGTTCAATTAACATAACTAGTTATATTTGATTATTTTTTTTGTGTTCAAGCTTGTACTAGAGAGTTTCGAGGCTACTTTTTTAGAGCTTAATAATTGTAGAGAGTTTGACGAGAATAGAGAGCTTGTATTTAATCATGTTTTATAATGATTTTTACACCCAAGACCTGTACAAGTAAATCTTAGTGTAAAACCGCGTAAATACTCTTCTTTTGTTTTTAACAGTTTATCATTACACAAGCAATGAAAGGGCACTTCAAGCACACCACCCGCTAAGGACCGTCACATAAGAATAGAGGGTCCGACCATGCTTTTAAAGCGGAAAAATCCATCAACATAATAATTAATGTTTTACTGGTTTACCTCTCATAGGTTTGGGGTAGGTGGGTTCGGGTGGGGTTATTGGTTTTGATGCTGTCAGGTTTGGCTAGTGTGGATTTTTACTGCATTTTGCTAAGGTGGCTCTACAGCCACGGCTTTAGAAGCTACTGTTAGCCTAATTATTAGGTTTTTTTTTATATATATGTATTTTTTAATATATTTTTTAAATATAAAAAAAATCGCAATATTATTATAAAATAATTATTTAATTACTAAGTAAGAAAAAATTGAAAAAAAAAAAATCCCCCCAGCAGCGAGAGTAGCTCCCTTTTGTTAATGGCATAATGCAGTCTCAAAATCAGACATCGTGGCAAACTCGTTTTCTATATAAATGATGATTTGTTTGCGCTTACGAGTGGCCCTTTGCTTACAGTAAAATGGGCTTCATTTAATTATTTTATTTTGTTAAATCTTGTGTACATATAGTTTTTGAATGCTTGCTTGCTTCGGGTTCATTGGTTGTTTATACAACTATTTTTCCAAATATAAAAGATAAATATCATAAAGAAATTTTATAAAAATAAATTTATAAATTGATACAGTTTGAAAATCATTTTTGTCTCATTTATCTCATCTCATCTTATCTTATCTTTTTCAGATTATAAAATAAAAATAATATTAAAAATAATATTTTAACAATATTTTAATTTTATAATATTTTTTATTCTTTTTTTTCTCTCTTTTTCTAAAATCCAAAAAATATAATTCAAATAATTACTATTCACAAATTATTTTATTACAATTTACAAAAATTTTATTTTATCTCATTTTTTAAGCATTTATTAAAGATAATTTATAAATTTACTTTTGCGAGATTGGCACATCACTTCTCGATCTAGGAATTTCTTTTTTCTTCTCTGATCTCCCTCGCCGTGCTCGTCTCCCTCGTGATCTCCATCTCTGTTTCCCTTGTGTTTTCTATCTCTGCAGTCTCAAGTATCTCACTATCATTGATCTCCGTCTCATTGGTGCTAGATTACGCATATAGCTTAGAGTATCGATGCTGCTATGATCTTTTGGCACAACCAAAAAATGGACCTGATCTTCTCATGTGATTTATTCCATGTCTCCCACAGCGTTGAGATTACTTTTTTGTAAAACTAGTTTTTTACTACAACTTCCTTCATGCACAGTCGAACGTGGAACAAAGAAACCATGGAACGTATATAGTAATTATGTATATTTCTCAAAACTTTATACAATTCATCCCAAAGCAAATCTAGGAAACTATACATGCATGCACTGTTTGTTTTCTTTTTTTTCTCTTGTCCCTTTCGGATCAGTTTCTTCATGGATATAAAGTTAGCGTTCGGTGATCTTCCAGAGCAATGGATCTCCTTTTCTTCTCCATCCTTACTATTACTGGCTCTAAATTAGGGGACTTTACACGGCACAACCCAAGCCCCTAGCTTCTGACCCCTTCATGATTCTCAGCCTTTTGCACGAGGATATAAACATACTGCAGTAAAATAAAAATGACTTTTAGTCTAAATTTTCCTTCATTTCTTTTTCTTTTTTACGTTTTTTTAAGAAGAAATTGTAAACCGAGAGATAGGTACTAAAGAAGAGAACTTACTCCCATGGGACATCTCCAACCAGCATCCAATCTCCATCTTTGTCTTCATAAGTCGGCACAAACTCTGACCCATTATTGTAGCCTTCACTCTCAGAATACTCACCTGATCAAGAAGGAACAAAAGGAAATGAGGAATAAAAAAAAAAAAAAAAAATGAATAATTATAATTATAACCATTTTTTTACTTCTCCACCATGCAATGATGTAATAAGTTCAGATGAAGATGCATACCCACACTGAACTTGAACATGTCTTCCAAGGCCTTGAGGAGCTCCGGGTATCCTTTGTAGATCTTCAAATCAATCTTCCTTAGAAAAGGAGCTCCGTCCATGCTAACTTTCACGTACGCGCTGGAGGCTTCAGCCTCCATTGTCTTTGCTTGGAAACAGTTTTTCCGGTAAGATCTCACAGGTGGCCACCCAACAACTTGTGCCCTATAATAATAAGACATATCTATCAACCAGATTAGCTAGCTCTTGTAGTCAAAACACAAGAACTGTAATATTCAAAAATTACAAACAATATATAATACCAGGTTTCATGTATATAACATCAAAATTGAACACAAAAGGTGCTTACTTGTTGGCTGAAGCAATTTCTTGGTTGCATTTCTGTGCGTGTGACGCTTTAGAACTGTCCTTAGATCCGCATGACTTCTCATCCATGTTGGGAAATGATCTTTTGTTGCTCTTGATGGTACTAAATGGTTGCTTTTCTGACTCCTTGATGCCGGGTAAGCCTAATCTAAGCTCTGTGGCCTCAAGGTTGAGTTCTTTGTCGAACGCCATACATCTTTCCATTTTGGGACGAACTTAGATAGATATTGAAACACTTTTCCTCCCACTTTTGATCAAGATGTTTCTATCAAATTTTGAAACCCAATAATCGGTTATGATACCAAAACCAGATTGAGTTTGCAACTACACAATAAATTCTTCTATGTTCCGGCAAGGTTGGGAATATAATTCCTAGGGGAAAAAGGCAGAGAAATGCGTGGCATGCCTCATATTGGTACTCAGGGCGTATTATATAGAGTGGGAGATGGAAAGACAGTGATGACGGTTAATTAATGGAAACTGTCTACGAAAATAGAGAAATGTGCATTACCATCGACTCTACTTGAAGCGCGTGCATGGCACATTATTTGCTCCCAGATAGATCTTACAGTCCATATAATATGATTTGAGAAATATTTAGACACAAAGGGATTACAGTAAAGCAATCTCACAAACTGATGTCTATAGTTTTATGTGGTTCGTAAGATTGTAAAATTATTTTTATTATAAAATAGATCTAACAGATCAGGTGAAATCATATTAATTTGTAGGATTATTTTATGTAATTACTAATTTATGGACATATTAGTTACTTCACCAAAGGAATTTTACCTCTCGAGTGTCATGCTTATCACCCACCTTTCTCTTAAAGTACCATCATTGTCATGCTTATCAATAAAGAACTCTCCATTTCTTATGAATTTATCACAAAGTTCATATAATATATGACATCGCAAAAGTAACATATATGTAGATCATGATTATCTACTATCTCAAATGATGAAGCTAGTTAATTTGTAAGAAAATTGCATTAATTAATATTATAACGTTATTCTTTAAGTTCTTTATAATATAATAAAGTTAATTTCCTCACCACAGCTTGTCATCATGATCTAGACATTTAATAATGCAATTCTAGCATCTAATTTTCTGAGGATGCATCATTATTTTTTTTTATTAGGGAGTGTGGAAACTTTGGATTCCCTTTGGTTAGAAAGTAGATTCACGCACCAAAAAAGGAGCGGGGGCGAGCAGTAGCCATGGGGCGTGCAAAGGTATCTAATTACCTTGTGAATTTGGACATAGGCAGCTAAGGGTGTTTCTCACATGAACAGCACAATTGAGGGCCATGTCCTTACATTTTGGGGACAAATTTGGGACAGAGCTTAGCCGCCCACATTGAAGATATGTGATTCCCAATCATACGGATCAGATGAAGTATTTGAATCACAGAAAAGAAATCAGGACCCTACGATGAAGAATCAGGGTAGATTGCACATGGGCTGTCGTTGATGGGCAAGGCATGGTGTTGGTTAGGGCTTTAATTGGATCCAAAGTAGGGGCAGCCGGGCAGGTATAACATGTGGGCAGGCATCCTTAAAGCCTCAAACCCATATGAGCCAATTTGTCTAAGTATCAAGGGTTTTCTCCATGAGCAATTAACTAACTTCTGTTTGGAATCTTTGGATCATTAAATATCAATTAAACAGGTTTGGGTTTGAAAGGGTGTTAACACTGTAGTCCCTGAAAGCCGACATCATGTCTAATAAAGGCTAGTGATCTCATTGGATTAGGGTAGAATTATAATCTCTACTTGGAAAGAGAAAAGGTATCTAGCTAATAGGTCAACAACGATCGAGTTTGATTTAATAAAAAATTACGAAATTGGAAAGAGAGAATAATTGCATGTCGACGAAAATATATTAATAAACAAACCCATATTGGTATTTTTTTAAAAACACACAAATTTTAGCTATGAGAATTTATTAATGGAAAGATATAATTAACTTACAAGCTAATTAGTAAATAATTAAGCCCCGCATGGCGCATTGCCTTTTTAGGAAGGGAAACTAACACCTTTCGCGCGCGCGCGCGCGCACACTTTATATATATATATATATTTATTTATTTATTTATATATTTATATAAAATACATGCATTTTAACTTTCTTTTATTTTTATTTTTATTTTTTTCCAGTTGTTAAAGCCTTTATGGAAGGGATTAATGGCCTCCATAACATGTTGGTAGATGGTCTATTGACACAAAGTCAGTCGGTGTTTTTTTCGACTTATACTAATCGATTTGGTACTCGCTTGAGAGGGCGATTTTGGGTGATTTTGTCCGTGCGTCATATCCTACTGTTTTGGATAGTGCGGATATCTCGGACTTTCTTTTTTTGGGTTGACTGCTAGCATCTGACTGCTAGGGTTGGCTTTCTCTCGGTGGTTCAGCCCTCTGATGGCATTGCCATCAGCGGGGAACGGTAGGCCTGGTGATGGTCTATTGTCATACGCTGCTCTTGTTTCAAAACCGGCCGATTCTTCATTCAAAATCCTCCTACGGTTTCCTGTGGAGATAAATGGTGAATTTGGATTCATTTTTACAGAAACAGAGATGACAAAAGCGGCAGGAGAATACAAGTTTGTGATTGTTATGAATTTCCTGCGTGTCTAGCCTTCTATTGATGTGATTAGATTGAACGTGGTGAAAAAGTGGGGTTTGGCTGAGATTCCGACGATAAGCTTTATGGATGATTATCATGTTTTAATACAGATGTGAAACGAACATGACTTTGTGCATGGATGGGCTAGAGAAGGAAGGGTGATGGAAGGGAATTTGTTTCGGTTGTTTCGGTGGACAAAGGATTTTGATTTACGTAAGGAATCGCCATTGGCTCCTCAGTGGATTTTCCTTCCTGGATTACCTATGCATCTCTATCATCGTGATTGTTTGCAGATCTTTGCAACTCGTTTTGGCCGGTACCTAGGGACGGATAATGCGACCTTGAATCGATCAAGAGCCACGGGTGCCAGAATCTGTGTGGAGGTGGATTTGACTCTGGACCCTATTAAAGGTTTTCCTATTGTACTATCACGCACAAGATGTATCTGGCAGGAGGCTCGATATGAGAAACAGGGATACTACTGCATGAAATGCTTTCAACAGGGTCATACGGGCTGTGGTATGCAGGGTTGGGGAGCGACGAAAGGAGGAGGTGCAGCCGAAAGAGAAAAAAGTATGGCAGCCGAAGAAATCTGATAGTAACGGTAACCCGCTAGGTACTACAGAGGATAAGGTGATGGAAAAAACCATGGAGCTTCTCGGTGAAAATTTGACGGTTACTGAAGAGGAAACACATGTTAATGTGGTGCAAGTTGGAAATATTGAGGGAACATCTATTGATATTCATGAAGGGATGGCAGTGAATTGTGCGGGTGAGTCTGCGGATATAGAAAAGTCAAGACAGGGGCCGAACACGTTATTATTAGAGAGTTCGAAATACATTCACCAGGGTTCTGTGAAAATAATGAAAAATAATGAGGATGATAGCGATGAGGAGTGTGAAGAGGTTAGCTATGATAAAGTGAATGAAGTAGGCTCGGAGACGCTGCATTTGAGAGAGGGTGAGTCCTCTGTTGTGCCAAATTCCCTGGTTGATGATATAGAAAAGGCGCCAGACGAAAGTGGAATGCAAGGGGAAGTCGAGAGGGGATATTGTTCGGATTTGGAAAAAGGAGATTTACCAGGTTCAAGGGGCAAAGACAAGGCTTATGACTCTGAGGGAGCTGATCGTTTGGATGCAAGATTATTAACAATCAGATTAGATAAGTCCCAACGGGTGCATAACCGATCATAGAAACTTAATTTATGACTGGGAATTTTTTGTATTGGAATGTTAGAGGACTAGGGAGTTCGAAGAGGAGATTAAAGTCGATTATCATCAAAAAAGATATCACCCTCTGTGCGGTTGGGGAACCTTTTATTAGTAAAAATCGACTGGCTGGTTCAAGTTCTTTCTTGTCGCTGAATTATTCTTGTTCTAATGTTTCTATGGGTGGAAAATTGTGGATTTTTTGAAAGAAGCCGAATGAGTTTCAGATGGCTTTTGGTACATCGCAAACTTTATCAAGGTGGTGGTCTTCGGCGAATCAAAGGTTGTTATACCCTTTGTTTATGCTAAATGTTCTTATACGAAAAGAAGAGATTTATGGGAGGAATGAGAGAACCGTAAGGTCCTGACTACTCCATGGATTGTGATAGGTGATTTCAATGCAATTCGGATGGATTCTGAAAGAATTGGTGGTCATCCTCGACCATTAATCTCTATGTCCGAGTTTAATGATTGCTTAGATAATTGTGGATTGATCGACCTCCATACTAATGGGCGTATTATGTCTTGGTGCAATGGACATTTGGGGGCAAGCCGAAGTTGGGCTAAGCTAGATAGAGTGGTCTCTAATAATTATTTCTCTGATCAGTTTTCTTCAGCTCAGGTTGGCTACTTAAAACATAAAATCTTGGATCATTGTCCCATGGTGGTCCACTTGGAGAGGCCTTTTTCATTGTATGGGCCAGCACTTTTCCGTTTTCAAAATATGTGGTGTTTACACAAGACATTTTTGACTGTGTGAAGGAAGTTTGGGGTAGACATATTGCAGGTACGGGGCTGCAAAAATTGGCTACTAAACTTAACCGTACAAAACTTGCCTTACGTGCTTGGAATAAGCATGTCTTCGGTAGGGTGGATGAGAACCTTAAAAGGCTTGAGGAGAGGTAGGAGATTCTGGAAACTTAGCTGCAATTGGGTTATTCTGCAGATGTGGAACTGGACTATCTGGCGACCAGTTTGGAGCTTGCTACTTGGGAAAAAAAAGAGGCAGTCTGGTTGGGGCAGATTGCTAAAAAGAAGTGGTTGATGGAAGGGGACCAGAATACTAAATTCTTCCACTCGATGATTAATCAAAGGCGCAAGAAGGCAATTATTTCTCGGATGGTTTTATCAGATGGCACTTCTCTGGAGAGTGCAGAATCTATTCGCCTGGGCGCTGCTCAATATTTACGGGAGTTTCTCTCTACACCTTCTGATGTGGTGCATGCGGATTTATCTAGCTTAATTGTTCTTGTGATTTCAGATGTGGATAATCGAATGCTGGGTGCGGATCTGACTGAAACTGAACTAAAAGAAGCTGTGTTTTCAATCCCTCAGCACAGTAGTCTGAGGCTTGATGGGTTCAGATCAGGTTTTTATATAAAATGTTGGGATATTATTAAAGATGATCTAATTGAAGCTACTAGGGAGTTTTTCAAGGGTGGTACTTTACCCGGGTTTTTTACTTCTTCATTTATTGTTTTAATTCCAAAAGTGCCTGATCCATCCAGCTTTGACAGATTCCGTCCTATTAGTTTGTGTTCTGTGGCTTATAAGGTTTTTTCAAAAATTATTATGGCTCGTTTGAATCAGATTATTCAAAAGGTGGTTTCTCATGAACAAGGTGCTTTTGTGCCGGAACGTAGTATTTTTGAAAACATCACCCTTGCTCAAGAGATGGTGCATTCCCTTCATCGAAAAACGTTGGGTGGTTATGTCATGCTTAAAATTGATATGGCTAAAGCTTATGATCGGATGGAGTGGAGCTTTCTTTTGGATGTTCTTAAATCTTTTGGCTTCTCCCATATTTTCTGTAATTTGATTGGTGAATGTATAAGGTCTCCTTGGTTTTCGGTTATGATGAATGGAACCTTTAAGGATTTTTTTCAATCTGCTCGGGGGTTAAGACAAGGGGATCCGTTATCTCTGTACCTTTTTATTATCATAGAGGAGGTATTAACTAGACTTCTTAGGGAGAATTTTGACAATGGTCAGATTGGGAGATTTTATCATCCTGTGGGGGCTCCTTTAATTTCCCATTTGTTGTATGCTGATGATCTACTATTTTTTCTAATGGGGGAAAAAAAATCTATTAAGCGACTTGTTGAGATTTTGGCTCTTTATGAAAGTTGGTCCGGTCAAAAGAAAAGTCGGGAGAAATCGGTGATTTTTCCTTCAAAATTTTTAAATTAGTCTCGAAAACATGATTTGTTGAGGGTGACGGGTTTTAAGGAAGGTTGTTTTCCTGTGACCTATTTGGGTGCTCCGCTTATAGGAAGACTTACTTCTCGTGTCATTGAGCCGCTAGTGGAGAAAATACGGAAAAAAGTTGCGGGTTGGAAATTTCGGTTACTCTCCCAAGGTGCTCATTTAATCCATTTGAGACATGTGCTGTCTAGTTTGCCTATTCATATTCTTTCGGTGATCAATGTTCCGAAGGGGACTCTCGGCCGGATCAATTCTATTTTATCCAATTTTTTTTGGGGCGAGGTGGAGGGAAAAAGAAAGTTGCATTGGAGATCATGGGCTAAAATTTGCAAACCTACTAATGAAGGAGGTTTGGGGTTAAGGGATCTACATGAGGTTCAGAAGTCGCTTCATATGAAGTTTGCATATCGTTTATTAACGTCTAATGGGTTGTGGGTGGATTATTTCCGAGCTAAATATCTAAGGGATGGCCACCCTTTGTCTTGCGCACCTAGAGCTTCAGCTTCGAGAATGTGGAAGTCTCTTATGAAGCTTGTCCTGGAAGTTACCGAAAACGTCCAGATTCTGTTGCTTGATGGGAATTCTTTTTTCTGGTTTGATAGATGGTTAGCTTCGAGACCTTTGTCAACTAGAATCCAAGATATCGGCAATAAGAGATTACACATTAGAGACTGTTGGAGGGATTAGGCCTGGAATGTTGATCTGTTGAAGGATCTAGTGGGGGAGACGATCACAGAAGAGATCTTGCAAACAAAAATTTATGGGCGCACTGGGTTGCAGTGGCACGAGTGGCTTTGGAATAAATGGTTACTGAAAAAAGTTTCCATTTGCAACTGGAGAGCTTGGTTTCAATGCTTGTCTACTGATGAGAGTATTCAATGCAAAGGGATTTATCTTGCGTCGGCATGTGATTGTTGTATTCCGCGTGCTAGGGAAAGCATAGACCATGTTCTTGTCACAGGTCAGATAGCATCTCGGGTTTGGGAGTTTGCGAGTAGACTGCTGAAGGTGCCCTGCTTGCTGTTCAGTACTTGGAAAGCTAGATTATCGACTTGGTTGGTTTGTGTGAATAAGTCTTCTTTTGTGGGTAATTTGATTGGCATGATTCCGTTTAGTATCACTTGGTGTTTATGGACTAGAAGATGTAGAGTACGTATGGAGGGGCGGGATATCAATGCGATGCAAGTGTGGTCCTCTGTTAAAATGTGGCTCAAAAAGCTGGCCAATGAGTTGAAAGTTCAGCGGCAGCTCAATATAGAGGATCTGGAGGTGCTTAATGCTCTTAATCTGGATATGCCGAGAGTTAGGAACAGGAATTTTAGGCTTGTTAAATGGTCTAAGCCTCCTTTGGGATGGTTTAAGCTTAATTGCGATGGGAGTTGTCGTAATAATCGAGGGTCTTCGGGAGGTGGGGGCATCGTGCCGGATATGGATGGTAATTTTAAAGCAGCCTTCTCGGCTCATTTTGGTATTGGAACGAACAACCAAGCTGAATTGCGAGCTATTTTGGAAGGGATTAGGCTTTGTAAAAGCCTTTCTTTCTCTAAGATCATTATTGAGAGTGATTCTAAGTTAATTTTGGATTGGCTAAGGTCAGGGAAATGTACTCTTTGGTATTTATGGGATTATTGGGATGAGCTTAGTCAGGAATTACAAGGATTGGATACGTGTGTGATTCATCAATTCCGTGATGGAAATCAAGTGGCTGATGTTTTAGCTAAAAATGGGGAGTTAGGCAATGATGTAGTTTATGAAGATTTTTTACTTTTGCCGAAGTTTGTAAAAGGGGTTATTCGGATCGATAAGGCTGGGTTGCCTTCTATTCGCACCTAAGGTTCTTTTTTCTTTTGTTTTGTCTTTAGGCATGTTTAGTCTACTTGTTATTTATTTTTAGGCATGTTTAGTTTTGCTAGGCATGTTTAGTTTTTTTCCTTAGGCCTGGTTGTGTTGGTTTTTGTTTTTTTTTTTTTTATTTGGTTGGTTGGTTTGTGTTTGGGAGGCTTTATTGTAACTTCCAGATGCTAGTTTTGTAATCATGGTTTTCTTCCGCCATAAATGATGGCTAATTAATAAATTTAGGACGAGGCCGCTATGAGGGTGGCTACCGGCTCTTTTGAAGAAAAAAAAAAGAAAAAAAAAAGATGGTAATGGATTTTGAGCATAATTATAAGCTCCAAGTTCCTGCAAAAAACTAGATGATTTATTTGGTCACAGCGGATAGATAAGCATTTTGTGTTGTAAATCTTTTTTACCTTTTGAGATGAATAATGTTTGCACTAAAAAACTATTAAAAGTTTAAAGTTTTGCGCATCAAATTATCCAAAGTGACACATGAAGGTCTCATTAGTTTTTAGATCATCTTATCTCATCTAATCATTACAATTTTCTCTGTGATAACCCAAACTTATCCAAGTCTTCACCTTGTCTTATGTCCCCATGTTAGGCCACGTATAAGATTTAGAGTCCTTAAAGAACATTGGGCTTTTATTAGTTAATGATTTACCTTACTACATTTGGCATCTAAGCCCATAAGAGAGGCCCAACAAGACCCTTAGAATTCGGCCATCACTTCGAATTAGGGTTTGGAGCCCTATTGAAACTTGGGGCGTATGCCCAATCCACCAACCTCTAGCCTTTTGACATGCATGCACATTTCACCCAAGAGACACGATGAACCTAGATGTGTTTTGGAGGAAAGAGGGTGACAAACTCTAAGGTTTTGGTACCCCAAAAGCCCCAAACACCTCCCATGAAATTTGGCAATTCCCAAAGCTTTGAGCAATGATTTGGAATAGAAGGAGACACTTAGAGCCACTACCAACTAGAGACATGAAACCCCAAGAAGACCCTTAAGGTTTCAGCCATGAGGGTTACACGCCACCTATGACAAGCTCACTCACCATTTGACACTTGCCACACATGTAGGGGGATGAGAGGATTTCAAGAAGATGGCATACGGAAGTGGTGTATGGGGGATGCCAAAGGGCTTAGGCACATGTTTCCAAGAGGATCCTAGGGTTCAGCCAAGGGGTTCTTCATGCTCATCTAAGAAAATCCACCCAGTCTTTTTGCTAAGTGTCATGCATACACTTGGGATAGGGTTCTTCTAAAAGGAAGCAGTGATTGGAAGAGGAAAGAATGCCTAGATTGAAGCAAAAACCCTAGTTCCTAAGCATCTCGGCCATTACACTCCCTCTCTCTCTCTCTCTCACCACTTATCACACATTTAGAGTTTCAAGGAGAGACACATGGGAAAAAGGACGAGACGTATAGGGAAAACACATGCACACAATCACCACGGCTCTAGAAAGTTCTTTGTGTGGAAAAGGGAAAGGAGTGGATGGCTAGGGTTAGAACCCTTCACACACCAATGCCACTAGTATGCACACACCACACTATCCAAGGAAGATTTAGGGTTGAGGAAGGACATACACGCCCAAGAAGTTCATTGAACCTAGTCTATACATGAGACATGTCCAAGGGCTTCTAGGGAATTTTTGTGAGAGCCATGACACTTGTCCTATTTCAGAGAAACCTTTGAAGTTCCCAATGTATAAGAAATGTTGGGGAAGAGAGAAAGACTTTTTGGCCAAAGCTAGAAGGGGTGACACATGGCAATTGCAAAAGACCACCCTTTGAGCTTCTCTATGACATAGGGAGATGGAACTTGGAGTGCTATAAAAAGGAGAAGAGGCCAAGGTCCAAGGGTCCTTTCCTTTGGGTGTCTTATCAATCTTTCTCTGCACGTGCTTTCTCTCCACCCTCTCTCTTACACGACCAACCAAGGAGAGTTTTGCCTCTTCACTTTCTCACATATTCTCTCCACTTTCTTTCCAAAAAAGCACTTCTTCTCACCCTCTCTTCTTAGTCACAAGCAAGGAAGAAGGTGACAACCACATTCTCAAGGGACACGTCACACGGTATCATTCTAACTCTCACTACTCATTAGTCACTCATGCACACACACAAGGGTGAAGGGGATCACTAGGGTTTCAGATCCAAGAAAGACCACCACCATCCTGCCTGAATGTTCAACCTTTCTTTTGAGAGAGTTCCTTGATAGGAAAAACTAGGGTTTTCCCAATAAGGGGAGGCCGAAACTAGATGAAGAGATTCCCACCTCGTTTCTAAGGAATCTCGGCCACCATGTATGACAAGCACCATGCACACATGCACATGCCTAAGACCTTGCCAAGGTCAAATGAAAAACACGACCATCTTTAACGAAGGGTCTCTAGGCTGAATGCTTGGAGTAATCACTGTGAACAAAAGAAGCTCTTGCACGACCACACAAGTGGATTTAGGTTAAGTTTTCTTCTTTTCTAATTAAGCGAACACTTTTTACAGCTTGCTTTATTATATTGCTTTGCTTTGAATTTTTGTAAGTGGACTCTCAACCTACTATGGATAATATTTGTATATGCTGTGTTAATTTGCATTCATCTGTTATTTTATGATCTAGTTGAATGGATGAAATCTCTTATTTTGCCATGCTATGTGTTTGGTTCTATATAAATATATGTTTGCCATGTTGGTCGTTGGTTGAATGAAATCTCTTGTGACGCCATGCTTTTTATTTAGATCTATATGATTATGTTTCTATGTTATTTGATGATGTTATATCAAACATATTAGAAGTTATAAGCTCATGTTACTTTTGTAAAATCATACTTGCAAGTGCTTATGTGTTTCGGCCAAGCATAGTGAATGATGTTTATGAAACTGTTTTACCATTTGACAAGTGTTGAATACCATTGTTCATATATGTAAACCAAGTATTCGCATATTCTAATATTTTCAACTCATAAGCTGAGATGTTCAAACTATATGATTGCATGACTCACAGCACTCACATGTTCATATGGTACATGAAAAGAAACATGTTACAAATCTAATGTCACATGTATTTGGATTGCAAATTGTTTTCAAAGAAAAGAGTCTATACATGATTATCACGACCCCAAATGCTAGAACGGGAGAATATCCTGGTGGAACTCCTATGCCCACTCTGGAGTGACTAAAATGGAATGGTAGCCCCTGGGTCAACAAAGTACCGTCTGCAGATCTCAAATAGATCATTGTGGAAAGGATACCGAAGCGGGGTAGCATCTAAAGCTAGTGGGTGCCTCACATGTGTTATATGCGGTGATGGAAAAATATGTGAACTGCTATATAAGTTAAGGATTATGACGTAGTCACTATAGTCAAGTGGATCATTAGATGATGCAGTAACTAGCAGGGAACCAATAGTGCATAGGGAAGCCATGAGATGTCAAACTATATGTTATAAGAAGTGAACAAGGCAATGAGCTTAAAGATATGTTAGATGTTTAATGATCAATATGAAAAGATGGAAAAGATGTTTTATTTTCAAAGGTCAAAGTTGCATAAGACACGTTTTACGTCAAGTACATGTCTATGCATTTGTTTCATAGTTTGTCTTTATATGCCTATGTTATCTGCTGTATTCGTTCCGTGGTAGTTTTCACTACCATTCCCAACCTGAAATGGTAGAATTTATTACATGACAAGAATAGACTAACCATTGGGAAGCACAAGAGGCCAACATCTCGGATAGTCAAGGAGGCCTCGAAGAGCCCTGAGAGCTCGTCGGAGCCATCCATCGTGAAAATGTTTGAAGCCGCCAAAAAGCTTATCACAGAAGTGCTACAGCTCTTTGAAGAGCTAAGGAGGATACTGAACAAGGACAATGTAGAATAAGAATGGCCTTGTAGGGCTTTGTTTTTTAAGGGAGGATTGCAAAACTTGTAGTCAAGAAAGGAAAAAGATGATTTATCGTTTATTTTGGAGATCCTTTTGTTTTGGGAGAATTCAAGCAGTATCTATTTTGAAAATATCTTGAACAAGTGAAACCTTTTGGGATGAGTAGCTTACAGTACCATGCTATTTTATAATTGCTATAAATGTTACTTAGTTATACACAAATTTTTTCACTGCGATTTATTGCATACTGCTAGTATATAATAGATGCATTGCATCCTAACTGTCATGTATGGGGGTATGTAGCCTCAAGTTACATGTCCCGATGCTTCAGTCACTGTTCAATCCCAAGCAGGGGCTGGAGGCTTCACATTCTCAAACTTCTAAACAAAATACAATAAACAATTCAACTTTTTTAAACTCCAGAATAAAAATAATATTAAAAAATTATATTTTAACAATATTTTAATTTTATAATATTTTTTTCAACTTCCATTTCAACTCGTTTCATCTCAATTCACTATCCAAGTTAGGCTTAGTACACTCTTATATAATTATAAATCGATATTTTGTACCATCAATCAAGATTTGGCTATTAAGATTTGGCTACCTTATCTACTTTTCATTCATTTCAATAATTCTAATTGATTAAAGCAACGGTTCTTTTACAATACTTTAGGAGTGCAATGTATTGATTTTAATAGCTTGAAGGTTTCATTCATCTAAATGGCCATTGTCTTTTTTAAGGAAACTGCTATAATTCATTCATTAGAGAAATTTACATCCATGACTGGATACATTCTGGGATGTCCCCATATCAAACATGATATTATAAACCAAAATAATGCATTTAGAGCTCTACCAGTACACTGTTCCCTTTTGTGGTTGGTCTGGTCTTTACTATTGCTAATACTTTCTACAGATAAACGTCCAAGAGATAACACTCTCTGCCTAAAAAGAGACTCAACCTCTACAGACAAACGTCTAAGAGACGAACTCTTTTTTTATTTTAATTAACAATAAGAAAAACAAAAATAAAAGCAGTAAGATAGATGCAAAAAAATAACGGATTACAGTTTGGACCAGCTCCAGTAGACTTCGAAATTTGTGACGGCCTGTGAAGACAACACACTTGTCTCTTTTCATCCACAAATGTTAGATTTGAAAGGTTTAGTGGCAAGTCCGGTGATTTGGCGGGTGTGTCTAGAAGAGTTGTCGAAAAGGGTGGCGCATGAGGACCACGCATAGATGTGGTTGACGCGTGAGAACCATACACGGTGATTTTCGCAAAACCACCATTTTTTTCCAAACGAATTTTGACCTGTGAATCTGCTTATACCGTGCGTGTCTCTTGATAGTTACCGGAAATCGATAGATCTGTCCTTTCGACCTTGAATAAAGTAAAATAAAATTAAGTAAAAGAAGCCTTGATAGATAAGGTGGGTGAATGGAAAAATGAAGAAAGGATAGGGGGAAGAGGAAGAAGCCAAGACCTCCTCCCCTCCAACAAAAATTAGATCTGGAGACCATGTATTTTTATGAGAACAAGAGGGAGAAGGAGGCGCTAGGGTTTTTTCTTATTAGTATGTAAATTGTTAAATTTTATAAGGTAAAGATACACACTATGTTAGTTTTAATTCTTCTGGATGCCAAGCATAAAATGTTCTAATAAAATGCTATTTGTAGTTTATTTAAATATATATCAGTTAGCACCGACACCTCCAAAGGAGGTGGCCCTGCAGTTACTGCACGAAATCAGCAAATTTCATGTGATTCGAAGGCCGAGACAATCCAAAGCTTCATCTTTTAGGTAAGAGCCACTGACACAAATGGGTCCACTGCTTTTGGTGATTTATTGATACTCCATTATTAAGAGCTTTATTAATCCACGTACAGATTACCCTCTAGCCGGAGGGACCTCTTCTCCAATCATATCCCACCAATTGGGGACCTCTCTCTCGACCAGGATGGGTCCCTTGAAAACCAATAATGATCAAACAGTTTTCCCTTATCTGGTACTATTTGTTTCATATATGTATATATAATCCAGAATTTGAATAAAAGATAAATAAATTTGTTATAAGCTCTCGATTCTTCTAAGTTGATAAGGATTGTGATCTCTCTCTATACCCAATATCTAATCTCTATAGTCTTGTGATCATTCTAATCTTTGAGAGAACTGGGGAGGGATTGATGTAATATTCCCATTATAAATTTTGAAAGAATACTTTTCTATGTGTGCACACGGACAAGTCGGAGAGAAAAAGCGAAATGGCCAAGATAGAGGTCCTGTTGTAAGTTCAAACCTATGCTAATGGAATGAAAAATGAAGTTACAATTTCTGATGGTTAAGATTGTGCGAAATTTAATTTGATTGCGTTCATATTTTTTTAACTAAAATAATAAGAGTAATGATCAATGGAATGGGTTTTGGACCGGCTGATAGTCTGATGGTACTGTAGTGATGGGCTCATTTATTGGGCAGTAACTATGGGTCAAACTGGACATTCCACAACGGGAAGTGGCTCCTATGGTCACGTCCAAATAGTGTAACTATGCTGGTCACTCCCACCTCTCATTTTGCTTAGAAAAAAATAATAATCAAAGTAATGATACATGAGCTTCAAAGAGGTTTTATAAAAATAAATTCACAAATTAACATAATTTCACGTGACACATTATATTTATTTTATAATAAAAATAATTTTATAATTCAACGTTACACATCAAATCATGTCAATATATAAATTTGATTTTATGAAATTACTGTATGACTAAAATATTTATCAAATAAAAATAGTAACTCATCGCTTTCACATCATGTGCTTGGCTAGGTAGGAGGGAGACAAACCACTCGTGACCTTAAAGCCACCACGGTTTAGGTTGTGATTGGTAAAGGGGTGTGAGGTTCGGTAATAAGTCTACCATAATCATCAACAGTTTGGATGATTTTTTATGTCTTATCATTATACAAGTGACAATATTCAAGTAAGCAATGAATTTTAAGACGATTTTCTTACAGAAATCGACGGTATTAGGAAGGTGAGCATATATCATGCATGCAATAGAAGGTTATAACGAAGTTACACACAACACGCAACTGTTGATTCAAATTACTTCCAACATTCAGATGAATATATATCATTCTCATCCATAGTGGACTATGGGCCATTATCATTATAAGCTGAACATGATCTTACCATTTTGTCCTTATAACAACGTGCAACCTTATATTTGTGGAGTCAACAACATTTGAAATTGAAAAATATTTATATTCATCATATCCACACACTACATTCTTTTTTTATGTTTTTTCTCTTACCAACTGTGTGGTGTATGGATGATAAGTAGAAGAATGTAAAAATATGTAAATCAGAAACAGAGTAGAGAACTAAAGCCTTGAAAGAAAATCAATGTGATTTCTCATTAATACTGAATTGAATTGCTTGAATTAAAATGCTATACATCACTACTATTTATATACACAAATTGGCAATGTAAGCCATCTGACTTGATTATACATATACTAACTTATCTCATCAACTACTTCAACTAACTTAACTATCATATAACAACTTCCTCATCTTTTGAGTTTAGCTTCACGTGACTTTAACTATAATGCTTCAATTTGCTCTTGCATAATCCAACACCCCCCTCCAAAGAGGGGAATGGATATTGATTATTCCCATCTTGCGGATTAAATGATGAAAATTAAGAGAGCCAAGTGGTTTAGTCAATATGTCTGCCAGTTGATGTTTAGAAGGGATATGAATGATCTTGATCAGTCCTTCTTGCAATTTTTCTCGAACCAGATGACAATCTAGTTGGATGTGTTTTGTCCTTTTATGTTGAACAGGATTTGATGCAATTTCAAAAGCTGGTTTGCTGTCAGTATAAATCAAAACAGCTTGTGGATGGGGAATATGCAAGTCAGCTAGTGATAGATTAACCATTGAAGTTCACATGTGGTATAGGCTAGAGCTCTATATTCAGACTCAGCTGAGGATCGACTAACAGTTGGTTGTTTCTTTGACTGCCATGAGATGAGTGAGTTTCTTATAAACACTGTGAAGCTAGTGACACTTCTTCTAGCATCAATAAATCCACCCCAGTCATTGTCTGAATAGGCTTTTAAGTGAATAGGAGAATTTGCAGACAAAACAATGCCTTGACCTGGTGTTGCTTTGATGTACCTGAGAACCCTCTCAACAGCTTAAAGGTGCTTGGTACTAGGATTAGCCATGAATTGACTTAATGCTTGTACTGAGTAAGATAGGTCAGGTCTGGTTATAGTAAGGTATAATAGACGACCAACAAGTCTTCTATATAGTGCAGGATCTGACAGAAGAGGAGATGAATCATTAGCACTAAGCTTTAGGGTAGATTCCATAAGAAAGGCTACAGGTTTGCATCCTGAAAATCCAATGTCTTGCAAGATGTCTAAAACATACTTGCGTTGGCACAAAGAGATGCCTTTAGCTGATCTAGCCACTTTCAATCCCCAAAAAATACTTCAGTTCTCCCAAATCTTTTATTATAAAAGAGTCATGTAAAAACTATTTAATAGTAGCTATTTCATCAAGATTATTATAAGCAATGATGACATCATCAACATAGATCAAGAGTGCCACAAAACTGATTGAATTGTGTCTGATGAACAAAGAGGAATCAAACTTTGCTTGTGTGAAACCAAACTGAAGCAAGGAGGATGACAGCTTAGAAAACCATTGTCTTGAGGCCTATTTGAGACCATATAGACTCTTTTTGAGTTTGCAAACTCTAGGATCAGTTGGTGAGGAGTACCCTGGTGGCAGCTGCATGTATACCTCTTCATTCAAGTCTCCATGGAGGAAAGCATTGTTTACATCAAGTTGATATAAATGCCAATGCTTAATTGTAGTAATTGATAATAAAGTGCGTACTGTTGTCATTTTAGCCATAGGGGAGAATGTATCAAAAAAATCAAGGCCTTCTTGTTGAGTGTATCCCTTTGCCGTAAATCTAGCCTTGTATCTTTCAATTGTGCCATCAGCTTTTAACACGATAAACCCACTTACATTCTATTGCAGTCTTATTTGGAGGTAGAATTGAGAGTTCCCAAGTTTTATTTAACTCGAGCTTTAATCTCATCTGACATGGCAGTTTGCCATTGAGGATGTGAGCTAGCTTGTTTGAAAGTCTTAGGTTCAAAAGTAGAAGATAAAGTAGCAGTAAAGGCTTTATATTTAGGAGACAATTTGGTAGTGAAAAGGAAATGTGCAATAGAATATGGCTTACCAGGAGAATGAAGACAGTAATTGAAAGATTCCTGAGATGTTGAAGCAGGCTTAACCATATTACCATAATAAAAATTCTACAAATATGGGGGAGGATTCCTTACTCTCTCAGATCTTCCAGTATTTATAGGTTCATGGTTAATTTGGAAAATGAGAGGTGTTGTAATTTCAAGAGATGAATTGGAAGGTACTGTAATCTGAGAATGTATGTAATCTGATTCATGAATTTCAGGAGGTGCTGTAATCTGAGAGGGTGAGACAGGAAATCATATAGTAAAGGGAAATCAGGAAATACAAAAGGTGTGTGATTGGTATTTGCTATGGAATGGAAGACAGATTCATGAAATGTAACATTTCTAGAAACAAAAATTTTAAGAGTAAGAAGGTCAAGCACTTTATATCCTTTGATATTAGGTGGATAACCAAGCAACAAACATTTTGAGGCTCTAGGTTGAAATCTTCCTCGACTATTTTGGATAGTGTTAGCAAAACACAAGTAACCAAAAACTTTGAGATAGTTGTATGTAGGTGGTTTTTGAAAAAGAAGGGCATAGGGTGTATTTTTTCTATCACAAATGAGGGCGTTCGATTAATGAGATGTGTGGCAGTGAACACGCACTCACTCCAATATGGTAAAGGTAATTCGGATTGAAAAATGAGGGTTGTAGCTACATTTAACAAATGCTAGTGTTTTCTTTCAACTCTATCACTTTGCTCATGAGTTTCTACACAAGATAGTTGATTAATCATGTCATATTTTTTATAGAGAGTAGGTATGTTGAATTCTTGGCCATTATCTATTTTAAGAGTTTGGATTTGGGTATTAAATTGAGTTTGAACATAAGCAATGAAGTTGATAAGTAAAAATCTAGTTTCTGATTTTGTTTTTATAAGATAAAGCCAAGTGAAACGTGTATGATCATCTACAATTGTAAGGAAAATTTTGTGACCAGAATGTGAGAGAGAGAGAGAGAGAGAGTTGAGAATGGACCCCAAATGTCACAATGCACTAATTGAAAGGCTTTATTTGCATTGTTTTGTGATACATGAAATGATAGTTTCTTTTGTCGAGCTAGAGGACAAATCTCACAAACATGATTGTGAGATGATTTTACAGAAGGATCAATAGAACTAATGATTTTCAATCTGGTAGGAGAAAGATGTCCCAACCGAGAATGCCATATGTCAGGACTGATGGTATATGTGTTGGCCAAAAAAAAAATTGTTTGAGTTAGGTAATGCCTTCTATGTGTTAGCAGGAAAATTAATGAGGTGGTATAGGCCAGCTCTAACTTCAGCAAGCCCAATCATCTTCCATTTGTTGAGGTCCTGCAAGACACATTTAGAATGAAAAAGAAACAAGTCAATAGAGTTTTCTTCAGTCAATCTTGAAGCAGAGATGAGATTGATATGAAAAGAAGGGATGTAGAGAGCATTATGTAGCACTAAATCAGAGGAGAGTTTGACAATCCCTGTAAAACTAATAGGAACAGATTGGGCATTTGGTAAATGGACTAAAAAGGGTTTGGTGGGTATTTTTATTGAAGTGAAAAAATGGGGAGAACATATCATATGATTTGTTGTTCTAGTATCAAGTATCCAAGGAGAATTGTTGTTCAAAGAGTTAGCAGCTAAACAAGAGGTGAAGTGATTACCTGATGTAGAGGCAGTATTGACTGCAAAATTAGAATCGATAGGTGAAGTAGACAAGCTATTAGCAAGAGTGATAAGATTCTGTATTTGCTCTTGAGAAAAAGGTATGTTTGAGATATTTGAGTTTTGCTCCAAAGAAAATGCAATGTTTGCATTGGGCAATTCGTGTTGAATTGAATCTTTTTCCTCGAGGGCCTTTCCACCCTGGTGGATAACCTATGATCTGAAAACACTTGTCTGCAAGGTGTCCAGAAAATCCACAATGGGAACAAGTGACATCAGGTTTTCCTTTGAGTTTTCTAAACTTAGAGACATTGGAAAAGATTTGTTTGGGTGGTTGTGCAGCAACCATAGCCCGAGAATCAAGAGTAAGCCCTACTGCATTTGTCAAAAATCTTTTACTTTCTTCTTGCAGCAACAAAGAAAAAACCTTCCTCATTGACAGTAAAGGAGAAAGAAGCAGTTGACTTTAAATGGCTGAAGAAGAGTTATGTAAACCAACCAAGAATTTCATCACATAGTCTGCTTGTTGGCGATCAGCAAGCTTCTTTAAGATGGCACAAGTACAAGTGTTCATGATTCCACAAGTACATTTAGGAAGAGGACGATAGCTAATGTATTCATCCCATAAAGTTTTGAAATCACTAAAATATACAGTGATTGAGTTTGAGCCTTGAGAAATAGAGCTTAAAGATTTCTCTACTGTAAAAACTCGTGGGCCATCACTTTGAAGGTATCTAACCTTTAGTTCATCCTAAATATCAAATGTAGTATTGAAATAGAGAAGATTTCCCCGAATCTCTTTTGTAATTGAATTCATCAACCAAGACAAAACAAGGTTGCTTGCTCGTAGCCAAGCAACTTGAAGCTTAGTGTTGTCAGGACTAGGTTGAGGCAGACTTCCATCAATAAAAGCAAGCTTATTCTTTACTGTAAGAGCAATCAAGATTGATCTACTCCAAGCAACATAATTTGCACCTTTGAAAATTTTAAAAACAAGAAGGGCTCCAAGGTTGTCACTGGCATGAAGATAGCAAGGGCTTGATGAATCATCAAATGGATTCATTGAAGATAAAGCAAAAGAGTTCGCCATATTAGTAGAAGATTCCATAGCAGCAAGAAAATAGCAAGAAAGGTAAAAGAATATCAAGAATTTGTTCAAGAAAGTAGCGGAAATTTGATACTCGATGATACCATGTAAAAATATGTAAATCAGAAATAGAGTAGAGAACTAAAGCCTTGAGAGAAAATCAATGTGATTTCTCATTAATATTGAATTGAATTGCTTGAATTAAAATGCAATACATCACTACTATTTATATACACGAATTGGCAATGTAAGCCATTTGACTTGATTATATAGATACTAACTTATCCAATCAACTACTTCAACTAACTTAACTATCATATAACAACTTCCTCATTTTTTGAGTTTAGCTTCACGTGACTTTAACTCTAATGCTTCAATTTCCTCTTGTATATTCCAACAAAGAATTCAATAACTTTAAGAAAAATAAAACAAAAAAATTAAATTAAAAAAGTAAAAATAAGTGTGGTGTATAGTGTGTGAAGATAATGAGTACCAAAGCACTTTGAAATTAAGTTCACGATATTCTTCTAGACGTGTTAGGTTATGTTGCATACCTATCAATTGCAGCATAATGGGCTTGCTACGCCAGCTTGTAACACAGGTTCTTCTCTGAGTTTGAGTTTGGATAATAAGCTTCTTGGTTTGGATGATTGGACTTAGTTTCTGTGAAATAAGATTAATTCGAATTATCTCAAGAAGCGAAATTTTCACAAACCTGAATCTTTGCTCGTCTTACAACCCACATCAAATTATGGTGATTGGCCTCTACGTTGCTTAGGAGGCTACTAGAGTCTCCTAAATAATTTCACCTTCAAGATCAAGAGCTAATCAAAATAGTTGCTCTAGGAAATTGTAGAGAGGGAAGAGAGCCTTTTTTTGTACGTTCACTTTTCACTCTTTTTTTTATTTATTAACATACGTTTTACATTGGACTGATTAATTAACTTCCTTAAAGTTAAGTGATAGTAGTGTGGAGTTAATTAACTCCTAGTGGTGGAGAGTTAAATAATAACTTCCTCACCCCATGTGGACACAACATGGGTTATTGGATACCCACTATTAACATCTTCTACTTATCCACAATGTGTGCTATGCCCATTAATAATCTCCTCCTAATCTCCCAATCAATTATCCCTCATATAGAAAATGAAGCGTGCGACCTAATGAGAAGGCAAATAGGAGTTTTTTATTAAGTCACCATCTTAGTAACATAGTACATCACTCATAACATCTCGTCTATACCCCAAACTATTTGATCTCACTAGATCAAGGGTTTTTAATCCCTCTTGAGTTTATAACTTAAAACAATTCTTGACCTCGCATTATATAATATGCTCATGATTATATCGAGTCAAAACAACATAATCGATCGGGTTATGAGACATAAAATAATAAGTAAGAATAAAAAAATCTTCCCTAGACACTTATATCAGTTCAATTAGATTTGACTGCTTTCCTAAACATGTTCCACGAGACCGTATCACTCGTGGCCCTAAGAAAACATGCTAATGTAGCAACATCAAGTTTTCATCTCATGACATAGTTCTAGGTTCGATGGCATAGGGATAGATCATCTATTGATCCATTAGGGCTCACATAGTGATGGAGCAGGGTCCCATCCAGTCACTCCCTCATATGGTCATCTATAGCACATACAGTATGAAATGTATGTTACGGCGGAACTCTCACTCATTGGGTTTTTCATATTCAAACGTCGTAGGAATCTTAGTCTAGTCGCCACAAAAGGAGCTCTAACTTGAGTTTTTTTTAGCACAATCTCTTATCTAGCATCTACCTAAGATTTCACATTCTGCTTTAATTAAGCTTCATGAAGTTGTGCAAATATTTCATATATGACTCTTGTAATTTTCACCTTAGCCAAGATAATGTGACATTCTTTAAATTTATCTTGAATGATCCAAAAGTATTAAGTTGTTTACTTGCTCGCTTTTCAAGCACCAAAGTAATCAATTTATCTCATCTTACTCACTATTCAAGCACCAAGGTAATCATCCATGTGAATAGACTGATATTTGCCTGGTGATTATTAAATTTAATATGTACATAAGCATATATATGTGTGTCTGTGTGTGTGTGTCTGTGTGTGTGTGTGTATAAGAATACTAATATAAAGAAATAAATTATATATATTCAATGATTTATGGACGAGTTCTACTCGAATGTAGTGAAAATGAATATCTATGTGTTTGGTTCTGTCATGACGTTTGGGATCCTTGGCATATGTCAAAGTTGTCATACTATCATTGTATACCTTAACAGCTTCATCTGCAAGATTAGTAACCTCTAGGTGAACTTAGTACTTCCTATAAGAAACAGACTCATAAATCTCACAGAGCACACATGAAATATTTCCCTTCAATCTCAAAATGACAACGAGGAATGGTTCCACGTTCGATTCTATGTAATTGAGACTCTTGTGAATCACTTCCTAGTAGTACATTTCCACTAGGAGACAAGTCACTCCTACCATCTTTTGCGATTCTAGAAGTAATAATTCTCCACCTTCGCCAAAAGGTGGTGTAACTTCCTCAAGTTCTTGCAATTCAAAAAGTTCAAGATCTTTCTTTGTGTCACCAATATTGAAAAAATCATTCTCAATAAATGTGACATCATACGACTCTTTTTCAATCATTCCTCCATTAGAATGTGCACCATACATTACATAACTCTTTGAGCTCTTTAAATATCTTATGAATATATGTTTATTTGCTCTAAGGCCAAGTTTATCATATTTATGGGAAGTGCTATGAACTTAACTCGCAGAAGCCCAAGGACACAAATGGTCTAAATTTATTTTGCATCATTTCATAATTCATATGGGGTTGAAGGAATAGACTTAGAAGGTACACGGTTTAAAATGTAGGCAGCAAGTAAAAGAGCATCCTCCCAAAATAATATTGGTAGGTTAGCTTTCGCCATTATTGATCCAACCATTTCCAGTAAGGTACGATTGCTCCTGTTCACAACACCATTTTGTTCTGGTATGCTAGGAATCGTTAACTATCTACATATTCCCTTTTGCTCACATAGTCTTTAAAACTCTTTAGATAAGTACTCTCAATCCCGATTAGTTCATAGAATTTTTACATTCCTTTCTTTTATATTCTCAACCTCAGCCACAAAGTGCTTGAAGTAGTCTAATGCTTCACAACAATGGGAGATCAGATAGACATAACTAAAACATGAGTAGTTGTCTATAAATGTGAGAAAATAAAATGCGTGTGCCTTCACATTCATAAGTTCACATATCATATGGACTAGCTCTAATGGATAAGATGCTCTAGGAGCATTTCCAAAAGGCTTCCTGCATGCTTTTCCAACTAAACAAGGCTCACACACAGATAGACTTAAATTAGCGGGATACCCCAATAGGCCTTCTCTATCTAGTCTAGTCATTCTATGTTTTCCTATGTGGCCTAGTCGAGTATGTCTAGGACTATAAATGAACCAGTCTGTTCGATAGCCCGCTCAATACTCGCTCGATTAAACTTGAATTGAACTCCAGTCATGGAAAAAAAAAAAAAAAAACTCCCGACAAAACTTGACTCGACTTGGCTAAGGCTCGCTCGTTTATGCTTGAGTTGATTTGTTAGCTCGACTCGATTAAAACTTATTCATATATTGATAAATATATACATACACCTATATATATACATATATACGTATTAGCTAATAATATAAGATACCACTTTTATAATTAAATATATAATATGTAATCTAATTATTTATGTCTATATAGTGAATATACTTCAGAGGTATATTTTATAATTTGTATAATAATTAGTCAATAAAATTTAATAGTTTCATATACTAGTATGTGGGAACCAAATTTGAAATAAATATATGCTATTATATTAAGTGTATGTATTAATAATATATGTAGGCATATAGTATATTGTTATTTTGAATAAATATCAACTAGTTAGATATTAATTATTTATAAATATTTTATAATTTTATTATTCAATAGAGGTTCTACTAGTTTGTTGTATAAATTTAATATTAGATCTTTTATTTTTTATTTGTTAAATTTATTAATTATTAAATCTTACTAAAAAAATTAAAAAATAAACAATTTGAGCTCGAGTTCGAGCTCGGCTCAACTCGACTCAAACTCGTTTGTGGTACGAGCTCAAGCTCGAGTTGTGAGTTTAACTTATCGAGTCGAGCTAAAACAAAAAATAAATAAAAAATCTCGAGCTCGAGTATTTTGAGTCGAGCCGAGCTCGGCAAGCCAGAGACGAGCTCGGCTCGGCTCGATTATAGCCCTAAACTATATGTCATTTCAATAAATTAGAAAAAACATCATCATCACTTCTAGCAATAAAACAAAATAAGGAATTATCTAACTCCAATATAAAGAAACCATTTGAAAGAAAATCATATTCATACAAAGCCCAATCCAAATAAAAGTCCAGCTGAAGGACATCAAAATGAAAAGTAAAACCAAGTTCCAACATAGAAATAACTGAAACATAGATTATATTGAACACCAAGTGCATAAAGCACATCATGAAAAAGTAACAAGAATCCCAGATGCATCTTGAGTTGGTAGGTGCCAACTCCAAGTACTTCCTCCCAAGTTCAGTTACCCAATATAGCATACTATCTCCCAGCTGGTATTCTTCTATAATCTTTGAACCCGACTCGATCTCAAACTATATGTTTTGTTGCTCCACAATCCATTCAATGATTGAGTGGGCATATGTAAACAAACATAAGTAATGAGAGAGTTATACTTAGTGGATACATTCTTTGTCTCATTGCACTTATTGGCAAAGTGTCCTAATTTTTCATAGTTATAGTACTTCAATTTAGATTTGTCCTTATAGCAGCACACTTGCCTCTACGGCGCTTTGCTAATTTTTCCATCTCTTAGCCCAAAAGTATTTGCCACTCCAGTAGATCTCCCATGTCACTTGCGCTTAAACCTAAATACCTTGCGCTTCCCCGTTTGTTCAATAAGAAGAGTACTATGGTGCGCATCTATGCGCTCTATCTCTAGCTCCAAATGGTAAGATATATCAGCAAAAGTTTTAATATTCTTACTGTGTGTTAAAACGAGTTTCATTTGTGCTAACTAGACCATTAGCACACATTTAATTTTATTCCAAAATCTAACTAGACCAAGGAATTTCATCCAAAATGGTAAGATCGAAAATTTTACAAAAAATTACTAATCATCTCCCACTATATAAGTTAAAATACTACATCTAATTAGTTTTGAATAAACTTTATAGATGAGTGTTTAAAAAACCTCAAAACTCATGCACATATAATTCATTCATAAAATATGAAAAATCCATAATTATTGCGCTGAACACATTACACATAGACTCCACCTAGCCTCATTGACAATTTGGTGCATTATGTTAAGTTGATCATAAAGTATATCAATAGACGTTAAACATATCCCTTTACATGGTTTTAAAAATAAAATTTAATTCCCAATATTACATTTTCAATGAAAGTCTTACTACAAAGTTTCTAGGAAAATAATAAATAAATAGGAATTCCACGTCACCAATATACTTATAAGCTACACCTGATCCATTCACATAAAAATAATACATACATTACACATGAGCATAACATATTACCAATGTCAACTCTATCCATTTTAATTTTGAAAAAAATACCAATGAACTCAAATATTCAATCATGGTGCTATGCATAATGGTTCAATGAATAGAAAACCCACATTCTCAACTAATGAGAAAGGTTTAATAGGTCATCAAATCTAGGGACACATGTTCAATATGGACATGTATTTCACAATACGAATTTAATACATGCATCCACAAATAATTTGTATAATTCTCATGTAACAAAGAAAAATTGAATTTTATGAAGTTTGACAAGTGTCCCAAAAATACGTTTTTATAATAATCATTCTTTGCTTCAAAGTATTTTACTAAAAATTGATTTTTATAAACATATTTTCAACTCTCGACTTTAATAAAAAAAAATATGTATAAACTTTGTAGACCCAGCCAAGTGTACACGTGCCACACATGAAGCAAACGACCAGTGGAAGCCTCAGAATGCACCCCCACGCACCGTGTGGGCTTCGTTTTGGCTCAAGAGGCTTCTTACCTCTGTTTCACTTGCTGCAGATAGGACTATTCATTCGAACTGAATTTTTTTCAAGCCCGGTCTGTTTCAATTTCGAGTTCTAGCTTGAAATAAATTTGAGCTGGAACCTGAATTGCAAAACTAGAGTACATTCGGTCAAAGTACCAGGTTTTAAGCCCAGAATTCTTTTGTTTTTTGTTTTTTTATGCTTTTATATATATTTTATCATCATCCTCATATGTGTAACTTCCGCTTGATATTTAAAAATTGATGGCAAAATATCTTAGGTTAATCATTAATTGGTAAGGACGTCACCATCCAATTCATCATGTACTTCTCCTAATCTCCAATATTTTCAATTGAAAAATTCTGCAGACCTAGCTAGTATGTATATACTACTCGCCCTCAACCTTGTAGCTGTAGCCTGCATCAAGATCAGACTACTACATGCATGTGTGCGAGTGCGTACCCTAAAGCGCACATGGAGCTAGTCTTGATCAATGCGCCAATGGCATGCAGCACTTCCTCCTCTGTTATATAGACATACGTAGGGTACTTTTTGAGGTGACCCAACGCTAGCTCAGAGTCCTTAAATTGAAACAGAGCCATTTGTTGGTTCTCTACGTTTAATGGCTTCCATGGCGGCACTCTTCAATGGCTCTTTAATTCATTGAAGAAGAAGGGTGAGGCTTTGTCTCTGCCGAGAATTATGCTCTCGAAGATTGATCTTCAATGGGTCTACGTGCTTTAAAATAAAAAAGTAAAAAAAAATAAAAAAATCAGATTCAACCTAGAATCTAGGTTTTTTAAAACTCAAATTCATTCGAGTTCTGGCCTAGGTCTAATCCGGACTAACCCGATCTAGATTTCGGCCCGAATTTGAAACCCAAGTTCCAGTTTGGAAATACCAGAGTTCCAGGTTCTAAACTTGAATAAACAGTTCTAGCCGCAAAGGAGATTGTATATCACCATTACCCTTTTTGATTTTTTTCATGCTAAAACACAAAGTTATCTCATCATACTTTGTATGTGTGTTGATAACGTGAGCAAAAGTGCACTCAAAGTATAAGGGTACATAATTACATTACACTTACTGAGGCTGAGAGTGAGACTAGTAAAAAAATTATAGTTCATCATCTTTATCCTCAATCTTTTTTTCTGGTTTTTCTTGATTTCGACCATCCATTTTTAATTTGCCATAACTTACTCATATTAGATCTAAATCAAGCACATGATGTGTCAATTTAAAGCTTATGTACCCAGCTTTCTAGCCATATAAAATATGTTTCCAGAAGATAAAATTTATTTGGTTAAAAATAAGCTCAAAGTAACGGCCTGAACTTAAACTTTAAAACTAGGGTTTTAGATTTCTCCTTCTACATGCAACAAAATTTTACTAAATTTAACTAGCATGTTTCTGACATCATAAGGAATGTTTTCTTGTAGAGAATTTGATCTTAAACATGTCATATCATAGCATCTAATGAAAAATCCGAAACTCAAACGATTATGGCATATCACAAATTACAAACTCATTCCAAAGTATCGAACAACATGTAATCATATTCAAATGGAAGAAAACAAGCAGACTAGGCTCCAAAACCAATAGTAAATAAAGTTAATTCAAATTATCTCGAGAAGTGGAATTCCCACAAGTCTAAATCTTTACTCGTTTAACAGCTCACGTCAAATTGTGGTGATTGCACATCTATGTTGCTTAGGAGGCTACTAGCTAGAGTCTCTTAAATAATTCCACGCTTCAAGATCAAGAGCTGATAAAAGTGATTGCTCTAGAAAATTGTAGAGAGAGGGGAGTGCTTTTATTTCATACGTTCACTTTTCACTCTTTTTTATTAACATATATAAAACTCTTATTTAAAATGTTTTTTATTGAGGTAGTTAATTAACTTTCTTGAAATTAAGTAATAGTGATGGAGAATTAACTCCAAAAAATAGAAACTTAATTAACTCCAAATGGTAGAGAGTTAATTAATATAGGTCTTCTTAAATAATATTTTTATTTTCAAGATATTGTTATACCCTCCCTGTTTTTGTTTATGTTTCCTCTTCTTTTCTCAGTTCTTCGTTACATTATCCACTTTTGGAGACGACACGTCACAATGACAGCTCCACCACATCCACTTGTTTATCACTTTTGGAGACGACACGTCACAATGACGCGTGAAGCGCGTGAGACATCTGTTATCCCTCTAAACATGTGTTTGTCGTATAGATATGTTCTATATCCATGTTATTTAAACATTTTTATACCACACACGCTACTTTTACGATATAATTTAATTTATAAAAAATAAATTTTTTTTTTTATTTTTCTAAAATTAAATTATTCTGAATGAATGATATGTGAAATAAATACTTTAAAATAGAATTATTGTTAACTATTTTATAAGAATAGTGTGCTCACAACGGAAGGAAACACCATACCAGAGTCGAGTAAGGCCCAGAAAGGCCTGGGAAGCACTCTTTCAAGTACATCATCATTATATTCTATTCAAAATGACGAGGGATTGGATTTGGCGTACGGGGGGTCGTCGCGACAACAAAATGATAGAAAGTAAAATGACGAAATGGCTGAAGGCGAGTGGGAAAGAGACCGCGTTTCACCTAAAACGTGTCATAAAATACAAGTAAAGCATGAAATTTACCACAAGTTTGGAAATATAATTATTTTGATATTTCCATTTACATTGGAGGAAGAAATAAGTTCTTGAAATGATTTAAAAATAATAGTAAAATTTGTAAATTAAAATTTATAAATAATAATGAGATGATTTTTTCAATCTAAATTGGCTCATTTTAAAAAAAAAAAATTTAGTTGTAAGTGATTTTGTGTACTAATATGCGCACTAATTCAATATGATTGGTCAGAAAGTAAATTTTATTGAAAACAGTGTTAATTTAAATTTAAAATATAAAGACAACAACATTAATATGTAGATTGTAGATTGATACACAAATTTACTTGTACATAACAAAACTCATTTTCAAATTATTATTTATAAATTTTTTACTACTATTTTGTTATTGTTTCACTATTATTTATTAATATTTTAAAATAATTTTAATATCCAAATCAGCGCAGACTTTAAAAGAATGTCACCGTTGGTGCATTTTCTTCTTTGGTTGTTAATTGGTTGAACCAATAAAAAAATTACAGTTCAGTCTTAGTGCTACTACTTTAGCGTCGGAGCTTTTCCGTCCCAACCATTGTTGGCCAATGGCAAGCTCTGCTCACCCTTTTTCTTGATTAGTCCACCAATCCATGCGGAATGAAGTACAATGTTCTTTATAACCGTGGAGGGATTCGTAATTGTGCCAAGCAGTCATTCATCATCACGTTGACTCCAACTTCACGAGAATTACTTATTTGGAAACTTTGGGCCATTTGTTTTATTTTGCTGGTCTTATTAATATAAATTGCATAAAATAAAAAAAAAATAAAAAATCCAATGGAGGACAGTACGGAGGAAAACAGTGTACTGCGGAAAAAGATGCATGAGGGGTGACCGAGCAACAGCACTGTAATCTAACTGCTGAGAAAGTGTACTATCGGCATCGACCTCTTAAATGTCACACGTGTGGTGTCTCCCTGACTTATGTATACAGTGAATATAGATAGAGACAGTGAAGCTGAAAGGGAGAGGGCATGGGGGCAGAGGATGGACGTTGACGGTCTGCGGTAAGGGTCCATCCCCGCACGAGGGCTGTGAGTGTGTATCGGTTGGCACTGGGGCCTGTCTTTTTGTTTGGAGTCCATGGCAATGTCCCTTTCCTTCTTGCTTTCTGTACGTGTTTTGAATTTGTGAAAGAAAATTTCAATAATTTTGGCTCTATCTAAAATCTTAAAAACTCATGTCTAGCCGCGAAACCCCACACAAACTTACCCTTTAATCAATTAACCTGTAATTGTCATGCACCATCCATTTATAATGGAATAGGTATAAAGACTCAAAGAGCCATGAAGCAGTAGCACTCTTTATCTGTAAGACAAAGCACATGCATGGGGAAGGTGGATGGGGGAAGCTGGTTGACATGAAAACTCGATCTGGTTGGCTTGAGCCTTACTGCATCCTAAGTGGGACAGTGCCCAATAAAATCCAGCACATGCTTGTATGGTTCTGATAATTATCGTTCTCAACGCGTTTCATTGGTTGCCGGACTGGGTGTTAAGAACCCTAGAGAACTGATAAGGGGAGATCGAAGAGATGAGTTCAGAAGAGATTAAAATGTGGAGTTAAATTGGTTTGACCAAAGTCTACTCGGGACGGCGTCGTTGGTCTGGAGCAGTTGAATTAAGTGGAACTCCAAAGCTCACCGTTTCATGAAGATGAGAGCTACTGCCGTCTTATGTTTTTATTTCAGTATTGTCGTTTTATTACATAGTTATGTAACGCACCGTTTTGAGGAGTGTCTCAAACGGTGCACTTTAATTCTGTCATTTCCGTTTCTGCTGTGAGAGGTAAGTCTATCAAAGGTATAAGTTTGTTAGAGGAAAGATTATATAACGCAGAGGAGGGGTAGTGGAACGGGATCGAGAATCTGTTTGTAGTGGAATTAGTGGAGGAAGGGGGACCTCGAATGCTCCCAACGTGACTCAACCTTATTGCCTTGAAGGCTTTTATGAAATATCTTTTGTTCATTCCGTAGCATGTTCATGTATTCTGTTTTGAATATCCATTATCCAAGTAACCTGCAACCCGTCTGTTATAGATATTTCTCATTATCATCCATTCAATCTCTTCTATTACAAGAAGGATATATTACTAACTAGAGAGAAT
>QEOT01005315.1:408828-436736 GCA_003123785.1 Pterocarya stenoptera | reverse complement strand
TCCAAGTAACCTGCAACCCGTCTGTTATAGATATTTCTCATTATCATCCATTCAATCTCTTCTATTACAAGAAGGATATATTACTAACTAGAGAGAATCTTAACACTGGGCTCCGGCTAATATCCCTCTCCCTTTTCTGTTGATTCCTAATCTAAAAGACCCTGAATTATGTGGAGATTAGGATCATTCTATTATTCTCTATTTTACTCGGTATATATTCTCAATGCAATAATAACAACATTAATAATAAAGGCAATGCCGCCATACTACCAACGTGGTAGCTAGCCCAATTCATACAAGTTGATATTCCATGATTCAAGGTAATTAGGAGTTTGAGTGAGGATGTTTCAATTTGTGATAGTAAAGTTTGACCTTTGAGCCATGTGGAGCTAGATACTTTAGGGGTGTTGTGGTGACGGGCTCGCCCTTAGGACAGTAATTATAGCTCAAACCAAACATTTCACAGCAGACAAGAACTTTTATGGTCATGCTCATGGAAGATTATTACGCTAATTACCTTGCCTCCCCTTTAAAAATATATATATATATATATATATATAAAAGCACTGACGCTATGATGTTTACAAGAATGAAAATTATACACATAAATTTGGGTTGAATAATATTAAAGTAGTTAGTCCCATTAAATGTCGGACTATTTTAATATTACCCTAATAGATTTAAGAAATAGTTAGAGATTAACTTTCTTTGTTTTACAAATAACACAAAATTACGATATATATAGTAATATGAGGCCGTGCTACGGGTGCCAATGCATGGTAGTACCAATAGTATTTCTTTTTATTTTTTTAATATTAAAAATAAAAAAATATTATCGATCCGATGCATCGATATCCTATGCATTTTCCTAATAATATTATTATTGCTAGCCATTAATATTGTTAACTTTTACATTTACATGATTAAACTCCTTTTCAGTACTTCAAGCTTTGAACACCTGCTTGATTAATTGGAGATAAGAGAAGTGATTAAACAACTACCCTTTATCATTTTTCTACTACCTTCTAGTAAAATAAATTGTTTTGAAATATTTATTTTAGTTTTGATTTTGATTTGATGTGTTTGAGAGAGTGGCGAAATACAAATTGAGATCCGTTGTAATTATCTATCCAAATTAAATGGCCCCAATTTGGACAGAGATAGACACGATGTTAATTATACGTTTCTGTAGGGTCTTCATGACTCATATCAAATACGTCCAAACACTAATTAATAATGTTGTTCACCTGATATGCAATAATAATTCTATTTGAAAGTCTTTACACCATATACCATTTACGTGACATAATTTAATTTTAAAAATTGAATCTTACAAATTAAATTATGCCGAGTGAATGTTTTGTAGTGTAAAAGACAAATGCGACATTCTATCTTAATTCTTAAATATGTGTGTTTAAATAAAATTAATGTAAAAAACGACAACTCACATATTTGTTAGATAGATCATGTGAGTGGTGCAAGACTTGCTAGTAGCATTTATATATATATATATACCTATATTAATGTAAATTATGATCTAAAACCAATTAACGAAGCTAGTGCACTGAACATCTAACGAGCTAGTACCCCGCTGGTCGGCATGATACTTATATATTAATATATTAATATTATGATATTTGAATCTGTGAAAGTCGCTCTCTCGACGCTTTCTCCTATCCTTTCCATGGAAAAATCAAAGAATCCTCTTACTTTTTAATACGGAAGTGATGAACGAGCAACTTGCACTACAAGACCATTAATTGGAGGATGCAAGATTTGTAAGTAAGATACTATTTTTTAGTTGTAGGACTTTGTTTATTAGTTCAAAATTCAAAAGGGACTCTTGAATCTAGAAAGCAATTCAAAATTCATAGAGTACACTAGAGAAGATATATAAATATATAGCCCAATTGATAGCTAGGTTATGATCTCCATGGACTATTCATTAGATCATGCATGTTTGTTTCAACTTTCAAACACTTCGCAATCTTTCTTCAGATCATCATCAATCTTACTTCTTGAAAAACCTTATCCAAAAATTTACTATATATATATATGCTTAATTGACAGTGGTGGGATGTTAATTTGGAAATAGATCAATCTTATTGGCAAAAGCAGAAAGGCGGGGGGGAAAAAAACCCAAAAGAACTTGAGATTGCAAAACCTTATCTATCTATGATCTAGAGCTAGCTTTAACTATGCTTGATGGTGATTTTCCCATAATGTATTGATGGGCTGTATGCAAGTGATAAAGGTTTTAACGTTTTGCCATTTTGTGAAGGAACATTTGGACCCATTCATGAAAGGGTGAAGGTGCTTCGATTTCTAGCCACTCATAGTGAGGATTGAGGGGATAAGAATACAGAGAATAAAGGTAATCTTGAAAGATCCTTATCTCTCTATGTAATTATTTTGATTAGATTGGAACTATTTATCAATAATATTCCGAGAAGACATCATTAAAGTTATAATCACATTCTTCTATAAATGTTATGTTTTTGGTGATCCATATTTATGGATACAGAAGTCGACCCGTAATTTTATAAAAGATTTCATTTATATATGTCCATGCTGCCGACATGCCAAACAAAAATTATAGAGTAATTTTTTTTATAATTAATTAAAAGAGAGAAATTTAAGAAATTTATTATGTATCGATCACTATTCACTTTCACACCTCACACTTATTATTTTTTAATAAGACGTGAGGATGTTTTTTATAGGATATGTGAATGTTTTTCATAAGATGTTAGGTGTGAAGTGATGAATATGACTAATAAAATTTTTTTTTTCTAAATTTAATTACTTAATCGAAATTCTAACAATGATATAGGGTCAAAATATACTAAGTAATGAGATAAAGTTTAAATCAATAATATTTACTGCATGAATAAATAAATTTGTAAATTAAAATTTTTAAAAAAATAAAAAATAAAAAAATAAAGAATCCTTCTGATTTCTATACGAGTTCGATGATTACTGAAGCTGTTAGGAGGTAACCATGAACAAAATATTCTTGGATTACTGGCCAACTGGTTTGTCCACTTGCCTTGCCACAATCATTCTAAGCATGACATCATCCATGACATCAATCTCCCGACCAACGGCGGACGGTCCAACTAACGATAACACCTCCACGTGGCAAAAGTAACACCGTCAAAAATCCCCCCAACCCGACATCATCACCACCCACAACAATATAATTATCCCACAATACCCCTGATCCGGGTCTTCTTCCAACACTCTCATATTTCCCATACTTCACATGTACCCTCTCTACCGACATTAGCAAGAGAATAAGAAACGCTGCGACGAAGGAAAAAAAACGCGAGAGAGAGAGAGAGAGAGAGAGAGAGAGAGAGAGGGAAAAGAAAAATAAAAAAGGAGAGGATCATCGAAGTAGCTAGCTAGTATTGGAGGTTTTTGGTGTAAAAATGAGTAGCATTTTGGAGGTGGATCATCGCGACAAGTACAGCACGATTAATTTCGAAGAGACGGAACTGCGTCTGGGATTACCCGGCGGAGGTGGAAATGATGGCGCCGATGCAGTCAAGAATAGTTCGAAAAGAGGGTTTTCAGAAACGGTTGATTTGAAGCTTAATCTTTCCTCCAAAGATCAGTCTTCCAAGGCCAAGAACGAAGTTGAAAAGATGAAGGAGAAGAAGACTGCTCTACCACGCTCTACTACTACTACTGATCCTGCAAAGCCCCCAGCAGCCAAGTAAGTACATAGATCTACACACCTAGCTGTTCTTCAAATTTCATAGCTTTCATGTTTTCTGTTTAATTTTTATTACGTACTCGGTGGGTTTGTTTCATAATATAGCTTTGTTTTCTGTTTAATTTTAGGATCGTTGTTGAAAATCAATGAACAATGTCCTTTCTGATTGCTAATAAAATTATAGGCAGACTTGTTATTATCTGTTTGGAAGAATAAGGTTGAGAATTCCTGAGGTGTTATTCTTGCAATCGGCCTTTGTGCCATTATTGCTATTATTATAATTGGTATTTATATATGATTATTCTTATTAAATTATTACTGAATTCTCGGTTATCTATGTACTTAATGTCTTGGTTTTTTTTTTTTTAACATTAATCATCTATGTACTTGCATCTAGACTCGTGACAGTTCAAAGGCCTTTTTCGAGGCTTTGGTTGGTTGTCGGGCAGATGTAGGAAGAAAACAAAACATTTGGAATCTTTTTACTTTTCTCGACAGCCAAACAATTTGAAGGCGTGACGCAACGACAAGGGAAAAGATAGTCAAAACTCAAATACAGGCTATACAGCTAGGTCGTCGCAAGTTGTTCACCTAAGTAATTAACTAATTAATTGAAGTACAAGACTTAGGTGCTATTTGCACATAAAAGTGAGAGTAGATATAAAAATTAAAAGGGGAATAAAATTTTGTTAAAAATTATTATTATTTTAAAATTTAAAAAAAAATTAAATTGTTTATTATATATTATAATAATGAGACGGAAATAGTAATGAAAAAAAGTTAAGACCCAAAAAAAAAAAATTATTTAGATGTTACAACAAGTTAGAAAACTTAGGAATAAACTATGAATTATTATTAATTTAGTTGAAAAAATAACCTTATATTAATCGTGTTTATTACGTGCTGATCTGGATCTCAGGGCACAAGTTGTGGGTTGGCCCCCTGTACGAACATTACGAAAGAACATCGTGGCCGTCCAGAAGAACAGTAGCACTAGAGACGAAGCAGCCGAGAAGGGCAGCGTGAGCAGTGCTGCTGCCTTTGTTAAGGTTAGCATGGATGGTGCACCATATTTACGTAAGGTGGACTTGAAGCTGTACAAGAGCTACCAGGAACTCTCTGCTGCCTTGGGCAAAATGTTCAGCTCCTTTACCATTGGTAATTAACTTCAAGAAAATTGCTTCAACTTAAGGATATTTATTTATTTATTTGTGTGTGTAAACTGAATTAATTTGATTAATGGTGTATTAATTTGGTTTTGGAATGAATTAGGTAATTGTGGGTCACAAGGATTAATGAAGGATTTCATGAACGAGAGCAAGTTGATAGATCTCTTGAATGGTTCCGAGTACGTGCCCACTTATGAGGATAAGGACGGAGATTGGATGCTTGTAGGCGATGTGCCATGGGAGTAAGTTCTTTGTTCCCCATTAAATAATCCTTCGGAAAATACATCTTGGAATTTGAAGGCTTCAAGTAAATGAAAAGTCTTTACAACGACCCATTTTATGCGTCTATTTCTCTCATATTTGGATAATAATAAGCGAAGAGTTCTGATTTTGTACTTTTGCAGGATGTTTGTTGATTCTTGCAAGCGTTTGCGAATAATGAAAGGATCCGAAGCCATTGGACTTGGTTAGTAATTCACAAACATTTCCTGTGCATCCCTAAGATTAATGGGGACACTGTGTTCGGATACCCGGTGCTAATTAAAAAAAACTTATAAAAAAAATAAATTTTTAGAGAAACTTTAAATTCCCTAAAATTTGTCACTAATATTCATTTCAATTATCAAATTTCTGCAGCACCGAGAGCAGTAGAGAAATGCAAGAACAGAAGCTGAACATTTTTTTCCCCTTTTTTTCAAACCTGTGCTATGATTTAAAGGAAGGAAGCAGAGCGGCTCTGGAGAGAGGTCAAGCACTGAGTTTGGATAATTCTGTACCATGTTTTTCGTTTTTTTTTTTTTTTTTTGTTTCTTCCTTTATAATCATATGAGAGACATATTCGAGAAGCTTTAGGAACAAGAAGCAATAATATAGAAGATGTTCATAAGACCTTTGCTAGTGTTCATGTGTAAGTTTGTTTATTTTGAATGGATTGTATGATTAATAATGTCAACGTTTTCTTGTTGTCACGACTCAACGAATGAATGATATGATGCTATGTACTGCGCTGCCTTTATTGTCGAGGCAATTATTTCGGGAGTGATAGATAAGGTGGAGCATGGCCATGTGCATGTTGCTGGGAGCATTATTGATTCTGTCAAATTATGTCGTCTCCAACTTTTATTTTTTAAAATTTTATTCAAATATTAAGCTACACATTAAGATTAGTTGCTTCCCACCCCAACCTTAGGGAAGGCACGTATGTGTCAAAATACAAATTATTTTAGCTTAATCCTCTAATAATTTTAGTAATGGGCTAGTTAATCCTCTTCTTTTGGTCTTGTTTGGTTACTCAGATGAGATAACATGAATGTTTTAAATTGAATAAAATATTGTTAGAATATAATTTTTTAATATAATTTTTATTTTGAGATTTAAAAAAATTGAATTGATTATTATATTAGTGTGAGAGTTTGAAAAAGTTGTAATGATTATATAAGATGAGATGAGATTTATAATAACCAAACCAGGCTTATTGTTTTACAACTAACAATCAGATTTAAGCAAAAGAACTATGTTTTGAACCCTCAAGGCAAACACCCTTTTTTTGGGTACATGTAAAGAACAACGAAACGGTAGCTAGGCAAGAAAAATATACACAAAATAAAATTGAAGTTGGGAAGAAAAACCAGGAGACGTGCTGTATTTGAATCAAGTGGAAGGGATGGTCACGGTTAATTTCTTATAAAATTTAGGGATTTTTTTGTTTTTGTTTTTGTGAACTAGAATTGGGCTTGGTTGGAAACATGTGCAAAAGATTCTCCAACATAGATTGGGGATTTGTAAAATCTGCACCAAACTTTTCAAAACTTAGATCTTTAAGTACATTATATTATTCTTATTTGATTTGGCAAGTGAATATCTCCTCCATGATCTCCAATTTAAAACTAAGGCAAGGATTTGTAAATTAATGTAGTACTGGTCCCATTCTTTTTACACGATTAACTATGGCCATTGTGAGGGGAATAATCCCCCAAGGCCGGGCCCCGTGAGTAACGAGGCCCAAGGATATGGCCAAGCCCAGGAAGTCCAAGAAGAGATGCAGCCGGGTAAGGAGCAATGATGAGATGACAGAAGGCAGGAAGTTCTGACACCATCACTGGCTGACAAGCAGGGACATCCCCTGACCTTGAACCTTGGAGCCCAGACATTTCAGAGAGGTGGGTATGTCTAACTGAGGCCACGCTGCATTAATGGGATGCAGAAAGCCATGACAGGGAGGGGAGTCACACCACATTTAATGCAGCCTAAGGCTCAGTACGCCACAACATGAATCCCGGGTATCAGAAGCAGCTTCCATCAGGTTTGACTGATCTGCGGCGTGACAAGTGAACGATAAGTACACCCGATCCAGTACGGAACGACATGCCTACTACCCCACCATGAGGGTCAGCAGCTAGGTATAAATACCCTCCTCCTATGATTTGGAAAAAGGTTAATATTCATATACACTATTGAATACTTCTACTCTCATCCTCCCTAAGCTCTCATTTATCTCTTCATCTCCTACCTTGAACTAACTTGAGCGTCGGAGGTACCGCGGCCCCCGAACCCCCCATTCTCCATCTTAGCAGGAACTAGGCCCGAGCCTCAACAGTGTGGAGTTGCCCAATTTGAGAAACACAACATCAATAGTGGCGCCGTTTGTGAGATCATATTTCCTATAGTAGTGTGTCCTTTGCATGCCGGCAACAACGCACTCTCAAGCCTCGCGACATGTAGAAGAACAACCCAAAGTAATGGAAGGAAGAGTCAACAACTAGACTGGAGTAATACAGAAATTCATGGAAGAGGTGACGACTCTTCGCTAGGAAAATATCGCCTTGCGAAGGGCCGGCAGAGAACCGGAAGGGGACCAGCAGAGTCACAACTCTAAGTCCCACCTCTCCCCCGAGGTAGCAGTGGCTGAAGAAAATCGACACAGGATGGACCTCGAGATCCGGAAACTCGGGGACAAGTACGATGAGGTAGTCAAACGGGTAGGCTCACCAAAGTTGATCTGCCATATAGCGCCGAGGTTATGGCAGTCCCTCTCCCCCCGAGATTTAAAGTTCCTCAGATAGACGCATACGACAGGTCGAGGGACCCCTTGGAGCATCTAAAAACCTTCAAGGCACATATGACCCTGTATGGGTTCCCGAGCAAGGTTACATGCAAGGCATTCCCTCTCACATTGAAGGGGCAGTGAGAGCATGGTTTGGGTCCCTGCTACCTGGGACCATCATCAGCTTCGCCGAGTTGGCCTGACTCTTATTGACACAGTTCATGGCTAGCTAAAATAGGAGGCGACCTGCTGCCTACCTCTTGACCGTGAAATAGAAAGACGATGAAAGCCTAAAGTCATACCTCTCTTGGTTCGACAGGGAGAGCATGACGATAGATGACCAGGATGAAAAAATCACCCTAGCAGTACTGCTGGGGGGGATTTGGCCTTGCAACCCCTTCATGACGAATATAGCATGAAAGACCCCAACTTCGTTAAGGGAGTTCATGGACCGTGCTGATAGTTTTATCAATGCTGAAGACATGCTTCGGGCGCTGACGGCCCCTAGGTGAACCGAGTTGGAGAAAGCTGACAAGACGACAACTGGCCAGTGCAGTGAAGCGAGCGGGGAAGGTAATAAGAAGAAGGCGCACGAAACAAAGCGCAAGGTGGAGTAGCCCACACCTGGGAGGGTAGGACCGCGCATCCACTCCAACCTGGTAGTGGAGACCAAAAGAGATCCAAACCTGTAGGACGAACGATGGTGGGACTCGGCCCACCCCAAGCACTACACCTATCACAAAACTAATAGCCATCGAACAGAGGATTGCTTCACTAGGAAGCGTAAGACGAAGGAAATGGAAGCCCTAATAGACCATAGAGAAGTGAAAGCCCCACCAGGAGAAGAGCAGGAGAGTGTCACAAAGTGAGCCTGCACCGTAGAAGCCTGGTCAAAGGAGAAGGCCTGGTAGGCGAAATCTGCACAATAGCGGGAGGGCACGCCAGAGGAGGAACCACCTCGTCAGCAAGGAGGGCCCATGCAAGAAGGGCCAGGTATGAGGAGGTGTTCACCACTTACAAGGCAGCTTCGGGCGCCAGGAGCCACTCGAGGGAGCATCTCATAACCATCAGCGAAAAGGATGAGGAAGGTGTGCTGCACCACCATGATGACGCCTTAGTCGTGACCGTACAAATCACCAACTACTTGATAAGGAGAGTCCTGATCGATAACGACAGCTCTGCCAACATCCTGTTCTGGGAAGCGTTCATTCAAATGGGGATCATGCTTGATTGTTTGCGCCTAGCCCTGACACCTTTTAAGGGCTTCACCAGAGATATGATCCAGCTGATCAGAGGAATCACCTTATCTATCCTGGCCGGAACGACCCCAAATACGGTGGCTACCATGGTGTATTTTCTCATAGTAAAGGCTCCCTCCTCTTGAGGGCAGTAACGTCTACCTACCATCTGAAGATGAAGTTTTCAACTCATATGGAGTGGGCGAAGTGTGCAGTGAGCAGAAACTAGTAAGAGAGTGCTACGTTTAGGAGCTGAAGCCCGAGGCTATCGAGGTTTGAGCCCTTGAAGGAACGCAAGAGGAAGCAGACCTGCCCCAGCTCCGACCCACTGGATGAGGAAGTAAGGGATGAGGAAGCCCTACAAGAAGCAGAGCCTAACAAACTGCCAGAGTTAGTAACGGTGGATCCCCAAAGACCTGAACGCATCATCCGGGTAGGAACCAAGATGGCCCCCAGACTGAGCCAATCCATGAAGCAGCTCCTCGCCAAACACTGAGACGTGTTCGCATGGAGTCACGAATAAATTCCCAGCATCGACACGTCTGTCATTGAACATTGCCTCAGTGTGGACCCCAAGGCAAAGAGAATCAAGCAAAAGAGCCGCAAGTTCAGTGTGGAGAAGTATGAGCCATCGCCGAAGAGGTGGACTGGCTCCTGGCCGCAGGGTTCATCAGAGAAGTCCACTATCCTGAGTGGCTTTCCAATGTGGTTTTGGTGAATAAGGTGAGTGAAAAATGGAGGATGTGTGTGGACTTGACCGACCTAAACAAGACTTGCCCAAAAGACAGCTTCCCACTGTCGCGGATAGATCTGATAGTAAATTCGACGGCTGGACACCCTCTACTTAGCTTCGTGGACGCATACTCCAAGTACAATCAGATCAGGATGAACCCAAATGATGAAGAGAAGATGACCTTCATCATCGACCAGGGACTCTACTGCTATAGAGACATGCCGTTCGGCCTTAAGAATGCGTGTGCAACATATCAACAATTGGTCAACCGGATGTTCAAAAAGAACATCGGGCGAAATATGGAGGTTTATGTGGATGACCTCTTGGTCAAGAGCAAGAAGCCAGAGCAACACCTCGACTATCTTCAGGAAGCCTTTGCGATGCTTAGAAAGTACAAGATGAAGCTCAACCCACTGAAGTGCGCCTTTGGTATCGAGTCTGGGAAGCTCTTGGGCTTCATGGTCTTGGAACATGGAATTGAGGCCAACCCCGAGAAGGTCAATGAGATTGTGGATATGCCACCACCGCCATCGTGAACGATCAATGAGGTCTCAAGGTTGGCAGGGAAAGTGGCCGCTTTAAGTTGCTTCATTGCAAGGTCAATCGACCGCTGCCTTCCCTTTTTCAAAGTCCTCAGGAAGGCACAGGAGTGGGAGGACGAGTGCAGCTGGGCCTTCGGTGAATTGAAAGAGTATTTGGCCTACACATCATTTCTCAGCCAGACAAGCCCGGGGGAAGACTTGACCGTATACCTAGTAGTGACCCCGAACGCCGTGTCCGCTATCCTGATTCGTAGCAAGGAAGGAGGCCAACGACTTGTCTACTATATGAGCCAAGATTTTCGAGGAGCTGAGGCCAGGTATCCCTGAACGGAGATGTTAGCATTCACTTTAGTTATCGCTGCAAGACAACTAAGGCCATATTTCTAGGCTCACCTGATGAAGGTACTCACAGATGTCCCACTTTGAAAAATACTGTAGAAGCCCGACATATCCGACCGAATGACGAATTGGGCAATCGAGTTGAGCGAGTTCGACGTCAGGTACATTTCCCTCTTAGCCATTAAAGGGCAAGTCCTGGCAGACTTTGTGATCGAGTTCTAAGACTTCCCTGAAGAGATAACCATTCAACCCAAGGCAAGCCCTAACAGGTTTACGTCGATGGCTCATCTTGCCAGGTTGGGGGGGAGTAGGGTTGCACATAGTCACAGAGTTCAGAGAAGAACTTAACTATGCGATCAAACTCGATTTCAAGGCCACCAACAACGAGACTGAGTATGAGGTGCTATTGGCAGGATTGACGATAGCCAGGTCGTTGGGAGCTACCAAGGTCGGTCAAGTAACATGACAGTTTGCCACCAAAAGAGAGAAATTGAAGAAGTACCTCCAACAACTAGGAGAGGAATGCGACCTCTTCAAATACTTTCGTATCCCGCAGATCCCGAGGGGAGAAAACCACAAGGCAGACCGTTTGGCAAAGGCTGCCTCAGACCAGGAAGAAACCCCCCTTTCGGACCACATCATAGCCTAAATGATTGACACACCAGCCATTGTAATTAGAGTATCCACAATCTAGTCATCGTAGTCCCCAGAGTGGGCCATCGACATCATAAAGTTTCTTGATAGGGGCCTGGTCCCGAATGACTGGAAGGAGGCACAGAAGATCAAAAACAGAGCAGCACGCTTCACGTTGGTGGAGGGAGTCCTATAGGAGAGGCTTCGCTAGGCCCCTCCTAAGATGCATATTGCTCGAAGAAGCCCAATACGTGCTAGTCGAGATACATGAGGGAGTTTGTGGAAACCACTTTGGCGGAAGACCTCTGGTAGCATGGGTCATGCGTGCAAGGTACTATTGGCCTAACTCTCTCAAGGATGTAGAGGACTTTGTAAAGAAATGCTCTAAGTGCCAAAAGGATGCGTAGATCCGCCACTGTCCACATGAAGAACTGACCTCGATTGTCTCCCCCTGGCCCTTCGCACAATGGGGACTCGACCTTATCGGTCCATTTCTTGGGGCAAAGGTTGAGTGAAGTTCGTAGTTGTGGCAGTCGATTACTTTACAAAATGAGTGGAATCAGTAGCATTGGCAACGATCATGGCCCAAGCCATAATAAGATTCCTTTGGCAGTCCATAGTCTGTTCGTTCAGGATCCCTCAAAGCTTCATATTGGATAATGGGAGGCAGTTCAATTGCTCCCATTATCGAGAATGGTGTTCAGTACTTGGGATCAAAACTAAGTATTCATCTCCAGGACACACACAAGCAAATGGACAAATAGAAGCCACAAACAAGACGTTACTTAATATTTAGAAAAAGAAGCTCAAAGACCGAAAGGGAAGATGGGCCGAAGAACTTCCCAGCGTACTATGGGCTACTGAACGTCAGTCAACACCCCCATGGGAGAAACACCCTTTGCCTTCGTCTACGAGACTGAAGCTGTAATCCCGGCAGAGGTGGCAATGCCCATGTACCGGATCCAACACTTCAGCTCGGACCGCAACTACGAAGGGTTAAAAAAGAACCTGAATCTCTTGGAAGAAAAAAGAGAAGAAGCGGCAAGTCAAATAGCAACCAAAAAAGCGAAAGGTAGAACGATACTTCAAGAAATGAGTCTGACCCCGAGCCTTCAAGGTAGGAGACATGGTTCTACAGTAAATGGGTGTCACCACCCAGAAAGGAGGAAAACTTGGGCCCCTATCGGAAGGGTTGTTCGTGGTAACGACGAGCAGAAGGCTTGGCTCTTATTAACTTAAGGACAAGGAAGGTTGCAGATTTCCCCACCCATGGAATGCCGAGAACTTGAGAAAATATTTTGTATAAAGGTCGTGATGCCTCCCGACAATGTAGCTAACAACTTATCAATAAAAAAGAACCTATGAGCTCATTCCATTCTCCTATGTCTGAAAGCTTTAATCAAACAAGCCCAGCCAATTGGTTGGCCGCGATGCATTGGCTAAGGGCCAGAACCCCTGAGTTCAGCCCAAATAACAGCTAGCCAGAACAGAAGTTTCTCGACTTACCAACCTTCGTCCCACAACCCACCCCCTTAGTTGCCCGCGATGCATTGGCTAAGGGCAAGAGTCCCTGAGCTCTGTCCAAAAAACAGCTAGTCGAAAACAAGTCTCTAGACTTACCAACCTTCACGGGGTACAAGCCCAGCCACTTGGCTGGCCTCGATACATTGGCTAAGGGCCAGAGCCCCCGAGATCTGCCCAAACAACAGCCAGTCGAAACACAAGTCCCTCGACTTGCCGACCTTCTTGCTATAAGCCAAGTCCCTGGATTAGTCATGATGTATTGGCAAAGGGCTGGAGCCTCTCGAGCTCTTTCCTCAGCAGCCGGTCGGAACACATGTCTTTTGACGTGTCGACTTTCATGCTACAAGTCTAGTCCCTTGGCTAGTCGCGATACATTGGCTAAGGGCCTGAGTCCCTGAGATATCTCCAAACAACAGCCAGTCGGAATACACGTCTCTTGACTTGCCGACCTTCGCGGGGTACAAGCCTAGTCCCTTGGCTGGCCGTGATGCATTGGCTAACAAACAGCCAGTCGGAACACAAGTCTCTCGACTTGTCGACCATTGTGCTACAAGCCCAACCCCTTGGTTGGCCTCGATGCATTGGCTAAAGGTCAGAGTCCCCAAGCTCTGCCCAAAAAAAAACTAGTCAGAACACAAGTCTCTTGATTTACCGACCTTCGAGGGTGACAAGCCCAGTCCCTTGGTTGGCCGCGATGCATTGCCTAACAAACAACCAGTCGGAACACAAGTCTCTCGACTTGTTGACCATTGTGCTATAAGCCCAGTCCCTTGGCTGGCCGCGATGCAGGCTAAGGGCTAGAGTCCTTGAGCTCTGTCCAAACAATAGCCAGTCAGAACACAAGTCTCTCGACTTGTCGACCATCATGGGGTATAAGCCCAATCCCATGCTTGGCTGCGATGCATTGGCTAACAAACAGCTAGTCGGAACACAAGTTTCTCGACTTACCAACCTTCGTGCCACAACCCACCCCCTTGGTTGCCTGCGATGCATTGGCTAAGGACAAGAGTCCCTGAGCTCTGTCCAAACAACAGCTAGTCGAAAACAAGTCTCTAGACTTGCCGACCTTCACGGGGTACAAGCCCAGCCACTTGGCTGGCCTTGATGCATTGGCTAAGGGTCAAAGCCCCCGAGATCTTCCCAAAAAACAGCCAGTCGAAACACAAGTCCCCCGACTTACCGACCTTCGTGGTACATGCCAAGTCCCTCGACTGGTCATGATGTATTGGCAAAGGGCCAGAGCCTATCGAGCTCTTTCCTCCGCAGCCTGTCGGAACACATGTCTTTTGACGTGTCGACTTTCATGCTACAAGTCTAGTCCCTTGGCTAGTCGCGATACATTGGCTAAGGGCCTGAGTCCTTAAGATATACCCAAACAACAGCCAGTCGGAATACACGTCTCTTGACTTGCCGACCTTCGCAGGGTACAAGCCTAGTCCCTTGGCTGGTCGTGATGCATTGGCTAACAAACAGCCAGTCGGAACACAAGTCTCTCGACTTGTCAACCATCGTGCTACAAGCCCAACCCCTTTGTTGGCCTCGATGCATTGGCTAAGGGTCAGAGTCCCCAAGCTCTGCCCAAAAAACAACTAGTCAGAACACAAGTCTCTTGACTTGCCGACCTTCGAGGGTTACAAGCCCATTCCCTTGGTTGGCCGCGATGCATTGCCTAACAAACAACCAGTCGGAACACAAGTCTCTCGACTTGCTGACCATTGTGCTACAAGCCTAGTCCCTTGGCTGGCCGCGATGCATTGGCTAAGGGCTAGAGTCCTTGAGATCTGCCCAAACAACAGCCAGTTAGAACACAAGTCTCTCGACTTGCCGACCTTCATGGGGTATAAGCCCAGTCCCATGCTTGGCTGCGACGCATTGGCTAACAAACAGCTAGTCGGAACACAACTTTCTCGACTTACCAACCTTTGTGCCACAACCCACCCCCTTGGTTGCCTGCGATGCATTGGCTAAGGACAAGAGTCCCTGAGCTCTGTCCAAACAACAGCTAGTCGAAAACAAGTCTCTAGACTTGCCGACCTTCACGGGGTACAAGCCCAGCCACTTGGCTGGCCTTGATGCATTGGCTAAGGGTCAAAGCCCCCGATATCTGCTCAAACAACAGCCAGTCGAAACACAAGTCCCTTGACTTACCGACCTTCGTGGTACAAGCCAAGTCCCTCGACTGGTCATGATGTATTGGCAAAGGGCCAGAGCCTGTCGAGCTCTTTCCTCCGTAGTCGGTCGGAACACATGTCTTTTGACGTGCTGACTTTCATGCTACAAGTCTAGTCCCTTGGCTGGCTGGGATACATTGGCTAAGGGCCTGAGTCCCTGAGCTATGCCCAAACAACAGCTAGTCGGAATACACGTCTCTTGACTTGCCGACCTTCGAAGGGTACAAGCCTAGTCCCTTGGCTGACAGTGATGCATTGGCTAACAAACAGCCAGTCGGAACACAAGTCTCTCGACTTGTCGACCATCGTGCTACAAGCCCAACCCCTTGGTTGGCCTCGATGCATTGGCTAAAGGTCAGAGTCCCCAAGCTCTGCCCAAAAAACAACTAGTCAGAACACAAGTCTCTTGACTTGCCGACCTTCGAGGGTTACAAGCCCATTCCCTTGGTTGGCCGCGATGCATTGCCTAACAAACAACCAGTCGGAACACAAGTCTCTCGACTTGCTGACCATTGTGCTACAAGCCTAGTCCCTTGGCTGGCCGCGATGCATTGGCTAAGGGCTAGAGTCCTTGAGCTCTGCCCAAACAACAGCCAGTTAGAACACAAGTCTCTCGACTTGCCGACCTTCATGGGGTATAAGCCCAGTCCCATGCTTGGCTGCGACGCATTGGCTAACAAACAGCTAGTCGGAACACAACTTTCTCGACTTACCAACCTTTGTGCCACAACCCACCCCCTTGGTTGCCTGCGATGCATTGGCTAAGGACAAGAGTCCCTGAGCTCTGTCCAAACAACAGCTAGTCGAAAACAAGTCTCTAGACTTGCCGACCTTCACGGGGTACAAGCCCAGCCACTTGGCTGGCCTTGATGCATTGGCTAAGGGTCAAAGCCCCCGATATCTGCTCAAACAACAGCCAGTCGAAACACAAGTCCCTTGACTTACCGACCTTCGTGGTACAAGCCAAGTCCCTCGACTGGTCATGATGTATTGGCAAAGGGCCAGAGCCTGTCGAGCTCTTTCCTCCGTAGTCGGTCGGAACACATGTCTTTTGACGTGCTGACTTTCATGCTACAAGTCTAGTCCCTTGGCTGGCTGGGATACATTGGCTAAGGGCCTGAGTCCCTGAGCTATGCCCAAACAACAGCTAGTCGGAATACACGTCTCTTGACTTGCCGACCTTCGAAGGGTACAAGCCTAGTCCCTTGGCTGACAGTGATGCATTGGCTAACAAACAGCCAGTCGGAACACAAGTCTCTCGACTTGTCGACCATCGTGCTACAAGCCCAACCCCTTGGTTGGCCTCGATGCATTGGCTAAAGGTCAGAGTCCCCAAGCTCTGCCCAAAAAACAACTAGTCAGAACACAAGTCTCTTGACTTGCCGACTTTCGAGGGTTACAAGCCCAGTCCCTTGGTTGGCCGCGATGCATTGCCTAACAAACAACCAGTCGGAACACAAGTCTCTCGACTTGCTGACCATTGTGCTACAAGCCCAGTCCCTTGGCTGGTCGCGATGCATTGGCTAAAGGCTAGAGCCCTTGAGCTCTGCCCAAACAACAGCCAGTCAGAACACAAGTCTCTCGACTTGCCGACCTTCATGGGGTATGAGCCCAATCCCATGCTTGGCTGCGATGCATTGGCTAACAAACAGCTAGTCGGAACACAAGTTTCTCGACTTACCAACCTTCGTGCCACAACCCACCCCCTTGGTTGCCTGCGATGCATTGGCAAAGGACAAGAGTCCCTGAGCTCTGGCCAAACAACAGCTAGTCAAAAACAAGTCTCTAGACTTGCCGACCTTCACGGGGTACAAGCCCAGCCACTTGGCTGGCCTTGATGCATTGGCTAAGGGTCAAAGCCCCCGAGATCTTCCCAAACAACAGCCAGTCGAAACACAAGTCCCCCGACTTACCGACCTTCGTGGTACAAGCCAAGTCCCTCGACTGGTCATGATGTATTGGCAAAGGGCCAGAGCCTGTCGAGCTCTTTCCTCCGTAGTCGGTCGGAACACATGTCTTTTGACGTGCCGACTTTCATGCTACAAGTATAGTCCCTTGGCTGGCCGGGATACATTGGCTAAGGGCCTAGTCCCTGAGCTATGCCGAAACAACAGCCAGTCGGAATACACGTCTCTTGACTTGCCGACCTTCGCAGGGTACAAGCCTAGTCCCTTGGCTGGTCGTGGTGCATTGGCTAACAAACAGCCAGTCGGAACACAAGTCTCTCGACTTGTCAACCATCGTGCTACAAGCCCAACCCCTTTGTTGGCCTCGATGCATTGGCTAAGGGTCAGAGTCCCCAAGCTCTGCCCAAAAAACAACTAGTCAGAACACAAGTCTCTTGACTTGCCGACCTTCGAGGGTTACAAGCCCAGTCCCTTGGTTGGCCGCGATGCATTGCCTAACAAACAACCAGTCGGAACACAAGTCTCTCAACTTGCTGACCATTGTGCTACAAGCCTAGTCCCTTGACTGGCCGGGATGCATTGGCTAAGGGCTAGAGTCCTTGAGCTCTGCCCAAACAACAGCCAGTTAGAACACAAGTCTCTCGACTTGCCGACCTTCATGGGGTATAAGCCCAGTCCCATGCTTGGCTGCGACGCATTGGCTAACAAACAGCTAGTCGGAACACAAGTTTCTCGACCTACCAACCTTCGTGCCACAACCCACCCCCTTGGTTGCCTGCGATGCATTATCTAAGGACAAGAGTCCCTGAGCTCTGTCCAAACAACAGCTAGTCGAAAACAAGTCTCTAGACTTGCCGACCTTCACGAGGTACAAGCCCAGCCACTTGGCTGGCCTTGATGCATTGGCTAAGGGCCAAAGCCCCCGAGATCTGCCCAAACCATAGCCAGTCGAAACACAAGTCCCTCAACTTGCCGACCTTAGTGCTACAAGCCAAGTCCCTCGACTGGTCATGATGTATTGGCAAAGGGCCAGAGCCTGTCGAGCTCTTTCCTCCGTAATCGGTCGGAACACATGTCTTTTGACGTGCCGACTTTCATGCTACAAGTCTAGTCCCTTGGCTGGCCGGGATACATTGGCTAAGGGCCTAAGTCCTTAAGCTATGCCCAAACAACAGCCAGTCGGGATACACATCTCTTGACTTGCCGACCCTCGCGGGGTACAAGCCTAGTCCCTTGGCTGACAGTGATGCATTGGCTAACAAACAGCCAGTCGGAACACAAGTCTCTCGACTTGTCGACCATCGTGCTACAAGCCCAACCCCTTGGCTGGCCTCGATGCATTGGCTAAGGGTCAGAGTCCCCAAGCTCTGCCCAAAAAACAACTAGTCAGAACACAAGTCTCTTGACTTGCCGACCTTCGCAGGTTACAAGCCCAGTCCCTTGGTTGGCCGTGATGCATGGCCTAACAAACAGCCAGTTGGAACACAAGTCTCTCGACTTGTTGACCATCGTGCTACAAGCCCAATCTCTTGACTGGCCGCGATGTATTAGCTAAGGGCCAGAGTCCCCGAGCTCTGCCTAAACAACAGCCAGTCGGAACACAAGTCTCTCGACTTGTCGATCTTTATGGGGTACAAGCCCAGTCCCTTAGCTGACTACGATGCATCGGCTAATAAATAGGCAATCGGAACACAAGTTTCTCGACTTGCTAACCATCTTGCTACAAGCTCAGCCACTTGGTTGGCTGTGATGCATTGACTAAGGGCCAGAGTCCCTGAGCTTTTCCCAAACTATAGCTAGTCGAAACACAAGTCTCTCGACTTGTCGACTTTCGTAGGGTATGAGCCCAGTCCCTTGGCTGGCCGACCTTCGTGCTACAAGCCCAGTCTCTAGACTGGCCACGATGTATTGGCAAAGGGCCAGAGCCTCCTGAACTCTGCCCCTGCTACAGCTTGTCAGAACACAAGTCTCTTGATTTGCCGACCCACTCACAAGGGATAAGCTAAAGGCAATGAACATGAATGTAAGAAAAAAAGGCGACAAGAATAAGCAAGACACGATCACACCCAAAAACATGAACTATTAATATATACATTGTTTGGTTACATCAATAAGCCCGGTCGGGCGTGAAAGGAACATAATAAAAAAGGAGTAAACAAAATCATGGCGAAGGAGGAGCATCACGGAAAGCCAGTGACATCTGCTTTCTCCCCAGAGTCTTGACGAATTGGTAAGCTTGGCAGTCGGGCACAAGAGACGAAAGCTAAAGGGTAAGGAGGTCAGCCCTGGGGTTCTCTATTAGGTAATCTCTTAGGCGATCGAGGCCTTCCTTGTATCCATAGCCCTAGGCCTCGTCCTGAAGTGTCAGAGCATGTTGAATCTAGGACCTTAGAGCCTACTCAGCAGCCTGTAGGCTCGAGATGGTGAGGTCCCAAGCAAAGACGGTGTCCAACACATGAATCAGATCATCCTCTAAGGAGTGAATTCGGCTTTGATGCCGCTGCACGACCATCTTCAGGCTGCAGACAAACCGCATCAGTGAAAAACAATGAAGGAGTAGTCAAGTACATTGCGTAGCACCCAAGGCCCTAGCTCTCCTGGATCTCCGAAGTCTCCTCCGAGCTGATTGCAGCTTACCCTCCTTGTGAAGCTCCTTCTTTTCCTTGCGGAGTTCCTTGCTGTCCGAGCACAGGAGTTGAACATGCTTCTCTGAAGCTTCCATCTCTTCGACCAGACCGTCGCGCTCCAAACGCAGCTCGTCCACCCGCTTGTTTGCCTTACAAACCTCCATGTGAGCAAGAATGTTCAGTGAGCGGAGCACTCGGTTTTGCTCTTCGATGGCCTCCCGTTCACCAACGATCATATCCGCCAGCTGGTTGACAGCTTGAAGCGAACCAAGTTAGAGGAAAATGAGAAGAAGAAAAGACAAGACAAGGGAATCGTTGTACTTGAGCAAACTAAGGCTGAGCTTCTGAGCCTCACGCTCTACCGCTTTAGCCCAGGCCTTCTCAAAACCCAGACCAGTCTCTTGAGCGCTCCTGCAAGCAGGATGAGAGGAAGGCCCCGTGCCAGGCAGCAACGTGAGAATAAAAAGCTCCCGGGGGATGACCTCGGGAGAAGTCGAGCCCTGGCTTGGCTGGGCCCTGCTAGCAGGGGCAAATCGCTCCAAGTCTAGAGCTTAATGAGAGGAAGAAGGGTTCCCAGATGGGGAAGCTGAGCTTCGAGGGGAAGTCCCCATCTCGACATCAGGCAACAGGGCATCGTCATCATGTAACGGGACATCATCATCAGGCGACGGGGCATCCTCGCGAATAGAGGAAGTCGAGGGAGAAGATAACTCTACCACCGTGGGTGGCTCTTTTGCTACAAAAGCGCCCGCATCAATCTGGGGGGACGCCAACAGAGGAGAAGCAAAATGTGGCATCTATTTGTTTGAGACCAAGAAAGAGTCGACGTTGATCTTAGGAAAATGCCCTAATGTGGACAAGGGATTGGAAGCTCTGTTGTCGATGGGATTTTGGACCTAGGTGGAGCTCAGTTCAGGTTCACCATTGTGAGCAGGGATTGAAAGCACGGGGGTAGGGGGATCTGTCTCCTTAGTAAGGCCCGCCTCAAAAGATGGCAGGGGCCCGACTGGTGGGATGCCTCCGCAGGGGGCAGGGTTGAAGAAGGCATTTAGGAACACGACATTGAGGGCAATTTCGTCACCCTCATCTTCCCCGGCTCCGAAGGTTGCAACTGAAGGCGAAACCATTGGTTGCAGGGTAAAAGTGAGAGTAGTGTGGGAAGCCAAGATTGGGTGAGAAGAGCTAGGGCAATCCTGCTGAGAGGAACTTGCGGCAAATGGACAAGAGGTGTTGCCAAAGGTACCATGAGAGCTGTAGGAAACCCCATTAGAAGGACCTGAAATTGAACAAGGAGTGGTGCCGAACTTGCTTAAGGTAGATCCTAGCGGAGGTTGTCGTGAAGAATTCACTGAGGCCCTACAAGCTGAAGGTGGGGGAACGGAATGAGAAGAGCTGGGGTGGGGATGAGGGCCTGGAGCCCTCGACTTGGCAGCAACCCCAGCATCACCTCCTTCGGCTCAAGGCCATTTTCCACGATCCTCCTTTGCAAGAGGAGAAGACTGATGCTTCCGGGTAGGAGAAGATGGGGGAACAACCAAAAATTTCCAACCAAGCATAAAGGATAGATTGGGAAGGACTATGTGATGCCTGATGTTCGCGTCTGTCAGTAGCATATCCATCTCGGATGCAAAGGGGTGGGCAGCCACCCACGACAGAACAGTAGCCACCAGAAACTCCTTTCTCTCAGATAGTTTGATCAAGAGAGACTGACTCCTCAACACGTTGTCCAATATGGCCCGAACAGGAAATTCCTGGTGAAGTCTTCCCCTCGGGGTACTCCTAGCCAGAGCCAGAAATGAAAAAAAAAGTGTCGCTGCCATTCCTTGATAGAAGATAAGTGTTTCTCCAGAGTAACAAAGAGCTTCTTGACGGCTCGGGCTTGGAAACTGCACAAGCACCCATCGAGTCGAAGGATCCGGTAGATTGACAAGAACACCAGAGCAGTTAGGCAGGGATAGTCTTTGGAGCCATCACTCAGCACCTGGAGGAAGACTACACAGCTTGCCACCATGATTCGCTAGGCGTTGGGGTGGAATTGCGCGGGAGCTAGCTTTAGGAAATCGAGGATGTCCAGGATCGGACAGCAAGATGGCATCCGCAATCCATTGGAAAACATCAACAGGTACAGGGCCACATGTGTAGCCATCCAGTCCACATCCACGGCGGCCTGGAATCTCCATGACAACCTCTGGAGGAATGTTGTAAGGCCTTTGCCAGGCTCGCAAATCATTGCCAGTGACGGATAACTCCCAATTCCTCCAAGCAAAAGAAAGAAGCCGACCTTCGTGTTCACCAGAAGTAGCTATGAGAGTTTACGAAGGAAGTGAGAAAGAAAAGATGATCTTAAAAAACTTTGAGAAGAAAGAACAAGAAAGTTTCGAGAGCTTGGTGGCAGAAATGGGAGAATCGAAGGGGAGAAAAGGCTTAGATAAAAGAGTAGTTGATATGAACCCGCAGGAAAGGAATCCCTTGAACCCACAATCAATTTGAAAACTCACCCAAGAAAGTCAAAATCAAGTCAATGGATGGAGAATCTAGACCCTATGAGAACTCGTTTCAAGAACCTAGATTATATTAAAATCTAGACCCGTTGAAGAACCCGTCTCAAGAACCCAGATTACAAGGAGGAACGCCACAAAGGTTATGATTTACCCTTGATAAGTTCAAAAGTTCAATCAAGAATAAGAGGAGTAAACTCAACTCACAAAGAAAATTCAATCTTGTCTAATCTTCAAATGAGGCTACAAGAGTGTTTTAACCAAAACCCTATTGAAACCCTAGCCAAAATAAAACCCCTTCTCTAAAAAATGCCCCTTCATGAACAGTGCCGACACAGTGATTCGCGCATGAACAGTGTTGCTACAGTATTCGGCCACATGAACAGTGCCACTACAGTACTTTTCTAAACCCTAGTTCCAAAACATGTAACTTTCCAAATAAGCCCTTGGCCACAATACAAAGCCTTCCCAAAACCCTAGTTAAAATGAAATAAGACATATGTGGGTCAAGTATCCTCAAGCCCACTTATTTTAAACTAATAAAATAAATCCTTTAACCAAATTGAAAGCCTCCAATAACAATAGACCATATATCTAAGTCATGTCTTCCACAGCTTGAATCAAGTGGATCAATACTGGTTCTTCTTCTTTCAAGCCCATCTTGAGTATTAGGCTCTTGCCAACTTCATCCCAAGTGGATTGCACCAATCCTTGCATTGCTTCCTTGATCTTCTTGGCTCTTGATCTTGTAATTGGCCCATCTGGAACTTGCAAAGGATCTTTAAGACTAGGCCCACCTTTGTTCCCACTAGTAGTTGACAGTTGGTGTTCGGTGGACAATGAAACGACAACAGCTCAGAAGACGAAGGGATGTAACAATCCTGGGGAACCAAATAGACTGACAGGATGGCGTCAGCAGCCACCAGGTGGACGAGTGGTCGACACGATTCACAGGGAAACCGAGGTGTCGAGGGGTAGTTCCAAGCATCCCGAAACGTCCCCAAGAAGCTACGCTGACCAGTTCAATAATGACATGGGTATGTGGCCTCGAAGACCCTGAGCATTAAATGAAGTGGGCTAGTGACCTTGGGGAACCCAAACGATGCAAGGCAGTAAATGAAGGGGAGTAAAGATTAGGCGTGTGAAGAGCAAGAACCAACCTGTGGCTCGGGATGAAGAAGGCGCCATGGGATCCAACGGTAGGAAGTTGGGAAGACGGGATGACATAAGAATCCACGCTCATTAATGATGGGAGAAGAAGGGATCGTTTAAAATTCCCACCACACACGTGCACTAGAAATTTGAGGGGTACTGTGGGGGGGAATGATTCCCTAGGGCCGGGCCGGGGCCCAAGGATACGGTCCAGCCCAGGAAGCCCAAGAAGAGACGCAACTGGGTAAGGAGCACTGGCGAGATGACATAAGGCAGGATGCTCTGACACCCTCACTGGTCGACAGGCAGGGACATCCCTTGACCCTAAACCTCGTCGCCCAGACATGTCAGAGAGGTGGGTATGTCTGATTGAGGGAACGCCGCATTAATGGGATGAAAAAGCCATGAGAGGGAGGGGAGCCACACTGCATTTAATGCGGCTTGGGGCTCAGCAAGCCACAATGTGAATCCTGGGTGTCAGAAGCAGCTGCCATTAGGTCTGACTAGTCTGCGACGCGATAGGTGAATGACAGGGACACCTGATCCCTTACGGCACGCCCACTACCCTACCATGAGGGTCAGCAGCAAGGTATAAATACCCTCCTCCCACGACCAGGAAAAAGGTTAACATTCATATACACTATTGAATACTTCTACTCTCATCCTCCTTAAGCTCTCATTTCTCTCTTCATCTCCTACCTTAAACTAACTTGAGTGTCAGAGGTACCACGACCCCCGAGCCCCCCATTCTCTATCTTAGTAGGAACCAGGCCCGAGCCTCAACAACGTGGAGTTGCCCAGGCCGCGAAACACGACATCAACTGCAATGCCTTTCTTTTTATCAATTTGGAGTTGTAAAGTCTCTTCTTGGTGGTTTTTGCTTTGGTGAGAGTGTATTTTCTTGTCTTTGTACAAGATTATCTGTTTTGATAACTTCAGTTGTTTCCCAAAACTTTACATACTTTGGTGAGTTCTCCATGATCCGAATTTAAGCGTTCTATTATTCCATCTCCCTGTAACTCTTCCATCGAGGAGGAAATATTGCAAAAAGAAGCTCATATTGATGAATATTTGCTTGAAGGAAGATGCATCAATTAAGGGGATGAATATGGGATTTACTATACATCAGCCACTATTCACTCTCACACCCCACACCTATAACTTTTTCATAGGGTATGTGGGTGTTTTTCATAGAATGTGGGGTGGTGAATAGTGGCTGATGAGAAGAATTTTGCTTTGCTTATATTACACTAAGGAAGCGCTGAAGACTATGATGGTAAGTTTATGGAAATTTGCAAGAACAAGTGATGTTCAAGGGCGTGGGAAGTGATGTACTGGTGGCAATTCTTCAATATAAGGTTGACAAAGCCAAGGTCTTGAGATATATCCCCTGATCCTTTGATAAGAATTTGATTCCAATGCAGGAATTTGAAGGTGATCTCCAACCGTCAAGAATCAAGTTGACACAAGTGCTATTTTGGATCTGAGTCCATGACTATCCTATAGCAACTGCACCAATATTTTATGAACTAATAATGCTACACACCACACTCCCAATCCACTTCCATCCTACTATGTAAGCTACCATTGGGTGATAAAAGAATTATCCAATAGAAAATATCCAAGAGTGATAAATATGTCAAATCTTACATAGTAGAATGAAAGTGAGATAACAAAGTATATAATTTTCCTTCATAAACATAATAAGGATAATTTTATTAGATTTTAATTAATTTTATTGGACCATATTGAATAAGCTAATGAGCCATGAATTTATTAAGGTTGGCCAAGAATTCTATCGGGCCCATAGGCATAAGACTTTATTTTAAAGCGTTGATATTTTTATGTGATAGTTTTGGATGGTAGTAACATGTCAATATTTTGGAGAAGCCCAACTAATGTTTATTGGATAATTTTGAATAGATCGTCTAGACGGTCCAAAGGCTGGATTAAGGGTTTTTATTAGACCTAATAATTTGTTTAAATCCCATTTAATTTTTTATAAAACAAGTAGCCCATATTTAACGGGTAAAAATAGGTCTTATAATGATATATGTTATTCACGAGTTAGGCTTATTTTTTACTCAAAGACCCAACACATTAGAATTTCTTAAATAACTCATCAGTTCATGAAATTATCGACAAGCTCAAGAATTTGGTTAAGCCCATTAAAGTGGTTAAGCTCAAGGAGGTTTTTAAAAGCCCCCAAATAGTCCCATGGACTTGCCACGGAACCAAGTGGAACCATACGACCCACCGTTCAACCCACCATAAAGATCCAAAAGCCACATGATCAAACCAAACCCGTTTCCTATAAACCAGACCCCATGCACACGTCCCTCTCCTTCTGCACTAGGGTTGCTGCAAATACATATGATACACATACCACATGATCATCACGCACAGCAGCATCCCATTGCCCTTCACGGTTCCTCCGCTCAAGGTCACGAAAGCACCACCAGCAACCACCTTCCAAAGCCACGACAGCAGGGGCGGAGCTACATTCAAGGTTGGGGGGGCTATCTCCCCCCCCCCAAAAATTCTCAAAAATATCTTTTATTATATGGTGTTTTTAAAAATATCCTAATATAATGATAATTTGCCCCCCCCAAAATATTTTCAAAAATCTCATTTACACTACAAGAGAAGTGCCCTTCTGCTGCGAAATCCAGTCGCCGTGTAAAGCCCAAAAACCGTGGGAAAAATTCGTTTGCTGCGTGTTTTTATCGCCGACAAATCGCCGATGTAAAAGCGTCACAGTTGCTCTACTAACCGCCGCAATGGTTACGCCGCAAAATAGAAGGAGTTTTCATGGCGATTGAGACGCCGAAAGAGGCCCTTAAGCACTCTGCCGCAATTGGAATCCATCTGGTTGTTGTAATCGTCGCAAACAATGGTGGACTGCCTGCGAGGTTGAATCGTCGCAAACAACTTAGTACCAGCAGCGGGGTTGAATCGTCGCAAGAAACCCAGTACTACGATTTTTTGTTTCGTCGCAAATTACTTCAGTTTTGAAGCTTCTAGATTCGCTGTAAAATTTGCCACGGTTTGTAATCACCGCTGATTGTCGAACTCTGTTGGGGGAAAATACCAATTTCGACCATGGTAATTCTGTCGAACAGTTCGTCGAGATGAAGATCAGTTGAATGCCAAGGTACTGTTATGTCGCCACAATATTGGATTCGTGGCAATAAGGGATGAATTTTTGCAAAAGCTGCACGTCTCGAAGTTCTTGTAGGAATTGTTTGGCACTAACTACTCATCAGTCTCGTCCATTTTCAGCAGATTAGAAGGAGCCGATCTCAAATTTCAAGAGCATCAATTTGGAGCTTTTTTTCCATGTGCGTGGCAACAGGCTAGCTTGTTTTTGTTTTTCTCAATTTCATTAAAAAAAAAAAAAAAACTTTCTCAAATTGTACAATGTATCTCCCAAAATTCAATTGGGTTTTCACTAAATTATCATTTTTTCCATATTTTATTCTTGCATGACATTTGTTATAATGATGCACTTTATTATCCCACACGTGCTAATAAACTACATAAAGGTTTTCATGCATCCAATGACTAATAATAACACCTGTCCAAGTTCAGGAATTTACATGCAGAGTATAAATATATAAACGTTTGACCAAGTCATAAATGTATATATAGTAACTTCAGGGACAAGATTCAAACATTCATAAGTTTCTTACATTTTCCCACAATACATATATACTTGCTATTTCAACATGCCAACAGTCCTACAATTCTTGTCAATGTCTGCATAGAAGTGTTTCTACATTTGTTACTAGGATCTTGTCTAGCTCAACCAAATCAACAGGCAATGCATGGTTTTTTTACCTGGTGCAAAAACAGAGCAAGGAGATAAAGTCAGGCCTTCAACATTGATTTTATCTTCCTGTAGGTACTAGAAAATCATTAAAGTATGTTATCATGGAATCAAGTATATACTAGCATAGAATTTCCAACAATGTCTTGTCTTTACAAAAATCTGTGAGTAACAGCAGTAACTTGTTCAACTCTATGAAATCCAACTAACTAAGATAGCCACCACCATATATGCATGTCTTATTAATTTTAATGTTGAGAGGAAAGACCACCAGTTCATGAGTGTAATCAAGACTTAAAAATCTTGTCAGTTAGCACCCTGGTTGCATTTAGTTGAGAAACTTAACTCTCCACATCCTAATCCAATAAGGTAAACTCTAAAGGCAACGTACAGTACTACAATCTACATTAGACATTTATATGGTCAGGTTTTCCTTGCAAGTGGTAGTTCTAATAGTCTGCAACATATGCCAATTCTTGAATAAAAACCAATACAGAATATTATTATCAACTACTAACTATAGAAATTTGCTATGCTCCCAGGAAATATATCAGTTAAACCTTTTACTTCTATCATGAATACATGCCGCATTTTCAAAAGCATCATATACTTTGTTTGAATCACTTTTTGAATCAGCAGACATTCATTAGTCTACAAAATATTATCATGATGGATAAATTCATCTCATTACCCCATATGCCATCTAATCTGCCCATTAACATATTAAGCACATCAATATAAGCAACTTTTAACCAACTTATCCTCTCATACTCATCAGCATA
>QEOT01005315.1:359940-407574 GCA_003123785.1 Pterocarya stenoptera | reverse complement strand
GGGGGGGGGGGGGGGGGGGGCTATTGTTAGATTAAGTAGGTGGTCAGTAACAATTACCTTGAATGGTGCACTCACCCACCGATTGCATAGCCACTCCCATATCGGCTTCTCTACCAACGAACCTCCATTAGCTAGTGCTTCCTCATGTGTTGCATATTATTTATATTTAAGGTGTAGCAAGTAATGAAATGCATTATACGCACGACATAGTTGATTTGTCACTGTTTGACGATGATTTTTTTTAGTCCAATCCAACAGAAAGTCAGCCTATAAATGTACCAATGTTAGATTATTTGATGCACCATACTTACCTTTGAATCTATCAAGTCTTTATGGCTATAATTTAAACATTCAAAATCAGAAGCCATATACAAATATTTGATGCATTGAAAATACAACACAAAGTCAGCCTATGACTGAAATGAGTTAGCCTATACAACACGAAGTCAGCCTATAAAATTTCTCATATCAGAATGTTTTTGAACTTGAGAGCATTATAATTGCAATTCAAAGCATATTCTCATATATACTAGATAGTCACACTTGTCTCTTCTCCATTATATTTAACAAATGAAGAGACCTTTACTGTTTTCAGTCTTAATACAAGCATGAATGGGCTCCCCCCTAAATTTCTAAGATCCATGTCGGACGTGTTCTGTAGATTCAACAGGGGATATTTGGGTAAGCTATAGTTCCTAATCTTTCTCATGTCTTTTAGTCTTGGCTATGGTCAGTATTCTAGCTTAAATATTGTAAGAGTTGCATGCGTCAGATAGTGTGAGAACTAGGAAGTTGGAAATATTTGAAATCTAGAGAAAACAAGGCCTATGCAAAGAGCTGTTTAATGGTTACTATTTTTTTTACAAAGGTGTAAATATTTTAGATATTATTTAATAGATTGTTCTTATTTAATAGAGTTTTTGATTACTTACATAGAAAATCTATTAATTAATAGGTTAGCATGCAAGATTTATATCCGTAACTAAGTGGATGTCATTGCTAGTGTAAATTTTTTGGGTAATTTCAGAACCAGTATTTTTAAATATCTCAAATGTGGTGTTTCATCTCTTCAAGGAATGCACTCTGGTGTTTCTTCTTGTTTAAAATTGACACCTGGTGTGGGGTGGGGTAGGGGAAGTGAAGCCATATGCAAATATATGCAGCATTGAAAATAGAACACAGAAAAAGCCTATGAATGAATGAGTTTAAAATCCCATGCACCATGCTTATATGTTATTCTAACAACTCCCCTTGGGCAAGAGCAGTCACATTTAAAATTATCCTATGGATGTACCAGTTTAAAAAGCCCATGCACAATATATTTTTCAGTTTATCTAACAACTTTGTAAAAGACTATAAGCATTGAAAATCACAAGTCATGAGGAAATCTTTGAAGCATTCAAAATCTAAAGACTTTTAAAATTATCCTATGGATGTACCAGTTTAAAAAGCTCATGCACAATATATTTTTCAGTTTATCTAACAACTTTGTAAAAGACTATAAGCATTGAAAATCACAAGCCATGAGGAAATCTTTGAAGCATTCAAAATCTAAAGACTTACTCGAACACGCTCAATCAGTTCATCTTTCTCCTTCACGTCAACCACCTTCCAACTAATATGCCTCATTTCTGCATAGTGCTTGATGATCCAAGTGACTCTCGTGGTGTATATTGTTCTGTTGTTGCATGATGGGCCTATTTTTCCATCTTTGATATCCAGTGGTATCTTCCCTAACTTTCTCAGCCTATCAAACTCAGTCCCTTTGGCTACACCCCTACGACGTTTAGAAGTGGTTGGTTCTATACCACAAACAGAAGCCATATTGTACATGTTAGTGCAATTTTATTTTCATTATTTATCCCCTCATACCAGAGGCATTTATGAAAAATTTCATGAACTTGAGTTGGAGTTTACTTACCCTCCCCTTGGCCAGTTGTATTCATCTCTACTTCATTACAGGGACCCAACAATGCCTCGCATTCAACATCTGGAGGTTGAGTGGAGTCATCAGATGATGCCTGGCGTTCATCTCTCAGAGTCCATGTTGTTGGTTCTGATGGTAGGCCTCGTCCAATATTAACCTGTCGTGGTGCTTGTCCAGCTGATCTTCCTCTGCCTCTTCCTCTTGCTGACATAACCATATCACCGAATAGAAGAATAACTTGCTAATTTGTTAACAAGATCAAAGAACTCAGAAGGAAATATAGCTAACGAAGGTAGGTTGGTTCCAACTACAAGAATGCCTTCTCTCTGTAGAAGTGAAGTTGTCTTCTTGACTGATTTGAAGTTAGACGTGGAGTGTTGTATGCTCTGTTTTTTCATCATGTAATGGCAAGGATAGCTGGGGCACAGATCTCCAAATAATACGTGTGGCACTTGTGTTCACTTGCATCCAGAATTTTCGTTCCTGATATTTTACTTTGGCGCAATTGTTTTTCCTATCTCCCGCGCAAGTGTAGCAGGAAAGTAAACATGATGATGCTTGCCAACTTTAACGCCACCTCACTGGCCTATTTCCCGTAAACGTACCATTATATAGAGCCAATAAGAACTAAAGGCACAATAAACTGAAAGTATTTGACACTTTGAAAAACTTGAAGTTTAGTTAAAAGTATATATTTTTTATAAATTCAAAATCATTCGAACCATAATTTCATATTAGATTAATCAAAATAATAATATATTATTTTTTTAAATAATAATAATATTTATATATTTTTTCCATATTTTATAACTACACTAACCGTATGTTAATTAATAATTTAATTTTTATTATTATTTCTCAACTAATTTTTTTCCTCAATCTAATTTACAAAACCAACCTATTCTTGGAGACTGATATGTAAACCTAATATACAAGACCAAGTATAATATACAAGACCAAATATAATATATATGCAAATCTTAATATATCGAAGCAATAATGAGCAATTGGGTATGATTAGGGATGTAAATGGAATGACTAATGACTATAAGTTTATAACTAATACTAATATATAACTATACTAATAGTATAATATTAATACTATTATACTGTGTAATATATTATATAGCTTTACTAAATCACTAGATACTATATTACAAATCACTATATCATTATAATATCACTATATCATTATAATATATACACACACTATAAGTTTATATGTAGTAGTAATAGTAACACTATAATAGTATAAGAGTTATAGGATTAGAACATAATATATATATATAATAGTATAGTATTAATATCACCCATAGGTTAGAACTTAGAAATACTGTAGGTCATATTTGAAGCCACTAGTATTTGACTACTCCAATGCAAATGATTTCATCTTTATCTCTATCTTCTCTCAACATTTACTATCACAAACAAAAAGTCCCTTTATAGAAATTTGATTTGTAATATTGTTGGAAGGAAAATATATAAATTTTCTTTGTAACTAAGACATTTATATTGAGTTTTAAATGAGTTGAATTAGACGTTTGTGGTTATTAGCATTAACTGACTATTGAAAATATGATTTCTTAACCAATAATTTAATTAGAATATGATTAGTAAATAATATATAATTGGTAGTAAGGAAAAATACGATGAAATTAAATAAATTAAAAAATTCATTTTATTTTAATTTTAATATAATTCTATTATTATATAATGCATAAATTGATAATCCAATGTGGGGATTGGATGTGAATGGAATAGGTGAAGGCAACTTCATGTCATATTAGCTAAAACTTGGGTTTGGCTTTGACTATTCCATGAGAGTGCTCTTAGACCATTTTCAATGGCTTATGTATTATCCATACAGGAACATTATTTGAAGAATTTCTCAAAAAATTTAAAAATTTCCATCTTATTACGATTATGTAAAAGGAAATCTAAAATACAATTCTCTACAATAACCCAATACATGTAACGGGTACTGATCATCAATGTTACATTTTTTAAAAATTTATATTTCATTGTTGTCTCTCATTTTCTTTTACTTTGATTTTTACCATAACTGGCATTCATGCATAAAACTTCAGTGGTTGAACCAAGTAATTTTGATGCCACAAATACACATTTCCATCATATATACACGGTTGAATTGGTATGATTAAATCCTCATACAAACTTTGAGGCATCGTACATACAATCTGTTGGGTTCTATATAATGATGAGTAAATCGAAAAAGCTATATCTCGACATCAAACCCATGCAATAGAGGAGTGCATATATAAACAATTAATAAGTCCAAATCACCATAATCTTTCGAGAAAGCTAGTCTTTAGAAAGACAATTTGTTCAATCCAATTATTCTGAAATTGAACTCAAACAACAACATTAGTAGTAAACGTATTTCTCATGTCATATTGGTATGCAGTTGAGTACTAAATACATAAAGCTGCTGCCAGACCATATCCAATAACATCATTCACCTCTGACAAGATCTTATATGGATTGTAAACGAGGTTTCCCTTTCCTCATCTCACCATTCAACTGAGTATGCTGACTTTTTTCAGAAAGACTCTTCAAGCGTTGTGATGATATAGCTCCGGGGAATTGTATCTAACTGAAACTGTGATAATGCTTGCCTTGAGAAGTAACGGAAAAAAGGTTGCATCCTACCGACCATATCCAATCCTGCCAAATTGTACACATTGTGGAAATCATCAAATGATTCTGTTGATACATTCTATAAGCAAATCAAGAGGAATTGCAGATATCTACTTCTAGCCATCCATATTTTACAAAATGGGAGCATGTCTTTTACTTTATTCCATATGATCTTTCTATCAATGCATCAGTATATTTTTGTCCTAATGAGATATGACATACCTCAATAATGTTTCCACGAGCTTGACTGTAGACAAGATGAAGAGAGAGCAAACCAGCAAGAAGCTCTGAGGCAGTAGCCAATGCAGCTTTTATGGGCCTCCTGATTTTGGGGGCATAAATAAATATCATGACTGGTGATGCCTCTTGTACATAAATAACACATGTCTATGCTAATTGTACTGGACAAAATTAGCTATTGGTAATATAATTGCACATCAATTATCTCTTGGTGTAATCAGATATCTCATATCAATTTCCAATTCCAATGTCGATCTTTAAAAAAGAAAAAAGACAAAATGAAATTGATTTTAGCCAAAAAAGGACATAACAAAAAATACCATCAATATATCAAATAGAAAAGGCATGTATTTAACTACAAACTGATTCATCTTTCATTGAATAATGACGAAGGAAAAAATAAAACCCAAAATTAGCAATCACTTATACTATCTTTTCCATTCAAATTATAAAACTGTGTACTTGGAAGCAGATTGATTGACTTAATAGCTCACAAGCTACCATTGCAAAAATCCTTGGGAACACCACCACCTGAGCCTAAAACAGTGGGGATTGTAGAATTCAAAGGAAATAAAAAAAACAATTTAATGTTGTAACAATAGTGCCAAACTAGACCTTGCCAGTGGTAGGTAAAGGTTTTACTTTCATTTTTATATAAGTTGAACATAATTACGGAGCTAACTTATATGGAAAAAGAAAAAAGAAAGAGAATGCTACTATAGATATAGTAATCTTTCCATAACTGTTTAGATTTACGAAATACAAGGGCGTTGCCATTTTCTCTTTATTACGAAATTTAACTTTATAAAAAATATGAGAGAAGCATAGCTAAAAAAGAAGATATTTCTCCTAAAGTCACCTAAGCATTCAAAATATATGCCTGCCTTGAAAATTTCCAAAAACATTTTAGCTAACATTATACATGAGGATGGTGAAACCATAGAGAATCAAAAAGTAAAAACTATGGAACTGCAGTTGCTTTGTTTTAAAGAAAACAAATCACAAACAACATATTTCCTCAAATCGAACTGTGCCATTATTTATCACAAACAACATCAGGATGGTGAAACCATCTTGGACAAATCGAGCTATGTCATTATTTATCACAAAGTCAGATTATTTATTACAAAGTCGGTTCATATATGGATCCTGCATAGCTATCAAAGACTACCAAACAAAAGGTTGTGTTAAGTGACAGTGAAATGCGTAAAAGAATAAGTAGAGAATTGCCATTGATGCATACCATCATCAGACGAAGTCCCAAAGTCAGTTTGGAGGTCTTCTTGACTGCTACCACTATCATTTTCATTATATTCATTCTCTTCCTCATCGATGAAGTCTTCCTCATTACCAAAGGTCGAATAATCGTGATCAGATATTTGGTTTGAGAGTATTGTGACATCGGCAACATGAACTGGTTCTACATCATACCTATGCAAGGGATTCGTTGTGCCGGCATCATCATATTGGGGTTCTACCTCTATGTATGATGGTTCGTTCTCTTGAAATGCATCATTTTCGAATAAACCCTCATCATGATCCTCATCATTCACCACTGGCCCGCTTGGAACATCATACATGTTCCTATTGGTCACCTTCTGCACCACGAGCCAATTACCACCCAAACTAATGTCTTTAAGGTAGAACACTTGAGAGGCTTGACAGGCAAGGGCGAATGGCTCATCTGTATACCATTTACGAGAAGTGTTGACACTAGTTAGATGGTCACCAACTCGTATTCCTCTTTTCCCATCGCCGATATCAAACCAATCACATTTGAACAAATATACATGACGCCATCCCATATAGCGTAATTGCAATATGTCAATTAAAACACCATAGAAATCAACAGGTTTGGAACAATGTTCACCGTTAACAGCCACCCCACTATTCTGGGTTTGGCGATATTTTCCCAGGTTCTTTGTGTGGAACCTTATGCCATTCATGATGCACGCGTCATATGAAGCAACCCATGGGTCTGGTCCACAAGCAAGTGCATATATATCGTCAGTGACCTCTTCCACATTTTCTGAACGCAATTGTTGAACCTGTGAGGAGGGTAAGAAACCCATTACAAATTATATTCTAGTTTAATTTGATAATACGATTTGTTTAGGCCTTTAGAGGTAACCTACATGTGTGCGAAACCAACTTGAAAATTCACTTTGATGCCTATGCTCTACGTTATCGGGGGAATGTTCTTGAATCTTGCAGTAGTGTTGACTAAAGGTCCATATGCATGGTAACTCGAGTTAGTATAAGGTGTTATTAATGTTATATTAATAAGGTACAAGTAATAGAAAACCCAAAATACTTACTATAGGTAATGTCCAATCTCTGCACAATTATTAAGCACATACCATTTTGCCTTTGCAAGTAGAGTGTTATCCAATCGATGCGAAGTTGGCGAGCCCAAAGGACGTACCTTTTGTGAGAACACAGACAACACTGGAAACTGATGATCGTTATCAATATCCCTGTTCCGTTCCACTCGATTATATCTAGTTTCAACATCATGGATGTACAAGGAGCAAAAAGTCAAGCATTCAACATGAACATAGGCTTCAGCAATTGACCCTTCCGGACGAGCCTTATTTCTGACGTAGCGCTTGAATTTTCCCAAATATCTCTCAAAAGGATACATCCACCTATATTGTACTGGACCTGCAAGGAATGCCTCACGGGGTAGATGAATGGCGAGATGTACCATTATATCAAAAAAGGTAGGTGGAAAAATCATCTCAAGCTTGCAGAGGATGATTGCAATGTCGGATTGTAGTTTCTTCAATACATCTAATGTCAATGTTCGTGCACACAAAGCCTTGAAAAAGGCACTCAACTCAGTCAATGCAAGGCGTATATCTGATCGCAAAAATCCACCAATTGCAACTGGAAGTAATCTTTGCATAAAAACATGACAGTCATGACTTTTCATTCCTGCTATCTTTCCATCATTGACTGAAACGCATCTAGAAATATTTGAGGCAAAACCATCAGGAAATTTCACATCTGCAAGCTACTTACAAAAACGTCTCCTCTGATCTAAATCCAACGTGTATGAACCAAGCATCATGGAATATCCACTACCAACAGGTTGTAAATGTAATTCCTTCCTTAATCCAAGCTCCATCAAGTCCCTACGTGCATTTGCAGTGTCTTTATTTTTCCCTTCAATATTCATCAACGTACCTAGGACGTTGTCGCAAATGTTTTTTTCAATGTGCATGACATCAAGATTATGTCGTAAAGGCAACGATGACCAATAAGGTAACTGAAAGAATATAGATTGTTTTGTCCAATTCAATTCATTTGGTCTGCGTTTTCTCTTCCGAGAACCTTTGCCAAATTGGACAGTAGCAACCTCCTCTAGTTGCTGGAGTACATCATGTCCCATGAGTTCTGTAGGTGGCAACCGATGATCATCATTTCCGTTAAAAGCAGCTTTCTTCTTTCTCCAAGTGTGCGCGGATGGCAAGAACCGACGATGGCCCATATAACAATGTTTTCTCCCATAACGCAACCACATAGAATCTGTATCAACATTGCATAATGGACAAGCCATTTTTCCCTTTGTGCTCCATCCTGAAAGATTGGCATATGCAGGAAAATCATTAATAGTCCATAATAATGCAGCATGTAAGCGGAATCTTTCTGACTTTGAGGCATCGTATGTCTCTACGCCGTCATCCCATAACTGTTTTAATTCATGAACTAAAGGCTGCAAATAAACATCAATGTCATTTCCTGGTGCTTTAGGACCAGGAATGAGCAGAGATAGCATTAAGTATGGATCCTTCATGCACAACCAAGGGGGCAAGTTGTATGGCACGAGTATTACTGGCCATATGCTATAAGGTTTACTCATATTATTGAAAGGGTTGAAACCATCACTAGCTAGGCCCAATCTGACATTGCGAGCATCTTCTGCAAACCAACTTTGGTTTTTATCAAATTCTCTCCACATCTTAGAATCAGCAGGATGCCTTAAAGTGTTATAGTCATCAACACGTTGTTCTTTATGCCATTTCATGGATTTTGCAATATCCTTTGACATAAATAACCTTTGTAACCTCGGCGTCAAAGGAAAGTATCGCAATACTTTTTGAGGAATCCTCCCTTTTTTTCCTGCAGTCGACATCCACCTTGACTCGTTGCATTTAGAACACTCTTCTTTCTTGGCATCCTCTTTCCAAAACAACATGCAGTCATTTGGACATGCGTGTATCTTGACATAACTAAAACCCAGGCCACGCTCTAAGTGTCGGGCCTCGTGATATGAGTTAGGCAACTGAATATCTGGAAATGCAGCTTTTAAAAATTGTAAAACCATATTAAATGATTTGATAGTCCACCCACCAATTGTTTTTATATGAAGCAACTTAACTATAAATGACAGCTTAGAAAACTTTGCACAGCTTGGATAAAGTGGGCGTCGAGCATCCTCTAACAATTGGTCAAAATTTGTGGAAGGGCCTTCACTAACGTTGGGTCCTGAACTAGTACCTTGTTCCCCACATGCATCCTCCATAAATGATCCAGCCCGAATGTCATCTATCATCTCATCCATATCATCAATATAATTCTCATTTTCATTACTCTCATCATCATCATCTGACGAATTACCACTCCAATATTCATCCTCCCCGTGAAATATCCATCGTGTATAACTTGGATCAATACCTATCATAAATAGATGATCTTCAACTTCATTGATTGATAGGAAGATGCCATTACGGCATCTCCGACATGGACACCTGAACGTAGTGCTTCCAGGTGCATGGGCTCGGGCCATATTGAGGAGTTGATTAATCCCTTCACCATATTCACGTGACGTAAATCTATTTGGCACTTGCATCCAACTCTTGTCCATTTGAATGCAAATCAAACCAACTAGGAAACCTATGTGAGATAAAGCCACTTGAATTTTTTACAACAAAGAATAAATATAAGCAAATGGTTGATACGAGATCACTAAATGCTGAAATAAGAAAATGGTGAAATGTGTTATAAAAAGAAAACTACCTAAATAATGCTTAACACAATGTATCTTAAAGGGCCAAGTTACATGTAAACATAGTTACAAGGCAATTAACAATTTCATATAAGGAAACATTGCTATTTGTATGCTCAAAGGATAATATGCACACTTGGCCATTACTCTATATTTACGTTGAAAGTGTAAATCATGGTAAATAAATGAAGATAAAAGTGTTGACATTCTCTTCTCAATCAAACATATCCACACGGATGACATTTCACGTTTATGCATTGTTAAAGAGGTCATGTTACAAAATACCAAGAAGAAGAACAAATTTAGTTGAGTTGGCATGGATAAGGGGAAATTTTATGGAAAGTTTACTATAAACTCAAGTTCTTTGCACAATAATTAAAACCTATGGATTTCTTTATAGATTATTGAACATAGTTTAGATGTTTAATTAATTGTTAACCAAAGGAGATTTACGTTTTCTTTTAGATGTTTCGTTTCGATCGAGTTACCAATGAAATAAAAAGGAAAAAAAAAAAGACTTTTATCACTCAATCAAAAGGGGTTGATGACAGAATGATAGATTGATTCCACCAACCATTATATGATCAGCCTCACCTCTATTCTGGAAATCATTTTAAAGGATAAGAAATATATTTTTTATAAGTAATAGAACTAATTTAAATATATCTATTTAATGAAATAATGTGTTTTATTTATTAATATAATTTTCAAATGAGTAATGTATTTGAGTAATGTATTGTACAAAATAAATACTCTTCGTAGTTGAATGGTTATATAGCAAACTGTAGAATAAAATATGCAAGTTAGTTTGGGATAGATTCATGAAAGAGCCTTTTTTCTCAAGAACAAAGAACCCAATAGCAAATAAATGTTATTAAGTGGGCCTCTCATTAAAGTTCATACAACCACTAAACTTCATTAACAAAGCCACAAAAGCCTTAAATGGGCAATAAAGAATTAGAAAGCCCACACTAGAAATGCAATTACAAATATACCATAATAGACCTAGAGTCAAATCTGGAAGTCTCAAATTATCAGATATTGAGGCCAACATACATTTATGCTTAAAAGTTCACGTGGAGCTATATAATTCTTAATCTTAACAACTCCCACTCACTTTAGTTCCAGCATGAAGTCCGAAGTAAATTAAGACTCCCACTCACTTTTTTTTCTTACTTTTCCAAAAAAAAAAAAACAACTCCCACTCACTTTGATCTCTCCGTTCTCACTCTCTCTTCGAAGTTGTCTCTCATCTATCACCATGCCCATTTGCATTCTGGTGTATGTGCTATAATTGTTCTCTTTCCCTTCTTATTTGCATTCTGGTATCGTTCATGGATATTGTTCATAGGTCTAAACTTTTATTTTCTTCTTTTTTTACAACCTCAAGTCAAGCCTTTCTTCTTAACTATCAAAACAATAGAATCCCATATATTTTCCTTCCATTAGCTATCAAAACAAGCCATACAGTATATACTTTTTTTGCTACTTCATAGTTGCTGCAACTTGTCATCCTCTGTTTTTCATCCCCTTTTCACCCCTTAAATCAAGCCACAAACATTGTAATATTTCTATCCATAATTCTAACATCCTTAAAAAAATTAATTTTTAAACCCTAAGCCCACAACAAACAGACATTGACAAATTTTCTCTACTCTTACCTATGTCACACGAATTGATCTCATCATTTCCTTGACTTAAAGCATTGTGATGAACTAAGAGCAAACCTTTGATGCCATCTTGGTGTCTAAAAGCTCTGTTCTGGCTTAAATTCCAATAAATTACTCTAAAAATTAAACAACTCCAATAAATTGGCAGCAAGACTTATAAAAAAAAAAAAAAATGGCAGCAAGCCACAAGAATCATATAATCAGATTTGATTGCTATTAGTAAATTCTTGAGAACCCGTTTATAGCATGTTCTATATTAAATGAGTAGGAATCTGTTTGAAAAAATTATTGAATGTCTAATAGCTTCATCAATATAAGGGAATCAAAGGGGGAAAAAAATTATTACCTACGGAAGTTGCTTTGTACGACTGACGAAAGTTGCCGAAATTGCGTCGTGATTACCAACAAATATAGCCGGAAGTCAGTGGCTGGGACAATGGGATAAATACAATCGACCTGATCATCTCGGTCCGACGTGGGACAATTGTCTACCTCTCAACGGCCTAGTGCTTTGGACGATTTTCATGAAGGGGATAAGAGGGCCGATATCCTCAAGAACAAATTGGGGCTTTTGGGATGACAGTTTGGTGCAGATTTTCACTTGGAAATACGAGTATGCAGGATGCCCAAATCTGAGGTGAAGGAAGGTTAGAAGTTGAGAAATGAAACTCTTGAATGGCAAAAAAATTCTTGATGGACTCTCATACGAAATTCTTGAATGGCAAATCTGGGCCTATAGATCTATCTTCAAATGAAATTCTTGAATGGCAAAAAATTTTCTGCTTTAGCGTTCCGATGGTTCTAGGGAATTGATGGAAAACATATTTTTTGCGGTGAAAATCTGGTAGACTCTCGTACCTGCGCAACTTCCCGTCGTGAGAAACTTGCGATTTTGCAGCAACAAGAAAGTATACATTTTTTCGTCCATTTTTCGTTTCGCCGAGTTTTGGATTACTTGGTCTTAGCTTTTACGTCGGCCCAAACTCGCAGCGTATATGTTAAGTGTCGACGCAACTACATCGTGCAACTGTTCATAACATAGCAGACATGTATTTAACACGGCATTTTTACTGCGTACATATATCGCTGGAAAAGGTCTCTTATTACGGCAAATTGTGGTCTGTGGAAAAATAAACCGCGGTAAAAAGCCATATATGTTGTAGTGTTAGTACTTAGTTGTCTAGGTTTCTTTTAGGTTTTTAATAATTTTTTCATACTTACACCTATTTTTTGTCATTAATAAAATCTCACATTCTCATTTTATTTTTTTACATCTCATAAGAGACAATAAAATATCTTGTTCTCTTTTTATAAGTTATTTGGTAAATTTATAACCTCATTTTTCTTATTTATTTACACTTTTTCTTTTAAGTCTCCCACTAGCTAGCTTGTTTGGATTAATTTTGTTAGTAAGTACATATATACTATCATCGAGTTAATAATTAGGAGTGAATGCAACAAATCTCATGTAGCTATTTCTATCTATATTATAGAGATTTTACAATATTTAATCTTAAATTCAACAAAAAAGTTTATCTTTGTTTACTTAATTTTTATCATCTGCTTCAAAAAATCTTACATGACTATTTCTATCTTAATTTTTATCGTTCACTTGAGTACGATGGAGCTCAAGTGAGAGGTTTAGATGTGTGACTTTAATAATTTAGTTTCTCCCTAGATAACAACCTTATATGGTCAATGTTAAATGTCGATGACACACTTTGCTACCTTAAATGTCGGTTACTATTCACCCTTACATACGACACACTTTACTAATCGCCCCCCCAAGCACCGAATCCTAGTTCCGCCCCTGCACGACAGCCACTAAAAGTGAAACTCCACAACAAACAAACTCAGCCCATCCCCTGTTTTTCCCTCACCAAACATAGCAAGCTAGCTCTCTGGCAAAGCAAGTCCCACCTACAGACCAGCAAGCACGCCCATGTAACACACCTCACGTTACTTAGGAACAAAATATATTGAAATTACACACTTCGAGGGGAGCATCTCCAAAGAAAGAAAATGAAGAAGAAGATAAAAGAAGGAAAATAGAATTTTTCATTAAGTTTTTGGATGATGAACCCTAGAGCCCTTGGCTCGTACATAAAGGAGATGACTCCTACATGGGCCTAAACTAACACACTAAAAGCATACAAGAAAATAGAACTAAGGCCCAAGGCCCACTAGCTATATTGTAGTCCAAATAACAGGTAGCATCAAAGTAAATAAAGTTGTAAATGAAACTAAATTGGCCCAAGGCCCATGGCCCATGCATTCTGTTCGTGGACTGTGACAAACCATCCCCATAGAAGCACCTTGTCCACAAGGTGCTAGTTTCCTTGCCAACAACTATCCCACCACCTGGGTAAAAACTAGAATTTTCTTCATACCAACAACCACCTCATGTTTCATAGTACTAACACCATGAAGGGATGTTGTTGCATACACCAGACTCATAGTTCCGTTAGCTCTATCAAAGCTTGATTTGAAAACCAAAGGCAACCCGAGTTTTGATGCAACAGTTTTTTTGTGTCTTTCCATTTGAAAAACATGCTCCTCAGATCCATGGTCTCTTGATGCATTTCACCACATACGTTAAGCTCGAAACTCGTCTAACCTTAACCTTGATTGAGGTAAAATCAACACAAAAGGGGTTGTGTTCCCTTTTTGCCATTGAGACCTGTGCTAGAAATTCTTGGGTAGGTTGTTTGCTGGAATCTAATTTATTTATGGCTGCAGCTTGCTGACTAGCTAGGACATCACGATATACGTTTCCATATGAGCCCTCGCCAATTAAGGTTGTAGTACCAAAATTATCTGTAACATCCTTCAACGCTTTTAGTGGAATGCGGGGACATCGATAGGATGGATAGTTACAGGCCGTGTACCTTTTGGCACGGATTCCTTGGCCAAATAACTATGATTAATGTCTGTTGAATTATTTTTCAAGAACTGTTTAGTACCGCAGCTTTGTGCATATTATTTTCTCCCAAACAGTCAAAACAACTCTTTGTCCTTCCCAAATCTTCAATTTGCTTCCTAAAACCCATAAGGACAGGCTGAGTTCCAATGCCGCTAAACCAGACAACCACTCCACATGGCCTGTAACATGCCAGAAAATACTTGATAAAAAATGTCCTGAGAATGGCTCGAGACTTCACACTTCTTTCTGATGTTGGCACCTTATCACGCTTTAACCCACCCTTCAAATTACATGCTAGCTCAAAAGGTGGTAACAAAAGGTTATCTTTCAAGTAGTCTAGTCCTTTTCCTCTATGCAAAGGCCACTGAATTGGTACTAGAAGAAGATAGAGTTTTCAGATTCTTATCCCTAACATTCTCGGCAAGGAGGCAGGTGATAAACACAGTACAGGTAGGATAAACACAATCATTTACATCGGCCCCTAAAACACTGTAAACTACAATATCCAGTGGATAACCAACACCCATCACATATTGTGATTTATCCTCAGCTAATGCAACAGTACTCTGAGCAATAACCCACCAAAATGAATCCTTCTTCTCACTTCCTGCAGGGCTGTGCATCCATCTAAGAGTGCAATACATGGCTTCCTCTAAATGTGGGTTAGTAATGGTTGGTTTCACAACATCATCAAGAGCCATAACAATATCTGCTCCAATTTTTCCCTTTCCTCTATCAAAGGCCTTAGAAAACCCCATGAATTTTGTGATCTCACAAACAACATCAAAACATGCAAACATCAAGTTTCTATCACATAAAGGGTGTGCCGCCCAGTGCCTACAAAGTCTCAACCCACATATAGTAAGAGAATTTTTCATGAACTACAGGAAAAATAAACCAACTACCATATTATCGATTTCACTACTATCAATATGCTCAATAGATGAATGGCGAGAAACTTCCCGCAGGACCCTGCCATCTCCTCCACCATAGATTACAATATCCCTCAATGGCAATACATCAAACATAAAGGGAGTGAAAAACTTCTTACCTCTCAGAAATCTCAGAAGTTCTATTCTCATTTTTAGATCATTTTCAAAGTGTGTATCGGTAGGAGAATATTTGGCTGCTGTAGGAGTTGAAACCGCTGGTTCAGCTTCATCACCATTTGAACCTTCAATACTCTCATCCAATTTCTTGAATAAATGATAGGGGACAAAGGCACTCTGGTCACACCATAGCTATGTGCTTTCTCCGAAGGAAATAATCGGGGTGAAAGAGATTACACAGAGATGTTGTTAAGACTCTCGTAGTTCCTGCAATGAAAACCTAGAGTAATAGAGCAATGGAAAAGGAGAATATGAAGAAGACGTAGTCACGCCTTGGGAATTCGAGGTCCCAATTCCTCCAGCCAAACAGAATCAACCAATAGTCCAAAAGTGTCTCTCCCTCGCTGAAATGCGTGGGATATACAATTAGAAGAGACAATTACTAGATTGCCCCTTAAAATTACAAACTCAGCAGAATATAAAACTACATCGTTTAAGGCAATTATTAAAACATCATTGTTTGCTGTAAGGGATGAAAACGCCACCATTCCTTTTATTACAAAACGCTGTCATCCACTTCCTGCCTTCGTACAGTGTCGTTTGGTCCAGCCCGTAGCCCTAAATCCCAATTCTTTCCCCTTTGTTCTCATTTCTTCTCTTTCTACCGTCTTCCCCAACATAAAGCTCCCACCTTTGGACCCTAACATCCCTTTCCATGGAAGCCTCCTAACATTCTTCCCTCCTTACAAGACCTTGTCCACAAGGTGTGGGTACAAGGTTTGCAAGTTCCAGAGAATTTCCCAAGTATTTTCCTCGTCTGGAGGAAGGAATTCCCTCGAAGAATTCCAGTGTGACTATCTAATACCATTTCCATATTTTCATCATCTTCTTCCTTGTGTTCATCTCTTTTACATTTTTTCATACACATCGCATGCATTACTATATTTCCAATGTTGTAGCCTTCTATCCCCATTTCCATCACTTTTTCCTTGATACAAGCAACCATCCCATCAGGTTCATTACAGATATTGCTCCTCATTATTTTGCTTTGTGGTTACCATAACCTTCCCCTTGATCTCGATTTGGATCTCCATGTTGCTCAAGAAGGGCCTGACTGAAGCTCCCAGGTACCGAATTCTCTCACAGCCAATTTCTCTCGGCAGGACCACCATCGCGATTCTCACATCAACCCCATTCGGATCTGCTTTAATTTCAAGAATTCCTTTCGCGATCCTATTCGCCAACGCATCTATCAGTGTGGATTTTCCCCACTCACTGGCATCGAGCAATGTCGTGATCTCTCCCTCATGAGAAGGACCTGAGATGTTGATATTTACTATGAGGCTTTTGGTGAGAGGTTCGCCCGTAGGGCAGTGCTCAGGGAGATCGAGGATGAGAGTCTTCCACTGGTTGTTGTTGTCGTCAACTGTGAGCTGTTGGGACTGGGGTGTGAGGGGTTGAGAGTTATTGTGGGGTTTCAATCGGTTGTAATTTTGTAGTGGGGTGATAAGTGTTATATTTATGTGATTTTTATAGCTCATTTATTTGTAAAAAGTGTCAGTTTTTCTTTAATTCTATTGATTTTATTTTATTTCTATATATTTTTCTTTATTTTCTTGGATTTGAAAGAATGAGAAGATTTAGTGTGAAAGGAGAGCATTTTGGTATAAAATAAGAGACTATGGATCCAGACCAGCAAGAGACGAAGAGATCTGAAGAGAGCCGATGATATTTGGGTGAGGAGCCTTGTCTCGTGGGCAGCAAAGAAATTTCTCTCGCCCAAAGGCAAGAAGACTTACCTCTCGGTAGGCAAGGAGACCCAAGGGCGACTAGTGTGGGCGACGAAAGTTAAGCCTAAACGATCGTGACCAGTCTATACGACCAACTTAAAAGACCAACCTAAACGACATTGTGGGCAACAACTAGTAAAGGCGAGCAGCTTTACTGCTTGGTAGGTTGGTGAGAGGAATCTTTCATCTCGGTCGGGAACCTTACATCTTGGTCATTTGGCGAGGAAACCAGTTATATTCAGCACACACGACATCTACCCAGTGGGACCCTTCCTAGTTTTGCAATCAATTTGCTGACCACAAATCCTCCCGAACTCCATAAATCAAGCCGCCTATTACTAAATCTTCCATTTTAGATAATTCCTTTATTCTTGGGATAATTTCTTTTATGTTAACATTTATCTTTAGAAACTATTTTCCAGATCTTTAGGCTAGATTGTAGCCGCATTTATCTTGTTCCCGGATTTGAGTTTTGACATCTATTTAATCCTGTCTTGTGGGATGAATAGAAAAAAGAGGAGTTTTTCTTTAAGTTTCTTCCAAGGAGGCAGATCTGAAGGGCAGATATGAGAGCCGCATGCTTCATCAACCGACTCCAACGAAGAACATTAGTTTTATTCTTTTTTTTTTTCAATTTCATTATGAACTAATTTTATTTTTCTAGAGCTTTGATGTAGTCTAGCATTGAACATACAATTTATATTCTAAGATATTTTATTTTCATGATTGAGTGTTTATTCCTTGTTCTTAATGCTTGCAATTTTCTAGCTAATTATTGTTCGATCTATTGAATCGCAATGAGACCGAGAGGTGATTTGTGATTAAACCTCTAGGATTAAGCACCATTAATTAAGCGAAAGTAGAGATACTTTACTGCGATTAGTGTGATTTTCAAGAAAAATTCAAAGACCATAGTGAGTTTCCAATTAGTTAAATTCACATAGAGATATGGAGTTATTAATTGGAGATATTTTTAGTATTCTTCGAGAGAAATTATTGAATAGTTAATAAATTTTTATGATCAAATTGGGATAATTGGAATTCTAAAACAAAGAAGAATAAATTGTGTGGGTTTTGTTAGGTGAAATCAAACGCCCTAGATCTATTCTTATTATCTTTAAAAATCTAAATTTTAATGTAATTTTCTTCTGTTTAATTTAGATAATCCATTCTTCAAATTTCAGTTTTCCAAATAGTAATTAATTTAGTATATTTCAGTGCTCAATAGCATAATTAATCCCTGTGGGTTCAACATCCGTTTTCTTTATAACACTTTACTACTTGTTATGATTTTGTAGACTTGCAGATATATTTATGTGAACATCTCGGTTGTTGAAAGTAAGTGTTGGTTTTCTAATGGTGGAGAAGGAGGTTTTGCCGGGGTTGTGGGCTAATGAACCAATTGTTCTGGGCTCCTTCTTCCTAACGAGAACTTGAATCTTCTAAAACTTTATCTTTTTCTTCCACTATAGCTGCATGTTCTTCTTCCTGTATTGCACGTTCCTTCTATATTTCACTAATTTGGTCCTCCAATTCGTTGAGGCTTTCTTCAAAGTTGCTCGCAATTTCGTTTACATGCTATCAAAATACTTGGTACATTTCATTACATTCGTTCCGAAAATCATTCATATGCTATTGAAGGATTTCGTAACCTTGCTGATTTTGTTCTACCAACTACTTGATTTTGAGTAATGATGCCAAAATTTCTATCATAGATTTTGATAACACAAAGATCGGTGTCTCTTTAATACCAAGTGTAACACACCTCACATTACTTAGGAACAAAATATTTTGAAATTACTCACTTCGAGGGGAGCACCTCCATAGAAAGAAAATGAAGAAGAAGATAAGAGAAGGAAAGTAGAATATCTCATTAAGTTTTTGGATGATGATCCCTAGAGCCCTTGACTCGTACATAAAGGAGATGACCCCTACATGGGCACAGACTAACACACTAAAAGCATACAAGAAAATAGAACTAAGACCTAAGGCCCACTAGCTATATTGTAGTTGTTGTTGTTGTCAACTGTGAGCTGTTGGGACTAGGGTGTGAAGGGTTGAGAGTTAGTGTGGGGTTTCAGTCAGTTGTAATGTTTCAGTTGGTTGTAATGGTGGAGTGGGGGGGGGGGGGGGGAAATAACTGGGGGGGGATGGACGGAAGGGGAGGGGCTCAAGCTGGGGTTGGAGCAATTGCTTTTTTCCTTTTTGGAAATGAGGGAGAGGATATACCCCTCCATGGTTCGAGAGTTTTACAGGGAGATGTGCTCCATGCCTCAGGATGCATCCTCTCCATGACGTTTAGGTCGAGGTTTCGACGAATGTTATCGCAGAGCTACTTGGGATCGGTCGCATATCTGAGACATCGATTATAGTATATGCTTAGGCTGAGGACGCAATAGATGTAGGCATATCAGCATCATCTACTGGCCCAATCGAGTTTAGGGTGAGAGATGTAGACCAGTTGGAGGGCGACGGTACTAATTAGCTTAAGGATGACGATCGCGATGAGGATTTCTACATTCTCACTAGGAGAGACCGCACACTGATCGAGAAGAAGAACACATTTTTCCAGGCGTTCTTGCTATCATTTTTTCGCATGTTGCATTTTATAGTTGCAAGAAATGTGGATCATGTGGCACATAAGGTCACATTCAGTCGTACTCGTGCATAGTTCCTCATACGAGTGGCATGTAGAGTGCCCATCGACTTGCCACTGTAGATTTTGAGAGGATCCGCTACGAGGCAAGCATCATCTCCATTGACAATCTCCCATATGGAGTGATCATTACTCGACTATTACTAGACTGGAGAGTGCCACCCCAGGCAGAGGAGTGGTTGACTAAGTAGATGAGCCCCCTCGATATGACCTCACACCATTGGAGCATTGGACAAGGAAGCGGGTGCGCTTGGCGTGAGCCTGAGCCTATCCCAGATCTTATTCTTCCGACCCAGTCTTGGCCTAGTGTTACTCGGCATAATGGGAGTAACAGTCAGCAGTCGATGGGTACATCTGCAGGGGATGTGTGCCCAGCTTGGCTAAAATACATGGCCTGCTTGGGTTGATGCGATGGTCTCAAATGAGGGTTCGTAGTGAGTTTCGCCGTCGTTAGATTAGATAATATTTAGAATTTAGGTGGCAAGCTTCTGGGTTTAGGTTGTCGGGTAGAAGTTGATAAGTGTTCTTATTGGTTGACCGGGTTGGATTTGAGACTTTTAAAGTAAGTTCCTTATCTTAGTTGAGACGGGTGTATTTTGTGGTGATGCTATTTGTTTTCAATTTGGGATGTTGAGGTTGGTTGATTTTGGTTTTCTATCAATGATCCTGGTTGTATTTTGAGGAATATTAATTTTAATTAAGGCATCAGGAGTTAAATGAGGAATGAGTGATAACTCATGGTTTTCGGAAATAGAGTATTTTCTACCTAAGTGTGGTAAGAGTTTTTGGTTAGTAGATATGGAACCACCTTGTACTCGATGGTATTTATTTTTATGAGGACATAAATTTTAAGCATGTGGCGAATATCAGAGTGCGCAGTAGGAGCGTGGTATTTTTGTTGGTTGTAATTAGGAGTTCAAATTTTACGCTGATTTTGAGGAATTAGTGATGATTTGGAATTTTGAGAAAATACCTGTAATTGGGAAGTGATTATTTGTTTATGCAATTTCGTTGTTGATGGTTAACTTTGGAAATGACCATTAGGTTACCAAAGCATATTATATAATGAAGGTTTGGAAGTTTTACCGTATGAGTCAATAGAGGTTAGTTCAAATTATCAAATGGAGCTATTAATCATTGGGATTCCTTGGGTGTTGTATTAAAGTTTTGTGGATATATAAATTTTGGATTAATGGCCGCTCTAGGAGTAATAGTCTTGATGTGCCATTGGGAGTCTAGTGCGAGTAGGTTGGATATTGCCATGTTTAGTGAGAAATGTGGCACGTACCGGCAAGTTAAAGCTGAGCATCAGAGACTGTTGGTAAACTTCAACCCCTTCCTATTCTTGAGTGGAAGTGGGACGACATTTCTATGGATTTTTTGAGGACTCTAAGTGGAAAGAACTTAGTTGGGTGATTGTTGATCATTTGACCAAGAGTGTCTATTTCTTGCATAATACCGACTCTTTGGAAAAGCTGACTCGGTTGTATGTTAAGGAGATAGTGCGTTTGCATGGAGTACCCAAGAGTATTGTGTTGGACAGGGACCCGCATTTCACGTCCCATTTTTGGAAGAGTTTACAAGCAGCTTCAGGCACTAAGTTAAGGTTTAGTACTGCTTATCACCCTCAGACGGATGGTCAATCTGAGCGTACTATTCAGACTTTGGAGGATATGCTGAAAGCGTGCATCATGGAATTTCAAGGAAGCTAGGAAAATCATCTGCCCCTTATAGAGTTCTCTTATAATAATAGCTTCCATGCCTCATTTCAGATGGTCAAGTATGAAGGTACGGGAGGTTGTACAGATCGCCCTTGTGTTGGGATGAAGTCGGTGAGAGGAAACTAATTGGGCCTGAACTAATCCAAGAAATGCAAGAGCAGGTCCGAATTATAAGAGCTAAAATGGCAGCAGCGCAGAGTCGACAGAAAAGCTATGCTGATTCAAGGAGAAGAGACTTGTCTTTCGAGGAAGGTGATTGGGTTTATCTCAAAGTCTCTCCTATGAAAGGCGTTAAGCGCTTTGGTAAGAGAGGAAAGCTTAGCCCAAGGTATGTTGGACCTTTTCAGATTTTGGAGAAGGTTGGGGCTGTTGCTTACAGAATTGCCTTGCCAGAGTATTTTGGAGAAGTTCATAATGTGTTTCATGTGTCCTCGCTGAAGAAAAATTTTGGTCAGCAAGAGCCGTGTTTTGTCGATCCAGAACGCATTCAACTTCAGCCTGACCTTACTTATGAGGTTGCCCCGACGCAGATTGTGGATTGGAAGGAGCAAAGGTTAAGATCTAAGTCGATACCTTTGGTGACGGTAGCTTGGGGTGATCCGTTGGCTCAAGATTTCTCTTGGGAAAGAGAAGCAGACATGAGAGAGCAATACCCGTATTTGTTTGGTTAATTGGCGGTATGTCTCTTAAGCCTATCTTTTTGTTGCATTCCATGCCTGTCTTTAGCATTGATGTTTGACCCTACAATTTCGAGGAAGAAATTTATTTTAAGGGGGGGAGGTTGTAACACCCCGATTTTTACGTGCATTTTTATTGAAGGGCTTTTTAATTTAATATTTGATTTGGAGCTGTTTAATTTAATGTAAACGTGTTTACGTGAGTTTATTTTACGATTTTTAAATCGGGAATTATTTTAATGTGCTTTTATAATTTTAATTAGTGTTCTTCAATTAAATTGCTTTTTATTTTAAAGACTGATTATTATTGGAGTTTAATATTTTATTTTAATTAGTTTTAAGTTTAAACAGATTTATTAAATTTACTGTTTTAAAAATAATATTTTTGAAGATCAGTTGTGACTTAAAAGTGGTGAGAATTGAACCTCATTTTTTTTCCCCATATTTTTTTTTCCTCTTTCTTTTTCTCTTCCTTTTCTTTTCTTTTCTTTTTCTTCTTTTTCTTCTTCCTCCCCGTTCGGACAGCTCGCACGTACTCTCTCTCTCCTCTCTCACGTCCAATCGGGTTTGGGCTTGCCGTCGCCGTTTCCGGCCGCCGTGGTCGACACCGTCGGTGCCGTTCGGTCCCTCAGCCACCGGCGACCTCACCCATAAATTTTCAGGCCGCCTAACGCTGCCGTTAGCCGCCAGTAGCCGTGCGAAGCCGCGACCTTCTCCTCGCCGTTCCACCGCCGTCCGGCCACCATTGGCCACCATTTCTTCACCACTTCATCACCGGCACCTTTCCGTCCTAACCGACCCAATTCCAGCTCCGATCCATCGTCGGAGCCACCTCCAAGAGCTCATCTCCGATTTCACCTTTTTGGACTTCCACCCACGGCCAACCGTTGCTTGCATTAGCTTCACCGACCTCATTAGGCCCTTCCCTATCATTTTCAAGTCTTCTTTTGACTCCGTTGGAATTTGGATTTACAGTGTATTCGGTCACAGTGTTTTTACACTGTGGAGTTGCTGTTTTGGTGCTTCCAGCTCTTCCGTGATCATCCTAAAATTATTTTCAAGCGCTGTAAGTATTTCTCCAAAAGACTTTTAAGACTTTAATATATTTTTGCACTAACTTGTTTTATAAATTGTGTTTTGGTTATCTGGTTGTGCTGATAACTGTTTGATTGTTGCTTTCATGGCATTGTGCACGCATGCGTGGGTGTGTATTTTAAGAAATTGTGTTTAAGGTTTTCTGGGTGCGTGTGTATCATCCCCAAGCCGAGATGGGATATTATCTCGGTGGAGCTCCTCTGGACACTCGGGAGCGGAATATACTGAGTGTCGTCCCCTGGGGCTTTTGCCCGGGACTTGGACGGGATGGTAGCGCTCTCGATCCGACTCCGTGACTCCTCGGGCTGGCGGGGGTCAGAGGATGCCTGGCTATGTACGCGGTGGGTGCGGAACTGGGCATCACTCATGTATCACTTGCACGGTCGTTACCCGTGGGGTGAAGATGGGAAGCCAGAGTATATGGATGGTCCCTAGGGGAGGCCATGGTGCATACGGTTAAAATTGGAATTAATGTAATTATTCTTGGATTGTTATTTCGAGCCAAATGGTAATTTTTGGCGTGTGTGGGAAAATTGTGATTTTCGAGAAATGGAGTTTTTCTCGGGTTTTTACGCTTGGGTCATCATGTGCATGCATAGCTTTAGTTGTTTTAATATATTTATTGTCTTGTAGCATTTTGGGTTTTACTTACCTGCGGTACCCTCTTTTTGGTACTATAGATTTTGATGCATGTTTTAAGGAGGCTGAGCCCGAGGATGTAGCTCCGCCTGAGGAGTAGGGACATTGGCTATATTTTGTGTTGAAAATTATTGCCGTTTTTGTTTATTCTATTTAATTTGATTTGATGTTGTTTTGTAACAAAAATCTTATTATGTTGACATGTGGATTTTTAGTACTCTAGTATTGTATTAAACTCTGGTACTTAGTTATTTGACTTAACCTTTCCGCTACGTATTATTTAATGTACACGTGTTGCATTGCACACACTCAGCACATGTCGATGGGGTGCGTGACCGTGTCGTCATCATCCCGGTGTCTCGATTTTCGTGTGTGTCCGTACATGGAAGTTGGGGGCGCCACATTATATTTATATTTTAATATATTTCTTTTTCTATACTTTATGTAATGAACAATATCTAGTATTTTTGTATTTGAATTCTCAATCTTTTTTAATTTGAAATTCGAATGTTTAAATGAATAACTTAGACGTTTGCAAGTAAGTGGGCTTAATGTTTGAACGTACATGAACTGTTCAAATGTGACATTTTATACGTTCGAATGAAATATTATTATAGTTCAAATGTCAAACTATTTCTCGTCTACCTTTAGCGATAGTTTCAAGAGTGTCACAAATTCAAAACCGTCACAAAAATTCAATTGTGTTGTAGTGTATGCAACAAGGTATTGTCAAGGTTGATATGGCAAAGAACCATTACCAAAGTATATCTCTAGCTCATGAGCTCACATGTAGCTTGGGGAGGAAAGTAAGACTTAACAATATTATTCTAAAGGTTGACATGGCAAAAGCCATTGATAGGGTGGATTGGAGCGTCCTCTCAAAAGTTCTAAATTGCTTTTGGAACACAAAATTCTCAATTTGCCATAATGGCACTAATGCTGGACGTTTTCCCTGTAAGAGTTTTATTGAAACTCTTTGTCCCACATACCCATATCCTAATGGGTTTAGATAAGATAAAATATTATCATTTAATTAATAAGTCAAAGTGGGACAAGAATACCTCTAGATTTAGTCATAGTGGAACACAAATGTTTATAGATTTCATGATGGCTAGAAATCTATAAATAGCACTGAGGGGTTAAAGGGTTATACATTATTGTGCCATTAGCCATCGGGAGATACTCGGAGGTAAAGTTAGGGTGATCATTCTCTTATAGTCAGGTTAGATTCTTTATCAAACTATAATGGAGGGAAGTATGTTTTCTAACTATTGTTATTTTATTACCGTGGAACAAAGAAAATTGAATATCCTAATATTATTGTTTCATATGAAAATATTTAACATGTGGTATCAGAGATAGGTTATAGATATTTTATGATCTTGATAAAATATATCGCATAGATATAATAAATGCTTTTTGATTTTATATGGCCTCCACATGTTTCTCTCGTATTGTTGTTGTGACTAAAAACCCACTATTATTCTTATCTCGGTCAAAGAGAAAATTCATGTTGTTGTTCGGGAACTTAAAATTATTGTTTTAGTTCTCATATATATAAAATTTGTGTAGCGATATTATGGGGAATTGCTTCGATATTACTGGCTAAATTTACGTACTAACACATGTTGAAAACTTAAAAACTGTGTGCTTCCTAATTCCGCATGAAGAATTATGGAGAAAAGTCTATGCATGGGGAGTTGAGGGGAGGAGCCTCCATATGGGTCGATAGTGCGCGGCGTAAGGTGGCTGGAGTCCCCTTGCCTGTAATGCGGCACATATGGCGGCATAAGGGGCTGTAAAGCCCCAATTAGATGCTGCTCATAGCACCTTCTGGGGGGCTTTTGTTGATACAAATAATAATAATAATAATAATAATAATAAGGGAAGGGTGCTTGGTGGCGCAAGGAGGTTGAGAACCTCCTCGCTGGAGCCTCTATGACGAAAAAAAGAAGGTTGCCATAACAGGATTAGTAAAACAAAAAAAAGAAATAAAAGGATAACGGCGAAAGGAGGTGGACGTTGGCGGCCGGAGGAGGCCTGGGATGCCATGTCGACCTCACCTCGCTGGCGACGCTCGTGGTTGCTCCAGATCAGTGGTTGGAAACACACTAGTGCGGCGACTGCTTAAGGGAAGAAGTAAAGAAGAGGCGTAGGGTTTCTTGAACCCGAAAAAGGCCTTGGGCTGTGGGCTTTGGCCCAGTTCAAGAAGATTAAAAGTGGAGTAAGGGTACGGGCTATCATAGTGGGCCAAAATTCTGGCCCATCCCAATAACCAAAGATAAAAAGGCCAAAGGAGTCGGGCTTGTACAGTAGGTCCAACCCAGATGAAAGGGTCACTGTGTGACCCAACCAACATCTGACCATTCCACTAAATCGGGTTTCGACCCAATTTCCTCAACCGGTCCGGTTCGCAATCAGACCGGTCAGGTTATGATATAATATAATATTTTTATTTTAATATTATTTATTTAAAAAATCTAAAATTTTATTTTTTCTTATGTGCTTGTTTTTACTTTTCAATAAATACATGAATTATTTAATGTTGATTTTCTTGGCTCTTGTTTAAATTATTGTTATGCCATATATAATTGTTTATCCAATATGGGACAAATGGTTTGCATCAAAATTAAGGAAAATATTGGTTGCACAAAGGTACAAGATTTTTCTTTATTTTGGATGGAAAAAAAATTAAACTCTATAGTAAAGATGGGTATGATGGAATGAACAATTTGTGTGTCAAGATCTACTCCCAAAAGAGGATTTTGATGACACTACTTGTTCATCTATGAAAGTGAAGTTGGAGTGAACATTTTGTGTGTCAAGATGCACTACTCCCAAAAGAGGATTTTGATGACACTACTAGTTCATCCATTAAAGTAAAGTTGGAGTGAAGAATTTGTGTGTCAAGATCTACTTCCAGATGAGGATTTTGATGACACTACTAGTTCATCCATCCAAGTAAAGTTGGAATGAACAATTTGTGTGTCAAGATTTACTCCCAAAGGAGGATTTTGATGACACTACTAGTTCATCCACTAAAGTAAAGTTGGAGTGAACAATTTATGTGTCAATATCTACTTCCAAATGTGGATTTTGGTGACACTACTAGTTAATCCATTAAAGTAAAGTTAGCGTGAACAGTTTGTATGCCAGAGCTTACTCCCAAAGGAGAATTCTGGTGATACAAAAACTTATCCCCATAATTTAACATTGGATGGGACACTTTGTATGTCAGAGTTTACTCTCAAAGGAGAATTCTAATGATATAACGTCTAGTTCATCCACAAAATTTAAAGTTGGAGGAAACACTTTGTATGTCAGAGTTTATTCCCAAAGGAGAATTCTGATGATACAACTAGGTCATTCACAAAATTTAAAACTGGAGGGAATATTTTCTTTGTTGGGGTTCACTCTCAAAGGAGAGATCTCGATGTCACTATTAGTTTATCCATAATGGTTTAAATTCTGTTATTGTTTATGAGTGTTGAACTCAAATCATTAATGTGATTAAAATGCTCTTCTAGTTGTAAGTATACGAATATCTTTACAAGGTTTCCTGTACAAAATGAACTCTAGTTTATAGAAATATGAGCATGTCAAATTTACACTAATATTTTTAGACCATGGTTTATCCATTTTAAGTCTAACATCAATTATTATTAAGAATAGCGGTAAGGGTGAGAAAAATACAATATTTAAGAAGATGGAATTAATTACTACATATCAAACTTTGAACTTTAGGAATTTCTTAGTTTTGTATAGAATGGTTTACTCCAGATGAATTATTATTTCATCAAAGTAGTGAGATATGAACAAGGTAGTAGCATGGTTGTTAGCTAGATACAAATTTATTTTGTTAATTTGTATTAAAAAGCAACTGTATCATTTGGGAAAGGAAGGAAAAGATGGTCATGAAAATGTAAGAATTGTGTCAATTTACTTTAGAAAGAAATAATGTCAAATGAAGATTTAAGTGTCCTAAGCATCAGACTTGATTCGAAGGGAAGGGCAAACTTTTTTCTGTATAAGTTTTGAATCAGATCTTATATATGTTTATACATTTTTTTGAGATCAAATTCGAGGGAAAATGTTCATCTTATTTTGTCTGTATAACTTTCAAATCAAACTCTATAAATGTTGATATTTATTTTTTTTGTGATTAGACTTGAGTACGAATGTTCATGCTTCAATTTGTTTCAAAATGCTATTTATGTTGGTTCCATTTTTCCTTTCAATAAAGTTTTATTTTTCATGACTTCATAATAATGTTTTTGTTAAAAAAGATTTTATTCATGAGGTATGTATTGGAACTAAAGGAAAAATGATTTATGAAAAAAATTTAAAATTTATGGTATAGAATTTGAAACAATTTGTGGCATAAATGTTTGGAGAATATCTCCAAGAAAAGTTGTAGAGGATAGTAAATAAATATTTTCCGCATTTAGTTTTCTAATCTCAGAATGTGTGTTGATTTGTATTAAAGGAAAGTAAATTAAACATATAAATAAAAGATGCAAGAAGGAATATGGAGTTTCTTGAGATAATGCTTATACACATATGCAAACCTTTTTTTTTGTTTTTTTATAATGTTTGATAGATAGAAGTATTTCATTACTTTCATAGATGATTTTCATGGTATGGATGTGTCCATCTGCTAGATGAGAAGTCTCAAGCCATTGATAATTCTTTCTGTACTTCTCATGGGAGGAAATGTAGCTATGTAGAAATGTGAAAATCATCGAATTTGATTGAAGTATGGAGTTCCATGAAAAGTATTATGAGTCAGGTCACTTGACTTATTTTTTCAAATGTAGTAAAACTCTTAAAAATAATGGTGGAGAACTTATATCGCGTTCTTAGTAATGTAGTTTTAGTGACTTATTTTTTTAGCTGTGGATTGATTTAAGGTATGTACATTATGGATAGCCAAGTTAAAGTAAGATTTTATAACCCAAATGAAAGAAAGTTGAGTCTTATAATAGTTATTGGGTACATTATCATTATTGATTACTAAGAGAGATTTGAATGGTATAGATTGCATTGTTTCTAATCATGATGTCAGTATCGAGGGAATTGAAATGTCAAATTCTTTAAGGTTGGCAAAATCAATGGGAGCATAGAAACTAGAGATGTGATTGTCGATGAAATGCATACTTGTATCTTCGTAAAGACTTGGGTTTCCCTTTTCTGATAATCTCAATGGTAACATGGAACAACAAGCAAATGATCATCCATCTTATAAGAGAAACGCTACTGAAGAATTGGCCATGGAGACATCAGAACAAGTAACCTCATGCGATCGTCTTGATTTGCTATTTGGTTAGATTACGTGGTATATTTCCAAAATTTAGAATTTGAGAAATAAAGATCCATTTATGTTTTAACAAGTTGTAGAAAGAAGTGATTCTATAAAAGATTGATGTGTTAAAGCGAGATTGAAATCCATAAATCAAAGTAAAGTCTGTAATTTCGTCAAATTGTCTAAAAAATGTAAAAAGTTGAATGTAAATGAGTTTGGAGACAAAACCTTGACTTTGAAGGAAATATTGAACGATATAGAGTTAAAGTTGTAATCATGGATTTTGCTCAGAAATGAGCACTAATTTGAAAAAGACTTCTAATAAACCTGAAAGAGTCCATTCAGGACCACTATGGCATTAGTAAGTCATTATGATCTAGAGTTACATAAAGTGAATGTGAAAACTATTGCAGACCAAAAGTTTGGATTATGAGGTCTAAGAGAAACATTCAAAAGGGCTACTTTGAAAATGCAAGTTTCGAAAATTGCATTTGAAGATTGATAATAACATCACTACCTTTGGATTAAAGAAAATTATTTATTATTGATGTATACATCCAAGGGTCAATGGGATTACATTTATATTTATGGTCATGCATGTATATGACATTTTGGCAAGTATAAATCATGGTTTGTAGTATGACATTGAAGTTATGTCTCTAAAAAACTTTAAAAATGAAATTTATGAATGAGATATCCTTCGTAAGTGGGATTGAATTTTAACACCAAGATGACGACTGTTAGGATTGTCTCAGTATAGTCGAATAGAGGTTTGAAAGAGTTTACATGAAGAATTGTTGATCAATAAATGTTTTAAAAATAAAATATGACATGCTCAGTATTTTACAGTGTCCTTGAATTGATTAGGCTATTAAAGAAGTTATGTATATGATGGTTATAAGGAATTTGAGGGTTGTACAAACTTGTATAGGGCCGAACATTAGTTTTATAGTTGGCATCCTTGGTTGTTACCAAAGTAACCTAAAGAATTTTAACCTAGAAGCCGTGGAAAGAGTGCAAGGTTATTTGCAAGAAATCAAAAATTATATTGTTAATTTTAGAAGAATTGATACTCTTAAAGTAACTAGATATTCAAGCTCTGTTTTTGTGGGATTGCTCTAATGATAGAAAATACAGTTATGGTTATGTATTTTGCTATCTAGTAGAGATATTTTATGAAAAAATATTAAGCAAATCTCTTATTGCTTTATGTGCAATAAAGGTTGAGTTTGTGGCATGAGGCCACAGTGTATGATATATGACTGAGGAAACTTATCTTAGGATTTGGGATTGTTGACTTTATAGCCAAGCTGCTAAGAATGTATGGAAAGAATTCCTCAGAGTATTTTTCTCCGAATGATAAGTATTTAATAAAATTTTAAATACCTAAGTGTTAAGGAGAATGTACATAAACAAATAATGTCCATATCAATACTGCGTTAATGATTATACTTTAAAGAACATGTTGAAAAGATGAGTCCTATGATCATACCCATGATGTGAACTTGTTAAAAAGATAATTGATTTGCTGAGTATTTTGTTATTGGACATTGAGAGATATCTATTATGGTTGTTTATGTTATCTTGTCTTCCACTTTATATGTACATATTGAATGTTGTGGATGAACAATGACAAGATAATGTCTGAAATAGGAATGAATTGGAACCCAAGGCATTACAATATTTGCCTTAATTGTCATAATTAAAGATCATGTTAAATTAAGTTATTAGTGTTGTGGTACATAGAAGGAAATTTTTTGCTTATATAATAGAGGACCGCCATGACTCGCATTGATATTACGGAACTCATGTAATGTATTTTGAGCAATGAAAGTTTTTTAGAAATGAACATGCATAGTATGGTTAATTTTCTGTAATAAACTTGTGAACGATAAATATTCTTTTATGGGCGTATGGGCCAAGTGAGAGAATGTAAGAGTTTTATTAAAAAAATTTGTGCCACACACCCATATCCTAATGGGTTTAGACTAGCTCAAATATTATCATTTAATTAATGAGTCACAGTGGGACAAGAATTCCTCTAGATTTAGTCATTGTGGGACACAAATGTCTCTAGATTTCATAATGGCCAGAAATCTATAAATACTGAAGGGTTAAAGGGTTCTCACCTACAACATTATTGTATCTTTAGCAATCAGGAGACACTCGGAGGTAAAGTTGTTAGGGTGATCATTCTCTTATAGTCAGGTCAGATTCTTTATCAAACTGTAATGGATGAAGGTATTTTTTCTAATTGTTTTTATTTTATTATCGTGGATCATATAAATCGAAGATTCTAATATTATTTTTTCATGCTAAAATATTTAACATGCCCTTGAAGTCATTGATGCGCTTCATAGCAGGCTGGCATGAAGATTATTCGCCTTAGAACCACCATGGTTTAACCTTTTGCAGTAAAAATATATGAGAAATCTTTATAGGACATCCTAAGGTTGCATTTGGGTAGTGACGTATTCTTAAACATTCTGTGAATAGTAGTGAAAAAGTAATGCTAGAAACATGTACCAGATAGAGAGTCAGTTGCATGCTAAGGAGACACTAGATCATATTTTATGTGGGGGGAATGGAAGCTCAAAAAATATGGCAATTTTTTGCGAGTTCATGTCAAATGAGAGTTCCACGGCCAACTTTTTAGTGGCAATTTTTGAAAATACTGAAAAGGTGCCTATGAGTATAACTGATAGGGGCTAAAGACTTTTATTTTTTATTTTTTATTTTTTTATTTTTTATGTTTTGAAAAAGTAACGATGTGATTCAACTTTTAGATGGCAGGTTTTTTAAATTTCAAAACAACCTACCCATCTATTTAATTATATAAAAGTCAAGTTTAAAGGGCTGACTTGGCCTTCTCTCCACAATATTCGGCTACAATTAAACCCCACGAAATTAAAACCACACGCAATCATGTAAACTTCCATCATATAAAGCGGTTACAATTAAAACCTGACGCAATCGTTGGATAGTGTTAGAAAATTAATTATTTTCTTATGTAAACTGGTAGTTTCTCCAGACTACATTGGTTATTTGACCTTTTATTCATGTAAGGTGCATTTTTGGATATTCAATATAAACTAGTTCCTTGTAATATTAATAATAAATAAATTGTTATGATTTTGAGGCAGTGTTTTCATAAATAATTACAAAACCTGGATAATAACTACTTGAGAAGAGGTAGCACCGAAAACAACGCAAAATCATGAAAAATTACAGCAGAAAAGTTTTAATTGCTGACAGTATGAAGCGATGCAAAATGGCAACCGAAAAAAGAGGAAGCAGTTTTATGCTTTTCTAAAAGAAACCACAAGCTAATTTCATTCACTCTTTCGGTTGAAAATTGCTCTCTATTCTTGCACTTTCTTCTTTGCTCTCTCTCTCTCTCTCAAATAAACTGAGGCCACTGTACTTTCTACATTATACTTTCTGCATTCAAGTGCTTCTCTAGTCTGGAGTTGCTGAAGTTCAAAGGAAAATAAAACAGGTCAGTCCGACTGTCTTTTCTGTGTTTTTGGTATATATAGTATATGTAACACCCCGCTCCCCAATAAAGATATTTTAGAATTTTCGGGGAGCTAGTGTGCTACTACTAAACTTGAACTAAGAAAAAAATTCTTTTTAATAACGCGCCAGATGCAAAAGATTCCATAAATAAAACAAATTTTATTAAATACTAAAAATCTAAAATAAAGTCTGCGGAAGCACTTATTTAAAACAATTACGGAAGTCTCATGTGCTTATCAAAATAATTTAATTAAATCTTAAACCATAAAGCTTAATCATAGCAAAAATCTGTCTAGGCCTCTGCCTCGCCTCCCAGGGTCAAGTCCTGTCCTGCAGCCTCATCCTCATAAATGTCATCACCTGGGGTGGTTTAAAAAAACATGAAAACAAACTAAAATGAGTCGAATACTCAATAAGCACACATCATACAGTAAGCATAATAAACATACGGTTTCTTGAAAAACATGTATACTCATAATTACATACGTAAATAACATGAACATGAGCTTGTCTTTCACTTGTCATAGGCCGTTACCCACTGTTGACCCCCGTGAGTTAGGGTTAGCGAATCTAAGCAGATTCCGATTCCGCCCGTGGCCGAGGGTTGTGGAATCCATACATAAGGAAGACATACTGGGTGCACTACCAGCATGTACGACCTAGCAATGCAATATGCCCATAACATAGGTACCGTCTTCATATCATAACATAGGCCATTACGTATCTTATCATTCATATTTCATCATAATCATACTTGCATACTTGTCATATCATAGATTTCAAATGAAATCGCTTTCTTTCATAACATGTTGTGATGCATGACTTCTCACATAAAATCCTGATTTTTCATAAATACTTTAATGCATAAATCTTCACATAAAATCATGCATGTCTTTTCATAAATTATTTTAATGCATAACTCTCACATAAAATCATAACTTTTCATAAATCTTTTGATGCATAATTCCTTTCATAAAATCATGAATTTTCATAAATAACTTGATGCATAATTATTTATATAAAATCATGGATTTTCATATTTTTATCACGTCTTGGGTACGTAAAAAGGGGCTTCCAATGGAGGACATACATGCATAATATTTTTATGAAAGACATATCGTTTACCATACATACGTGTAAGGGTATGATCATACTACTTACCTTGCAGCGCTAATCCACTATTTTCGGCACGTAATCGGTCACCTATAAAATAATACATAATTTGCATAAGTTTCTAATTAATCATATGAATTTATTTAAAACCTAAACTAATAAAATAGTCTATATTTCCTAAACCTAAATTTCTAATTCAGCTTATATATCCATAAATCTTGATCCTTCGAGACTCTCTTAAAACAATATGCATATATATATATACATACATGTATATATATCCCTTTACGTCCAACACATAAATTATTCTCATCTATAAATCTTAAAAAGGCAGGGCATTTTTGTAATAACAACATAATGGGATGGGCAATATGGGGAGGTTGAAGATAACGAAAATAAGGGAACAATGCTTACGGGGAGAGGAGGGTGGTGCAATGCTTACCGAGAGAGGGGCTGAGTGAGACGAAGGGTTGTGGTGGCTGGGCGAGTTCATGGTGGAGCAGCTAGGGGATCCTCTTGACTATGGTGGTGCGACACGAAGGGAGGGAGAGAGAGTATAGAGAGAGAGACTGTCAAACCGAGAGCAATAGAGAGAGAAGAGGTGACGCAGGTCATGGGCTTACCGGAATAGTGCGAGGTGGAGGGAGGTGCCTGGTCGGCGAGTTCTGTGGTAGTCTCCGGTGAGGAGCAACGATTGAAAAGGTTGAATCTTGGCTCTATGACAGGCTCCGAAAATGCTCTGTTATCGGGTGGTAAAACAGGGGAGGATGGCAGCGGCTCGTTGGCTCTTCTAAAGGCAGTCGCGTAGTGTTTTCAATAGCTGGGCAACGAGGTAGTCTGAGGAAGGAGCTACGACGTGGTTTGCTTAGTTTCGGCAAGGTGGTGCAGTGGGTTCTCGATGGCGTGTAGTGGCTAGAAGGGGCAACGTTTTGGAGGGTCTCGGCACGTTGGTTGCCTGTTTGTGGTTCTCCTACTGTGCTAAAGGGCTGAGTGTGGGTTGGCAGTGGAGAGGATCAGAGTGCGACGTGGGGGAGAAGGTGTGGGTGTTCTGCTGGACGGTTGAGGGAAGGTGGTTTGTGAAGAGCTAAAACGAAGGGTGCTGTGTGTGGTTCTGTGTAACAAGCCGATATATATATATAGAAAAAAAACTGATAAAACCCTAGCGACAAACGTGCATGCGGAGGCAATGGTCACGATAAAGCCAAGCATGAAGACGTAGACGGGCAAGGAACGTGTATGTGATAGAGAACGTTTAAAAAATAAATAAATCCTAGGGAAAGAGACGTGCATGTGCATGGGAGTGAGCTGTGGGACTAGCTAGTTTCGTGCAGGGCTGGGAGTTGTGGAAGGGAATCCGGTAGTGACTAGGAGTTTTATTATGGAAAGGAAAACAAAAGTTTGTTAGTGTTCGGAGTCGATAATTCAAGGGCTTGGAGCTTTATTTTTATTTTTTATTTTATATAAATAGAACTTTAATTCTAGGTTCAAATAAATAACTTATTCGATAAGTCATTTTATGGGTTTTAACTCACTTATTGAGCCTAATAAAATTATCTGTAATTTATCCCTAAAAATATAGGATCGGGTTGTTACAGTATATCTATGTCTTTTATGTGTTTGTTCATAGTCCTATAAATGAAGTCACTGTCTTTTCTGTGTTTATGGTATATATAATATATCTATGTCTTTTCTGTGTTTGTTCATAGTCCTAAGAAATGAAGTCACTGATACAATAAATTCTAGAAATTCAGAAAAGATCTCAAGTTTCAGATTTGGTAGTTGAAAAATAGGGAAACCATCAATCTAAAACAAAATAAACATTGTTGAAACATAAAGAAACAAAACACTATGTACTTACTGAAGATAATGTTTGTCATCATTTGTTCTTCCTTTAGATTGCTTTCCCACATCAGTTTCCAAAAATCTCAACCAAAAAATTCATCACTAATAGTCTATAGGAATGAAGACATAAAATGTATTAGTTTTGAAATGCATACTACCATGTATTAACCTTCTCTGTTTTATATCAAAACTCACCTTCAAAAATCATAGAAATAATTACCAAGGTTATCCCAAGATAGATTATTAAATGATGAACTCTATTCATCATATACAAACAACACCATGTCTATAACACCAGGTCTATAACACCATGTCTATAACACCACAAGTCTCACTCCATTATATATTCCAAAATGCATGAGCAATAATATAAGAAAACAACACCATCCAATCACTAAATTTCAAAACAGAAAAAAATAAAGCATAAATAGCAGGCACAAAAGCAATGGATCCACCTCTGTCTATAGGAATGAAGACATAAAATCTATTCATTCTGAAACCATAATGTATAGATAGTTAAGGTGTCTTCCATAAATGTATTAGTTCTGAAACCATAATGCATATATAGACATACTTTATAGCAATGTGTGTGTGGGAGAGAGAGAGCGAGTAAACCTAAAGGAAATAAATTAATGTCTCTAAAATCTACCAAAGGCACATAAATGCATGACATGCCTCATAATCAACAGAACATAGAACATGCCAAGTAATAACTTGAGTTTTAGCAAAGACTTGCAAAGTCTGTCCATGTAAGTGATTCAATCAAATTTGAAGCCTTCTAGCAAGCCAAAACCAAATACAACACCTTAAAAAATGATAAATGATATTAAATACATCAATTCTACTAAAAAGGCAAATTATGTTATAGGTCATAGAGTATAATTTACTCACCAATAAACACAATAAAACAAAACAATAAACACAATAAAATGCATGACATGCCTCATCTACCAAATCCCAAATCCCAAAATAAGATTCAAATCAACAAAAGCCAATGCATATCAATAGCCAATAAGTAGTAAATATCAAAAGGGAAAAGATGGATTAAAACTAAAGGTGCAGAATATGTTTAATAATGACCCAATTAAATATCCATATATAAAGGATCATATCCAACTACAGTTGTTATAGTTATCCTTCACAAACTGCATATAGGAAACAGAGTAAAAGTACCACTGTACCATTTCTGAAACTCCAAATCCCAAAAATAGATTCAAATCAGCAAAAGCCAATGCATATCAATAGCCACTAAGTAGTAAATATCAAAAGGGAAAAGATGGGTTAAAACTTAAAGGTGTAGAATATGTTTAATAATGACCCAATTAAATATCCATATATAAAGGATCATATCCAACTACAATGGTTATGGTTACCCTTCACAAATTGCATATAGGAAATAGAGCAAAAGCACCACTGTACCATTTTTGAAACTCCAAATCCCAAAAATAGATTCAAATCAACAAAATCGAATGCATGTCAATAGCCAATAAGTAGTAAATATCAAAAGGGAAAAGATGGATTTAAACTAAAAGGTGCAAAATATGTTTAATAATGACCCAATTAAATATCCATATATAAAGGATCATATCCAACTACAATGGTTATGGTTATCCTTCACAAACTGCATATAGGAAACAGAGCAAAAGCACCACTGTACCATTTCTAAAACTCAAAATCCCAAAAATAGATTCAAATCAACAAAAGCCAATGCATATCAATAGCTAATAAGTAGTAAATATCAAAAGGGAAAAGATGGATTAAAACTAAAAGGTGCAGAATATGTTTAATAATGACCCAATTAAATATCCATATATAAAGGATCATATCCAACTACAATGGTTATGGTTATCCTTCACAAACTGTATATACGAAACAGAGCAAAAGCACCACTGTACCATTTCTGAAACTCCAAATCCCAAAAATAGATTCAAATCAACAGAAGCCCATGCATGTCAATAGCCAATAAGTAGTAAATATCAAAAGGGAAAAGATGGATTGAAACTAAAAGGTGCAGAATATGTTTAATAATGACCCAATTAAATATCCATATATAAAGGATCATATCCAACTACAATGGTTATGGTTATCCTTCACAACTGCATATAGGAAACAGAACAAAAGCACCACTGTACCATTTCTGAAACTCCAAATCCCAAAAAGAGATTCAAATCAACAAAAGCCAATTCATATCAATAGCCAATAAGTAGTAAATATCAAAAGGGAAAAGATGGATTGAAGCTAAAAGGTGCATAATATGTTTAATAATGACCCAATTAAATATCCATATATAAAGGATCATATCCAACTACAATGGTTATGGTTATCCTTCACAAACTGCATATAGGAAACAGAGCAAAAGCACCACTGTACCATTTCTGAGACTGTGTTAGTACAACCAACACTTTAGTAAACTCTAAATCAGATTTCTAAATCTGTAAAAAACCCTAAATCCTAAATCTGATTTATTAAAACACAATAAAATTATAAACCCTAAAACAATAGTAGCCCAAAAAACACAATAAAATGCATCACATGCCTCATAATCAACAGAACATATAACGTGCCAAGAAAGCGACACCTAACATATAAAACACATGGAGTTTTTACTTAAATTTGGAGTACATGGGTGCTGATTTATGAACACAATAAAACACAATCAAATTTATCAAACACTCCAAAACTATAAAATATTAAACCCTAAATTAGATTTCCATATCTGTAAAAATCCACAATAAAAATGTAAACCCTAAAACAATGGTAGCCCAAAATTTAGATCCGTATCCTTAGATCAGTATCCTTAGTTTCCAAATCAGATTACCAATTTTCAACCTTAACACAAAGGACACGAAAATTTCAGAACCGTATCCTTAGATCCTTCAAAAGCTAAAGAACCCAAAAAGCTATACCAGATCTCCACGATTCAAAAGCTACAGAACCCAAAAAGAAAAAACCAACCATATTCTAAAAAAAGATCAGATTGAGCTATGTTACGGTAAGGTCACCGGCGAGATAGACACGACAGCGAGATAGACGGCGGCCAAAGCTTGAAATAGAGAGACACGGCAGCTAGGGTTAACGTTTTCGCATGAGAGAGAGAGAGAGAGAGAGAGGTCTAAGCAGATCAAGAGAGAGTGTTTGGAGAGAGAGGCTGGAATGCGAGTGAATGAGAGGAGCAGATAAAGAGAAAGTGTTTGGAGAGAGAGTTTCGAATGCGAGTGACAGGATCAGATCGAGAGAGAGTGTTTGTCTATAATGCAAGTGAATGAGAGGGGATAAAAAAATTAGTAAATGAGAGAGTGTGAAATACGGGTCTAGAAGATCGAGAGAGAGTGTTTTGGAATGCGAGTGAATGAGAGGGGATAAAATAATTAGTGAATGAGAGAGTATACGAGTCTGAGATTCGATTAAATATTTTTTTTACATATTTTATTAATATTTTTAAATATTTTTTTAAAACAATTTACAATATTATTAAATAATATTTTCTTAATCACTACGTAAAAAAACCTAAGAAATAAAAAAAAAATTGGAACAGGACAAATGAACGGGATCCCCAAGCGGAATCCCTATCATTTTCCAAATAATTATAAGTAATTGGTAAATTTTTAATCTATTATATATGTTAAAATGTGATTAATAATAATGGTCAATAGTTTTATTTACTGCTAGGAGATGAGCTCAGTTTTCCCTATGAAATTTATTTGTGATTTGATTAATTTGCTTATATTAAGTTAAACTAATAATCTTTGTGACACCCCGATTTTTACATGCTTTTTATTGAAGGGATTTTTTAATTAAATATTTGATTTTAAGCCTTTTAATTTAATTTAAAGTGTTTTCATGAGTTTATTTTACGATTTTTAAATCGGAAATTATTTTAATGTGCTTTCATAATTTTAATTAGTGTTCTGCAATTAAATTACTTTTTATTTTAAAGAATGTTATTGTTGGAGGTTAATATTTTACTTTAACTAGTTTTGAGTTTATATTGATTTATTTAATTTACTGTTTTAAAAATAGTTATTTTGAGGATCAGTTGCGACCCAAAAGTTTTGAGGATTGGAGCTCATTTCTTTTCCTCTATTTTTCTTTTCCTCGTTTTCTTTTCTTTCTTTTTCTTTTTCTTCTTTATTTCTTTCGGTTTCCTCCCGTGCAGCCCCTCTCTCTCTCATCTCTCTCTCTCTCTCCCCATGCGTTCGACCATCTCCTTCCAGCCACCACAGCGTGCCGCCGTGGTCCTCACCGCCAGCCCAGTCAACTCCCCTCCGGCTGGCGACACCACCCCACCATTTCCAGCCCCTCCCTCACTGGCGTTTGTCTCCACGTGCAGCTCGAAGCCGCAGCACCTCTTGTGCTCGCCTGCAGCCGTCGCACCGCCATTGGCCACCATTTCTTCACCACTTCTTCACCGGCCTCTTGCCGTCCTAATGGACCCAATCCCAGCTCCGATCCGTCACCGGTGAAGCCCAACCAACCACATCTCCGTTTTGAGCTTTTTGGCCTTCCACCACCATTTCGGCCGCCACCCAAGGCCAACCGTCGCTTCCACTAGCTTCACCACCTTCCGTAGGCCCTACCCTACCATTCCGGAGGAGTGATCTGGGATCACTCGTGTTATGTTCTTTTCAGCTCTTGTATTATTTTGGGATATTTGGTTTATGCTTTTAAATGCTTTGTATTTGGTTATTTGTATTAAACAAATTCTGGTACTAGTTGACTTATTTATTATTCGTTGCTTATTTTTACTATACACTGTTGCTTATATACACACTTGGCACTTGTCGTTGGGATGCGTGACCCGTGTTATCATCATCCTGACGTCACGATTCCTGAGTTTTTTTTTTTGTACGTGGGAGTCAGGGCGTCACAATCTTTATCATATGCATTTATTTTCACTTCTGATCTTCAGTTATTTTGCTATATTAAGTTAAACGATTGATCTTTATCCGATACATTTATGTTATCTTTTAGTTTTATCTAATGCATTTATGTTAATTTCTGATCTTTAGTTACTTTGTTCTTTATCTGAGACAATTTGTTTCATGGTAACCATTGTTATGCATATATTCGTGATTTAATTAATTTGCTTATGTTAAGTTAAACTATTGATCTTTATCTGATATATTTATGTTCATTTTTTCCCTTTGTGACCATTTCCATTATTCAGAAAAATTTAAAATGGAAAATACTAGACTAGCACGTAGTAGAAGATGAACAATTATTAATGATAAAAGGAGTACAGCAAGAATGCATTGTGATGATGAACAAAGTAGTGACAGTATAAATGATGGCATAATTGTGCGATGTCGCAGATGGATGATAATGGATGATATAGGAAGTGGAGCAATTATGTGTGTTGATGGTGAACGAAACAAAGATAGTACGACTGCCGAACCACCAAGTAAATGACTCAATTACATAATTGATGTATAATAACACAATTTTTTTATAATAGATTTAATAGTAATGATGCTTTTTGGTTTTCTTTTCTATGTTCTTGGAAAATACACAGAGCCTTGGAATTTTGGTCCTCCATCTTATGAAGGTGATTATTGTGGAGCAATATTATGGTACGAAGAGAGAACTCAGAAATCAAGGATGGCCATGCAACCGAGATTTTCTCTTTGTTGTATAGAGGTCAAGTTGTGCTACCTTTGCTTTTGAAGCCACCTTCTCTCTTAGAAGAACTGTTAAGTTCTATGGGTGTGCAACATTGTAAAAGATTTAAGACACATATACGAAGTTATAATGCCATTCTTGCTATGACTTCAATGGGTGGAAATGTAGACAAGAATATTAATAATGGAGGCGATCCTTACATCTTTCGAATTAATGGTCAAAATCATCATAAAATTGGAACCCTACATCCAATAGATGGTTCTAATCCTCGATTTGCACAGTTATACTTCTATGACACTGAGAATGAGGTACAAAATCGAATGACTGTACTGAATCATAACAACTCTAATAAAAATATTGAGTCATCTATTCTTACTGCATTGGTCCAGATGCTTAATGAAATGAATGAATTGGTGAAAGTGTAGAAATATTCATCAGTATCCTAAACCATAGAAATATATGCTTATCTAATTAAATTTATATTGTAACTTTTCAATTATCTACACTATTGAGTACCAAAAGAGAGGACTACCTCATGCACATATACTGCTCTTTTTACATTATGATGACAAGCATCCAACTCCAAGTGAAATAGATAGAATAATATCCGCAGAGATCCCAGATGTTAACAGAGATAAAATTGCTTTTGATGCGGTGAAGCAGTATATGGTTCATGGTCCATATGGATTTATAAATCCAAAAGCAAGTTGTATGATTAATAACAAGTGTAGTAAAAGTTTTCCGAAGAGATTTTGTAGAGAGACATCAATTGGTGAAGATGGATTTGCAGTATATAGGAGAAGAGATGATTATGATATGTATATTGAAAAGAATGGTCTTAAGTTGGACAACAGATTTATTGTTTCTTACAATGTGGACCTGTTAGTGAAATATCAAGCACATATAAATGTCGAATGGTGCAATCATTCAAGATCTATAAAGTATTTGTTCAAGTACATCAATAAAGGACCAGACTGTGCCACTTTAATTCTGAAAGAAAATCTTCATATAGATGGTTCTACAGGGTCACAGCACATTACTAATATTGATGAGAGTATTTAGATTGCAGATATCTATTTGCAACAAAAGCATGTTGGAGAATATTTTGGTTTGACATTCATTATCGTGAACCGGTAGTGGAGAGGCTAACTTTCCATTTTGAAAATGAGCAGTCAATCATATTTGAAGATTCAGATGACTTAGAAAATGTACTCAATCAACCAAATATTTTACAAACAAAGTTTACTGAATGGATGAAGGCAAATGCTATGTATGTGGAAGCAAGAAATTTAATATATTCGGATTTCCCATCTAAATGGGTTTGGAATAATAGAGATAAGGAATGGAATTTGAGAAAGCAAGGACGATGTGTAGGCCGAATATATTACTCACATCCTGGGAGTGGTGAACGATTTTATTTACGCATGCTTCTTAATATAGTCAAAGGACATCGATCTTTTGAAGAAATAAGAACAGTAGATAACGTATTGTACCCATCTTACAAATCGGCATGTTATGCCCTTGGTTTACTTGATGATGATAAGGAGTGGCATGAAACTCTAAATCATGCTCCGCAATGGGCATCTGGGAAGCAACTACGTGAATTGTTTGTCACATTATTAATTTTTTGTGAGGTTGCAGATCCTTATAAATTATGGATTGCTAATTGGGAGTTGTTATCTGAAGACATTCTTCACCACCAAAGAAGAGTCTGTAATTGTGAAAACTTACATCTTATTGAGATACAGATAAAAACTATGCACTTTGTGAAATTGAGCAGTTGTTGGTAAGAAGTGGAAGATCGTTAAGAGAGTTTGAAAATATGTCGTATCTAGATGTATTACTACTTGGGCAAAGCAATAACAGATTGCTATAAGATGAGCTAGACTATAATAGGGTTGGGTTAAAGGAGGAACATAACAAGTTATTTGTTAATCTTAATGTTGAACAAAGGAGAATATATGACTATGTCATTGAATCTGTGAATGGTGGAAATGGTGGTTTCTTTTTTGTATATAGACATGGTGGTACAGGAAAAACTTATATTTGGAAAACATTGATATTTCAATTATGTTCAGAAGGAAAAATAGTACTTGTAGTTGATTCATTTGGAATTATGGCTCTATTATTGCCTGGTGGTTGAGTTGCTCATTCAAGATTGCAAATACCAATTAATGTGTCAAATAATTCAACTTGCTCATTTAAACAGGGCTCTCAACTTGGAGAATTAATGGAAAGAACCAATCTCATAATTGGGATGAGGCTCCTATGGCTCACCGAAATTGTTTTGAAGTTATGGATCATTCTTTGATAGATATTTTACGATTTACTGATGTAAATAGTGTAGAAAAACCATTTTGGGGGAAGACAGTTGTTCTCGAAGGTGATTTCTGTCAAATATTGCTAGCTGTATCCAATGGTCAAAGAGAGCAAATAGTTTAGGCAACTATTAATAGATCTTCATTGTGGAGGAATTGTGTAGTTTTTACAATGACTCAAAATATGAGACTCGACCAAATTATGGGAGATATTGCTACGAGAGATTTTGAAAATTGGATCTTAAGAATGAGTGACTGTAACTTGAGTTGTGTTGAAAGTGAAGGAATGATTGAGATACCACGTGATTTAATTGTTCAGCCTAATAATCATCCTATTGTCGATATCGTAAATGTTACCTATCCAGATTTGAGAGATAAATGTAATAATTCAACATACTTGAGAGAAAGAGCAATTCTAGCACCTACAAATGATGTTGTGCAAGATATCAATGACTATATGATGGATTAGCTCATCGATTTGGATGAGCAAGTATTTTACAATGCCGATTTGATATGTAAAGCCGGGGAGAATATTACAAAACAACAAACGATGTTTCCAATAGAATATTTAAATTCTTTGAAGTTTCCCGGTATTCCAAATCATAAATTGAGATTGAAAGTAGGGTAACCAATAATGCTACTTCAGAATTTAAATCAGAGTAATGATCTTTGCAATGGCACTCGACTTATAGTTACTCAGTTATCAAAATGGGTTGTTGAGGCACAAATCATGACTGGAACGCATGTTGGAGAAAAATTATTCATTCCTCGCATCATTTTGTCCCCTTCCGATTCAAAATTGCCTTTTATATTGAAGAGAAGACAATTTCTAATCTCTGTATGCTTTGCAATGACAATCAACAAAAGTCAAGGTGAAACATTAGAACATGTAGGTCTTTTTCTTGAAAAACCAGTTTTCAGTCATGGTCAACTATACGTTGCAATATCTAGAGTAAAGAGAAGAGAAGGGTTAAAAGTTCTTATCACAAAGAAAGTCTACAATGGTCGTTTCTGTACTAAAAATATTGTATATAATGAAATCTTCAACAATTTTCCAAAAGGTATTTAATTATCATCTATTTTTCAGTTCTTTTTGTTTCTTATGTTGCCTTTATATATTTTATACTTGCAATATATAAAATTTGCACTCTTCTAACATGTTCTAATTTATAATTTATGTAGGTACGAATGACTGAGATGAATATGGATTGCACACCTTTGAATAAATTATCAACTGAAAAGGAATCATGGAATATTGAAGTTAGAATATTACGTATGTGGGATGCAACAAATATAGCAAATCAACATGAGCTTTTTAGCCTTGACTTGATAGTAACAGATATCAATGTAAGTTGCTTTTAAATATTTTATCTTACTAAATTTTAGCCAATATATCTTCTCGTTTTATTTCAAAGGGGACTCTAATTCATGCAAGTATAAGGAAAATTTTGGTTCAGCGATTTCGACCATTGTTGAATAAAGGGTTTACATATGCAATAAAGAATTTTGTTGTTGAAGAATATAAAGGGAAGTATCGTCCGGTGGCTACAAACTATAAGATTCTCTTCACATCGACGACTTCAGTCGCTGAGCTTAATCAGATAAGTCAATCAGTACCTAAGTTCCAGTTTGATTTTGCAAATTATGAAACTATAGCGAAACGTTTCCATGACCCAACATACTTGACTAGTAAGTATTCTATTTTCTACGTAATAAATTTTTATCATTGCAAATTATGAAACTATAGCGAAACGTTGCCATTACCCAACGTACTTGACTGGCAAGTATTCTATTTTCTATGTAATAAATTCTTATCATCTCATATATTAAATTTAAGTTTAAATAATATTTTCGACATTACAAAATATTATCATCTCATTTGTAGATGTAATTGGAAGATTAGAATCTGTTGGAGCCATAGAGGAGAGAAATGCAAAGGGTCATCCTGTCATGCTGCGGACAATCCAATTACTATTAGAAGAGTAAATACAATCTATTTAATGTTAAATCATACATAAATTAATTTAATATTTAATAGTATTACTTATAAAAATGACTAATTCACGTATGTTAAATTTTTGGAATAAATATATACAGGCAACTTTATGGGGGTCTGCCGCCATGCAAATCAATGATGATTTTTATAGGGATAATCCAGGACCATCTGTGGTGGTAGTTACCTCGACATTAGTCAAGTCATTTAGAGGTAACATTTACATTATTGAAATGAAAACTCTTTATAACAAATTAATATTATTGTGGCATCTGTACTTGAAATAATGTTTTATTCCCAAGGCGAGTTTAATCTATCATCAACAAATACGGCAAAGTTGTACATAAACCTTGAGATTCCTGACGTATCAAGAATTCAGGAAAAGTAATAATAACATTTATTACTTTCTATTCTCTAAATATTTAACCATCATATTATATAAATCTATTAAGTTGTTTTGATTGAATTAGGTTGCAGGAGGTCATCCAAAGGGAAGTCATAACCATGAAACTAGAGCAAGCAGGGATATCTAATATAGAACTTCCATTCTACAATAGGAAAACAATTGCTGAAATCAAAGAACTCGAACGGACTGTAGAGACAAAGGTATTGATTTTGTATTCTGAATTTAATATAATATACCATTCTTTAAGATTATAGACTTTCTATAATAACTAATAACAATTTAATATTCTAGGAAATATTAGTAACGTGCTTATGCAAAATTGTCAAGATAGACAACAAATTTGGATGTTATTATAGTTCATGCCTTATATGCAAAACAAAAGTTAAATTCATTGACGAAACTTCTTGGTGTGAACGATGTAAGGTGATTGAGCTGCATAATTGCATATTTTATCTATTTAAAACCAATAATTTTTAATTGTTTTATTATCTTATCATTGGTTTTAGATGGATAAATTGATTAAGAGGCATAAATCCAAGTTGTGAATTAAATTGATTAAAAACATAGTTTATGCTTGATTTTATAACTTGTGATTTATTTGGACAATAATTTCTCATGCACAATACACTTTTAATATTTTATTTTTCATCTCTTGTTTAATTTTATTTGTTTTAGTTCCTTATCTTATTTTATTTTATTTTATTTGTCTAAGTTTTATTTTTATTTTTATTTATTTTTGCTTGTCTAATTTTTATTTTATTTTATTTTATTTTATTTTATTTTATCTTATTTTATTTTATTTTTATTTTATTTTATTTTATTTTTTTTTTATTTTTATTTTTTTTAATTTCTGCGCGGGCTAAACGACATGTCGTTTGGTCGGCAGACCAAAACGACATGTCGTTTTCTTCATAACTCGTTTCAACGTATAAACCTGAACGGCGCCGTTTTGTCTAAAGACCAAAACGACGCCGTTTTTCACGTTAATTTGGTTTCTGTTGTCTAAGCTGAACGACGCCGTTTTGTCTAAGGGCAGAAACGGCGTCGTTTTTAATCATCTTCAACCTCTCGCCCTTCTCCTGTGCAGAACAGTACCACCGTGTTTCTCCGCAGCTCCTCCGCGCCACCATGTTCCTCCGCTGGCCACCTGAAGCCCACCATCAACCTCAGACGACGCCGGCGATCACCATGCACGGCAGAAATCGGTCCGACGCCACGGCGGTCTCACCAACTCCATCACATGCGTTCGGCAACTGCGTCCTCAGCCGTGCCCAGCCCAGCCACTTCGACTTCGCCAGCACCACCTAAACCACCTCCATCCAGCCGCTGCCAACTATTCCATGCTGCACTGTTCCCTCAGCAACCACCTTACTTCCATGCGGACGAACGTGCTGACAGACATGCACCTGGACGAACGTGGGCAGAGAAAGAGAACGTGGCCGACTGCAACAGAGAAGTGGAAGAAA
>QEOT01005315.1:179723-356432 GCA_003123785.1 Pterocarya stenoptera | reverse complement strand
AAAATAAGATAAAATAAAATAAAATAAAATAAAAATTAGACAAGCAAAAATAAATAAAAATAAAAATAAAACTTAGACAAATAAAATAAAATAAAATAAGATAAGGAACTAAAACAAATAAAATTAAACAAGAGATGAAAAATAAAATATTAAAAGTGTGTTGTGCATGAGAAATTATTGTCCAAATAAATCACAAGTTATAAAATCAAGCATAAACTATGTTTTTAATCAATTTAATTCACAACTTGGATTTATGCCTCTTAATCAATTTATCCATCTAAAACCAATGATAAGATAATAAAACAATTAAAAATTATTGGTTTTAAATAGATAAAATATGCAATTATGCAGCTCAATCATAAGGCAGAACCCAAACTTATTGTACCAAGGTAATTTTACAAAACAAATTCCATGTATATTTTCATTTGCACAGACACACACGTGAACATCTATATTTTAATTAAATGCGCAGTTTATTTAATAAATGTTTCGGTATTTTGGTATCGGATAAATATGGAGCTGGTTGATGATTCAGGGTCAACGTCGTGGGTGCTATTTGACAAGGAGGCTGAGAAAATCTTACATAAAACTACAAGAGAGCTTACAGAAAAACAAGACCAGGTAACAAAATAATAAATATAACATTTTTAAACTAAATATTGGTATAGAAAGTATAATAAGTACATTAAATATTAGATATACCCTTATTATAACATATATATTTGTATTTGTGTAGGACCAGTGTGATGATGGTTTCCCAAATGATTTACAGCAAATTGTTGGCAAAGAATACATTTTCTTACTACGACTTGATGAGTACAACTTAAAATATGGACGAGAAAACTACACATTTTAGTGAATATTTGATCCCAAATTTATAGAATCCAAGTCAATTAAAAATATAACAATAAATTACACGATTTGGTATTTAATCATATTTTCTATCAGATTTTATATTTATAATGGTTTTAATTCTCACTGTTTAATCAATTTGTTGGGATGTTGATCAGTACACTGGTATACTATACTTTACTAGAAATGTAATGTTTTAAATGTTTTATATTCAGGAAGTTGTTGTAGACATCGATCCCGACATCAACTCAAAAAGGAAGGAAGAGGATCATAAATCTCAGGCATCATCATCCAAGAGGAGAAAAATCTAGAAAAAATATTAATTGAACAATCGTGTCTCATATTAATTGTATCTATTTTACATTGTTTTAAATTGAACAACCATATATCTATTGGTAAAGTGAACTCTTTTATATATGCATACTCAATTTTATATATATTTGATATATATTTTATTAATAGTAATGGTACTGATTATGTATATTAATGAACTATTTAGAGTTATCAAATTTAACATAAATAATGGTTCGCACATTGCGCGGGTTGCTCGTGATTAGAAGTCATAACTAACGGCTCCTTTTTATTTTACAAAGAAACAGAGGAGGTCTGGAGGACGAAGAGATCGAGAAGAAGAGAAAGTTGTGAGAGGAAACTATGAGAGAGGGAGAGAGAGATCTCATATCTAGTGGGAAGAAAAGAACGGTAGGAAGAAAGAGAGCTTTACTGAGAGAGGAGATTGATCTCATGGATCCGACATTCCCTGTGGTCGACGGTGGAGTGGCTTGGTTGAGATTTTGTGAGTATCGGTTTGAAGAAGAAAGTGTATGGTATTTCGAGAATCTGATTGTTGTGAATTTTGCGAGGGAGGAAGGTGAATATATAGACGGGATTGGGTCTTCGACGTGTTTGTTTCAGAGGGCTTCGTGGGATTCTTATAGATGGTAGGGAGGATATATGGTAGGGTTTTCTGATATGAGTTGGTCTCCCATTAGGATTTGGATTTATCAATTAGGGATAAGGATGAGGCTTACGAGTTAGGAAGAAATAAGGCTTAATATTCTAAACCAAACTCGAGTGATTATTGCAAAAATTGGGTCCTACATAGAATTTCAGTAACAATATAATAATAATCTTATTAAAATTAACAATGTAAAATCTGATAAAATAATAATAATAATAATAATAATAATAATAATAACAATAGAATATTTATAGTTATATGAAAAATACATAACTTATCTTATGGCCTAATCTTAGGATCGGATTGTTACAATAGCCTTAATCTTAATCATTATATAGATTACCATTATTAGAGAAAAAAAAAAGTCCCATATTTAGTTTAGGAAGTGCTCGACAATTTTTTATACATGCAACTACTTAATTAACCAAGTCGCTATGTACAATTGTTTTTAACATATGAAATGATATTTTTAATTCTATCTTATATATATCCTGTGAACTCCCTTTATAAAAGTTAATAAATCTAGAATCTTTATAGAAGTTACACTACAACACAATTGCTTTTTAGTGACGGTTGGAAAATTGTGACAGTCCCCAAACCGTCACTAAAAAGCATTTTCGAGCGTTAGTAATTAACGTTCGAACGTTAATTGTAAATTTAAATTAAATATGACTCTAATTTAAAAATTTTGTGGTTTTTATAATGCATAATTTGTGAACAAGTCTAAAAAATTGACTTGTATATATTTATATATACACAATTTGTAAAATATAATTATATATTTATATATATAAATATATTTATGTTTATATATATTTGAAGTGCAGTGATTTAGTATTAAAGTTGGAAAATATAACATTAAAGAAGATTGAGAATTGAAATTAAAAAACAATAGATATATTAAATAATATTGTTCCTTACATATATTAAAAGCAAAATACAAAATATGATAGAATTTCATAAACAACACTCAGACGAATGCGTTGTTCACAAAATTCGTACTCCGTATCTCCTCAATCAAGCTATCAACCTTCTCGTTGAGGATACGTACACGATGGGCTATCTCGGTGATAGACTCCTCTACAGTCACGATCTGTCGATCGATATGCGGAGTCAAATGTGAAATCACCGCATCAACCAAAGCAGGCCGTGCATCTCCCACAGATGTACTCGTCGGCTGCTAACTACTACTCCCCACACCGGGCTCATGTCGAGGGGGCTCATATGATCTTTGACCCGCTCCTCTGGCTGGGTTGGCACTCTCCAAGCAAGTAATAGCCGGCTGATGATGACACCGTATGGGAGATTATCAGTGGAAACAATGCTCGCCTCATAACTGATCCTCTCAAAGATGTGCAATGGCAAATCGATGGGATCTCCACTGCCACTCTTATAAAAAACTATGCCCGAATCTGACTAAATATGGTCTTATGTGCCACAGGATCCAGGTTTGTTAAAACAATAAGCTGCAACATGCGGAAGAAAGGTAGCAAATGGATTTGGTTGAAGGCGTTCTTCCATCTACGTGCGGTCTCTCCTGGTGAGGATGTAGAAAAATCCTCGTCTCAGTCATCATCCTGAGCCTCACGGCCAGTACCCTCACCCTCTGACCGATCTGCATCTCTGGCTGATGATGGCTTAAATGTGCCAGTAGATGATGCAGAAGTGCCTACATCTGCATCGAGTGTGCTGTGGGCAGATGCAGATGTGCGAACCAAGGCTAGAGAGTCAGCCGTAGTCGATGTCTCAACTCCTCGATGAATCCCGAGGAGCTCGACGATGACATCAAGTGAAATCTCAAACGAAACACCGTGTACAGTCACGGTGTGAGAGGATGCTTCCTGAGGCATAGAGCACATCCCCATATAGAACTCTTGTGGCGCCCCCACTTCCATGTACGGACACACACGGAAATCGAGACACCCGGGATGATGACAACACGGTCACGCACCCCATCGACATGTGCTGAGTGTGTGCAATGCAACACGTGTACAATAAACAAACGCAGCGGAAAGGTTAAGTCAAATAACTAAGTACCAGAGTTTAATACAATATCAGAGTACTGAAAATCCACATGTCAACATAATACAATTTTTGTTTACAAAACAACATCAAATCAAATAAAATACAATAAGCATAAGCGGCAATAATCTTCAACACAAAATATAGCCAATGTCCCTACTCCTCAGGCGGAGCCGCATCCTCGGGCTCAGCCTCATCAAAACCTACATCAAAATCTACAGTACCAAAAAGATGGTACCGCAGGTAAGTAAAACCCAAAAAGTTCCAAGACGATAAATATATTAAAACAACTAACGCCATGCATGCACATGATGACCCAAGCGTAAAAACTCGAGAAAACAACATTTCTCGAAAAACACAATTTTCCACACACGCCAAAAAAACACCATTTGGCACAAAACTAAAACCAGGAATAATTCCATTAATTCCAATTTTAATCGTATGCACCATGGCCTCCCCTAGGGACCATCCACATACTCTGGCTTCCCATCTTCACCCCACGGGTAACGACTGTGTAAGTGATACATGAGTGATGCCCAGTTCTGCGCCCACCGCGTACATAGCCAGGCATCCTCTGACCCCCGCTAGCCCGAGGAGTCACGGAGTCGGATCGAGAGCGCTACCATCCCGTCCAAGTCCCGGGCAAAAGCCCCAGGGGACGACACTCAGTATATTCTGCTCCCGAGTGTCCAGAGGAGCTCCATCGAGATAATATCCCATCTCGGCTTGGGGGTGATACACACGCACCTGTAAAACCTTAAATACAGTTTCCTTAAAACACACACACACCCACGCATGGGTGCACAATGTCATGAAAACAACAGATACCAACAACCAACAATTATCCATACAACCAGATAACCAAAACACAGTTTATAAAACAAGTTAGTGTAAAAATATATTAAAGTCTTAAAAGTCTTTTGGAGAAATACTTACAGTACTTGATAATAATTTAGGAGGATCACGGAGGAATTGGAAGCACCAAAATAGCAACTCCACAGTGTAAAAACATTGTGGCCGAAATATACAGTGTACCCAAATTCCAACTGAGTCAAACGAAGACTTGAAATTGATAGGGTAGGGCCTAATGAGGTCGGTGAAGCTAATGGTATCGAAGGTTGGCCGTGGGTGGCGGCCAAAACGGCAGTTTAAGGCCACGAAGTTCAAATCGGAGTGGGTGTTCGTAGGGGCGGCTCCGGCGACGGATCGGGGCCAAAAATGGGTTGGTTAGGACGGCAAGGTGCCGGTGATGAAGGGGTGAAGAAATGGTGGCCAATGGTGGCCGGACGGCGGCGGAAAGGCGAAGAGAAGCCCATGGCTTCGCACGGCTCCTGGCGGCTAACGGCGGCGTTAGGCGGCCTGAAAACTTATGGGTGAGGTCGCCGGTGGCTGAGGAACCGAACGGCACCGGAGGTGTCGGCCACGGCGGCCGGCAACGGTGACGGTAAGGTGATGACCGATCAGATGTGAGAGAGGAGAGAGAGAGCGCGAACGGGGGAAAGAAGAAAAAGAAGAAAAAGAAAAGAAAAGGAAGAGAAAAAGGAAAAAGGAAAAGAAAAGATGGGGAAAAGAAATGAGGTCCAATCCTCACCACTTTCGAGTCACAACTGATCCTCAAAATACTATTTTTAAAACAGTAAATTCAATAAATCAAAATAAACTCAAAGCTAATTAAAATAAAATATTAAACTCCAGTAATAAACATACTTTAAAATAAAAGGCAATTTAATTGTAGAACACTAATTAAAATTATGAAAGCACATTAAAATAATTCTCGATTCAAAAATCGTAAAATAATCTCGCGTAAACACATTTAAATTAAATTAAACGGCTCAAAAACAAATATTAAATTAAAAAGCCTTCAATAAAAAGCATGTAAAAACCGGGGTGTTACAACTCTTGAACCATTGAGGGGTATACTTTCCCCCTGAATGTGCAGATATTTCCCCAGCCTCTACTGATAAAGACATCTCTGAGGTTCGTCTGCTTCCATCTGAGCTTGTCGAACTCATTGATCAGGACCTCTCGCTCCACCATAACAGTACGAGCCTCGATACGAGCAGTGTCCTGAGTGGCTCATTCCCTCCCTTGTTTCCTGGTATGCAAAGGATGAGCCATATCCTAAAAATAGAAAAGGAAAACAAAATTATTAGTACTATTGATGCATCTTTCGTATTAGTTTTAAAATGCTATGCATTAACGTTCGAACATAGTAAAACATATGTTCGAACGTTCAGATAAAATGTTCGCATGTATGTGTTTAACGTTCGAACGTATAACATACATGGTCGAACGTATAATAACCACGTTCGAATGTTAAGGCATAACGGCTTAGAATTTGAAATGTGGTACGTTTGAACGTTATTCCTTACACATTCAAACGTGCATGTTATATGTTCGAACGTATGTGTTTTACGTACGAACGTTGAAGGCATAAATAAATTAAAAAGTAGTATGTTTGAATGTTAAAATTAAACGTTCGGACGTAAATGCTACCAAAAGTAATGTTCGAATGTAAAAAATATACGTTTGAACGTGGATGGCATAATGACTATGTCATTAAAACGTTGTACGATCAAACGTTCTATCAAAACATTCAAACGTACGACGGAAAATGGCTGAGTTGATTAAGCCATTCTCGGAATCTCGAAAATCACGTACCACGGTTCTAAGTAACGAAATGCGACCATAGAAATGAAGTATACACTTCAAAAAACTTTTCTACAGTGACAATTTGGTCCATGGCAACTCGTGGTGGCCGGAAAATGGAGTTGAAATTCTGCTACCACTAACGTTCGGTTTTACACAAAATCCTACTAAATTTTAAATAAAAAACATGTAAGAGGATAAAAGAGGGATGCCTACCTTTTTGTGACAATTGTGGCGGGGTTTGACAGTGGCGGTGATGGTTTAGTGGCGGCGTGCAAACGGTTGAAGAAGAAAACGGTGAAAATGACATTTCTCCATTTGATTTTGGGCTTATATACATGAAATGTTCGAAAGTCATTCTTAGTAACGATCCAACGTGGAAGGAAACATTGGAAGGTGAGAAAATAGTACGTTCGAACGTTTCTAGATTGATTTTCCAAAAATATGTTAATAATATATTATATTATTAATGTGTGTTATATATTATAATGTATACTATAACATATAGCATACTATATCTAATTTTGTATTATAATATATATTGTATATTATAGTATATATATAGTGTATTATATATATAATATACTATATATATAGTATTATATACACACTATATAATGCTATATACTATATATAGTATATTGTTGTTGTTAGTTTTATTAATTATAGCCAAATGTCTATCACTATATTATTATGTTTTCACATAAAGTATTATACTATCATAGTATATATATATATAATATAGTATAATATTATATATATTACAGTATATATAATCTACTATAATAGTATATATATTATACTCAATTATAGCATTATATATTTCATTTATAACCGTTTGATCGGTAAAAACCACCAATCGAACAATTATTTATAACCATTCGACCATTTAAATAGCATTTGAACGGTTCTATAAATATAAGTTCATCAAGGGCTTCTTCATTTCAACGCTGCCGTCCCCAACTGTTGAAAACCGAGAGAAAACGTTTGAACGCCCATCAATCACCGTCGTAATCACCACCCACGTCGAACATTTATCCTCCTAAGTGAAGGTATGCTATTTATAAGTTATTTTACCGTTTATTTTTATTGTTTTATTCTTTTTCTCTAGAAAAATTGTATTTTTCCATGAATAGGCATTGTAGAACACCAGAAATCCACCGTATGATGTTTAGAAATAAAGGAGTAGTATGTGTTTTGTCGAAGAAATTGAGAGAAAATGCTGTATTTAATGTGTTTTCATGGCCGCTGAGTTGACTCAGCCATGAACAAGCTCAATCTGTTTTCCGTTCAAACAAGTTCAAACGGATTTAACATGTGCGATCGAACACTTTTTGGACGAATGGTTTGACCCAAACAATATGTTGTCCGTTCAACCAATTTTTTACCAGTCGAACATTCTAGTATCCGTTCGACCACTAAATATACCGTTTGAATAGATAATTTTATATTAACTAATTAATTTATTTCCATGGTTTTAATTAAATTTTTCTATAAATTAATTTATTAATTTCTATTACTATATGATTTTGTGAATATTTTCTCATATTAGATTTTATTACTAATGTTGAATATATATTTTATTTTTAAATTTCAGGTTCATAATAATGTCTTATAGGGGCAGTAAATGTGGCAGATCAGGCGAACCTTCCATGTCAACAGTTTGATAGCGAACTGTTTTACTGGAGCAGCAGGTAAACCTGTCTGATTTTGTGACTCTTATATGGGAGGGTCATTCCCTCCAATCAGTATTCAACGATCTCTTAGAGGGTGTACGATCATGCATAGTGTACCTTTTAAAATTAAAACAATCTGTTCTAACATGATCCATCTTTCCACAGTAATGGCATATAGGGCTCGTATTGTGAGCTCTTTGTCTCTCAGGAGGTGGACCAAACTCTTTCACATGTAAGGGTTTTCAGATGGGTGAGTATTCCTATTGGTAGTTGATTCATGAACAAACATAGTTTTTAAGGTTGTATCTGTATTAGGTTTCCCTTCAACCTATCCCACACCTCTCTTGTCACAAGAGGACTTTCCTAAGCTTAAGAGTTTGTCAGGAATTTGTTTCCCCATAGAAAAAATTTTCAGTTTATCGTTTAACAAAATCATCTCACTTTCCTAAGTTTTCACCTTATCTTCCAGTGACACATTCTTCATTTTTAACTAATCTGTTAGACTGATGGCTTCATTTAATTTGTCTTGAAGCCCTTCATTTTCTCAATTTAGCACATTCCTTGTATAGCTTCTCATAGATTTCTTGCAACTGATCTTCATACCCATATTCATTTCCAGATATACTCCTATCATCAGACACTTGTTCAGTATATTGACTTTTGTCACCAACTGAAGAAGTGAACGCCATGAAGTTGAGGTTTTTTTTAGGAGAAGAGTTCTCTGCCTAGTCACTTGACTCTAACTCACTCTCACTCATGGATGCCATCTTAGCTCTTTCTTTGGCTTTTTTGTAATTATCACATTCTAAGCGAATGTGTCCAAATCCATGACATTCATGACACTGTACTTGTGTCTTGTCATTGTTCGCACTAGTATATTTCTTAGAGCTTCTCTCCTTATTCCCTGAACTTGAGCCTCCGTTGTATCTCTTAAACTTTTTCTTCTCATGTCTCTGGTTCTTATTATTTCTGGCCACAAACATTTTCCTGAATTTTTTAGCATAGAATGTTATTTCCTTGTCACTCATAGCCAACTCATCTGACTCCTCTCTAATAGTATTGAGGGCTATGGACTTGTTTATCTTATCCACAGGAAGAGTATGTCCATAGATTTGTAGAAAATCCACCAACTCTTCAATCCTCATAGTGTCCAAATCTTTGCTTTCTTCAATAGCAGTAACTTTGTGACAAAATCATTCAATTTAGCATAAAAAGCATCAAATATTTCATCGCCTTTCATTCTAAGTTCTTCAAAGTTGGTGGTCAACATTTGAAGCTTAGAGTTCTTAATAGCCTTGGTACCATCATGCCTCTTTGCAAATCTCACACATGGAGATTCACTTGAACTCCTCCTAGGACATGACCATGAAAACAGCATTCAGGCCTTTACTATTCCAGTTACACTCGTTGACTTCATCCTTAGAGTAATCTTCCACATTTTTGGGAATCTCAACTCCATCAATGATTGTAACTGGTTGTTTCCATCCTCTTATCATGGAAACCCACACTCGTTCATCTATGGACATCAGGAAAGCTCTCATTCGAACTTTCCAATATGCAAAATTGCAACGATCAAAATATGGTGGCGATGTGAGTGATTGAGACCTATCCATTTTAACCACTACAACAGGATCACACTCAAAAATTGCATCTGAGTGGAGTGAACCCTCTCTGATTCCAATTGAAAAAGTAGTGGTTCTGCCCAACACAACACCTAGACAAATCACACAAATAATCAATACAAGGATTTAGTCACGAAGTGTAAACTCATTTGAAGAACGTCTTCAAACTCTAAAACCACTCCGGGTGTAGATCACCACCACAAATCCACTATAGAAACTTTAGTTTGTTACAACCAATTTAGAAACACTCACAAAACCTTTGCAGTAGCTAAACTTAGCATGCAACACCACGAGTGACTCATTCGATCTCTACACGCATGTAGTGTGCCTGAACTCTGACCTTTCTATAACGTCTCACGAGAACCTCTCGATCTCTGCAGCAACAGCAGCTCCAGAAACCTTCTAGCCAATGAACACATCCACTCCAATGGACTTAACTGTGTTTTTAATCTTGAGTGTGATTTGGTGGAGGTATATTTTCCAAGAGATTCAACTTTGAATGTGGGGGAGAGTTTCTCTCAAATGCTCTTGGAAGGGGACTCTCTTTTTGCTTTGTTTCTCCACACATAAAAACAGAACATAATGTTCTATTTATATCTCCCCACAAATGAGGCGCTCAAATCCTAGGAAAAATTAGTTTTTCTGAACATTGGCTCTCGCAGAGTCTCGAGCACACGTTATACTTCTGAAGCCTGTAACACCCTGCTCCCCAATAAAGACATTTTAGAATTTTTGGAGAGCCAGTGTGCTACTACTGAACTTGACTAAAACTTTTCTTTTTAAGAACGAGCCAGATGTAAAAGATTCCATAAATAAAACAAAATTTAATAAATACTTAAAATCCAACATAGAGTTTGCGGAAGCACTTATTTAAAAAAAATACGGAAGTCTCATGTGCTTATCAAAATAATTTACTGAAATCTTAAACCATAAAACTTAATCATAGCAGAATTTGTTTAGGCCTCTACCTCACCTCCCGGGGTCAAGTCATGTCCTGCAGTCTCATCCTCATAAATGTCATCACCTGGGATGGTTTAAAAACATGAAAACAAACTAAAATGAGTCAAATACTCAATAAGCACACATCATACAGTAAACATAATAAACATAAGGTTTTTTGAAAAAAAAAAAAGTACATACTCATAAATACATACGTAAATAACGTGAACATGAGCTTATCTTTCACTTGTCATAGGCCGTTACCCACTGTTGACCCCCGGGAGTTAGAGTTAGCGACTCTAAGCAGATTCTGATTCCGCCCATGGCCGTGGGTTGTGGAATCTATACATAAGGAAGGCATACTGGGTGCACTACCAGCATGTACGACCTGGCAATGCAATATGCCCATAACATAGGTACCGTTTTCATATCATAACATAGGCCGTTACGTATCTTATCATTCATATTTCATCATAATCATACTTGCATACTTGTCATATCATATCATAGATTTCAAATGAAATCGCATTCTTTCATAACATGTTGTGATGCATGACTTCTCACATAAAATCCTGATTTTCATAAATACTTTAATGCACAAATCTTCACATAAAATCATGCATGTCTTTTCATAAATTATTTTAATGCATAACTCTCACATAAAATCATAACTTTTCATAAATCTTTTGATGCATAATTCCTTTCATAAAATCATGAATTTTCATAAATAACTTGATGCATAATTATTTACATAAAATCATGGATTTTCATATTTTTATCATGTCTTGGGTACGTACAAAGGAGCTTCCAATGGAGGACATACATGCATAATATTTTTTATAAAAGACATATCGTTTACTGTACATACATGTAAGGGTATGATCATGCTACTTACCTTGTAGCGTTAATCCACTATTTTCGGCATGTAATCGATCGCCTATAAAAACAACGCAAAATTTTCATAAATTTCTAATTAAACCAGTGACTTTAATTAAAACCTAAAATATTAAAAAAGCCTATATTTCCTAAAATCTTCTTAAAAATTTTCCCAATGGTAAATCCTAAATAGGCATGGGTATTTTTGTAATTTTAACTAACCCACCTAAAATAGTCTACGGCTTGCATGCATTTGGGATAGAACTTACGTGAGGGGCGAAGGGCAGGTGCTGACCGAGTTCAACAGGTGGGGATGAGCAGCGACTGGAAGTGGGAGGGGCAGTTTCTATCTGCGTTGTGCAGGAGAAAAATTACATGAGTATATATAGAGGTGATGGTAAAACCCTAGAGAAAGGGAAGGGAGAGACGTGCATCTGGAGGAAACCGTTGCGATAGAGTCTTGCATGTAGTGGTAGACTGACGAGGAACTAATCCGTATGTATATTTAAATATAAAGGTGACGCAGAACATCAAAGATTTTAAATCCTAGGGAAAGAGACGTGTAAGGTTGAGAGGAAAGCCGTGGGACTAGCTAGTTTCGTGCAGGGCTGTGAGTTGTGGAAGGGAATCCGGTAGTGGCTAGGAGTTTTATTATGGAAAGGAAAACAAAAGTTTATTAGTGTTTGGAGCTTTCAAAAAAAAAATGAAACTTTAAGTCTAGGTTCAAATAAAATATAACTTATCCGATAAGTCATTTTATGGGTTTTAACTCATTTATTAAGCCTAATAAAATTATCCGTAATCTATCCCTAAAAATATAGGATTGGGTCGTTACCTCAAGCATCATGTCGCTCGATGCTCGAGCAAACTCCCTGACTTGACTGTATTGAGTTTAGCTCAAGAGGTGTGTCGAGCCATGTTGAGCGAACTCTCTGGATTGAGTTTAGCTCGAGTGGTGTGTCGAGCCATGTCGAGCGAACTCTCTAACTTGAGTGTAGCTCGAGCGGTGTGTCGAGCCATGTCGAGCAAACTCTCTGTTTGTGTTCTGCTTGAGCCGTGCTGACCCTCTTTTCACTTTGACACACTTCAACACTTGTTACAACACAATTTTATAAAGGTTTTCATAAAAATATGCCAACACTCATTTTTACATTAACAATCTCCCCCTTTGGCATTTCTATGACAACCTCTAACCTATACATTTGGACCTAATCCTAACACACCCCACATAAGATTCCCAAATACAGGTACAATCATGAACTGTCACGAACCAGTTTGGACATTTCTGCACACTTCACAAACATGTAACCATACCAAAATAAAAGTGCAAGAAATATTCATACATGTGTAATCAATATCTGCTATCCAAGTTAGAAGTAATAATTCAAGTATACACTTGACAGACACAATTTTCATCAAAACAATCTTCATTAAGAAAATATTCAGACATTGAGTTTGAATAAAGAATACAATACAATAGCAGCACAAAAATTGTGTTTAAAAAAAAAAATTCTTTTGACTATGATTAGTCACTACTCCCCCTAGCTACATATCATCACTCCCCCTACATATGTGCTCCTCCCGCTAAAAAGTATTTGTACTTTGACAACAACTTACTGACGAGGGCGGAATTGAGTCATACCCACTATTTGCAACACATATACTTGCGGCGATAAAAAAATCGCCAAAAATACTCATATTTTCAGCGATTTTTCTGTTCGACAGAAAGAAATTACTCAAATAGAAAAATGTATTATTAGCGACAATATATACGTTTCCGGAAATAAAAATAGCCGCAAATTCTACATTTTCTTGTAGTGTGAGATGGTTTTAGATAAAAGTTGAAAGTTGAATAAAATATTATTAGAATATTATGTTTTAATATTATTATTGTTTTGGGATTTGAAAAAGTTGGATTGTTTATTATATTTTGTGTTAAAATTTGAAAAAGTTGTAATGATTAGATAATATGAGATGAAATAAAATGAAACCGTCTTGTATCCAAATGGGGCTAAATCAAATATAATAAGACAATTAAAATAATAATAAAAATGAGGTGAGCTCTCTAGATCCTCTCGCAATCATGCAAGCCACGTGCATCGACGCTAATGGGCGGAGGGCCATATGATGATATATAAGAAAACCTCTCTAATCTTTTGTTGTTTTGTTTTAATTAGATAGTAATAGAAACAAACATGTTGAGTTCATAATGGAAACAAACATGTTGAGTTCATAATGGAAACAAACATGTTGAGTCCACTATTACTTACAAACCATCTCAACTCATCTTATCTCATCTCTGAATCCAAACAGGACCTCAGGTGCCGTTTGGATAGTGAGTCGAGATAAGATGAATTATGAAAATTGAATAAAATATTGTTAGAATATTATTTTTTAATATTTTTATTATTTTAGAAATTGAGAAAGTTGAATTGTTTATTATATTTTATGTGAAAATTTGAAAAAATTATAATAATGAGTTGAGATGAAACACTTTCACTATTCAAACGGGCTTGACATGTTACCCTCTTGCTATATCAAAACTAATCACATAATATGCCTCGTTAAAATAGATAGTTTGCATTTTAAGAGAAACTAAAATGCCTAATCAACATGCCATGTTAAAAAATCTAAAACAAATCAATTAACATAAAATAAAATAAAGTAATTGAAATCAAGAAAATCAAGCTAAAGTTAAAAAGAATGCCTAAAATTATTCAAATGTTTTTAACTCAAAATTAATACTTTGGAAGGAAAAAAAAAAAAAGCACAAAAATAACTTGTAAGCTATTTACCAAATTAACAACTTTCTTAACATAAACACGGTCGGATATTTACCAAATATAATTTTTTTGCCTATTTCCCAATATATTTTGCAGAAACCTAAATTTAAGATGAAGAATAAAATCTTCTAATGACGCGGTTTGCCAAACAATAGATCAACTGGAAGTTTGCACTTGTGATCATGACGTACTGGAAGACGTGATTGGCAGTGGAAACCCGCGGCCAAGACCATTAATGTGCATCAATTGTCCAAGTCAACTGATCTCAAATTTTCTTCCGTCTTGTTTACGTCTTCTAGGCTAAAATTAACATCAACCCATGATCAAGCTGGCCTGATTCCCACTAATGGTGATGTTTGTTAAATTGTTTGATAGTTTGGAAAGCAAGGGAGTCTTTCCTATATATATATATATATATCTCTAGCTAGCCTGTTAGTACTGCTAGCTCTTCTCATAATTCTCTCCAAGTGATCTCCAAATTACTAGCAAACATTTCTTTAAACGAGTTTTTTTTTTTTGAAGTGTCCAATGGTTCCCCTAAGCACTCAAAGAGCCTCATCATAAGTACAACCATCTTCTTTCACTTCTCCAAGACCTCGATGGATACATGATGTTTTCCTCAATTTCCATGGCAAAGACACCCGCAAGAGTTTTACAGATCATTCATACACTGCTTTAGAAAAGAAAGGCATTATCGCCTTTAAAGACGATGAGAAACTTGAGCAAGGAAAGTATATTTCTCAAGAGCTCTTAAAAGCAATACGTGAATCCATGTACGCCATCCCCATTATCTCAAAAAACTATGCTTCCTCAAGATGGTGCTTGACTGAACTTGCCCAGATTGTCGAATGCATGAGAGAGACGGGTTTGACAGTTTTTCCTGTTTTCTACCATGTTGATCCCTCTGAGGTACAAAACAAACAAAACTGGGGCTTTTGCAGAAGCTTTTGCTAGGCATGAAGACGACCCTAATATTGATATGGAGAAGATGCAAACGTGGAGAGTTGCTTTGAAAGAAGTGGGCAACATATCCGGATGGCATTTTCATCTTAGGTAACATTTTTTCTTTTATTCTTATAGCGAGAGCATGCACGGATATGTTGGAGATTCTCAAATTTGTACCCGCATAAAATTGGATTCTGGTCAGTTGTAGCAATCAAATTTAATTGTATCCATATTAATACACATGTTAGACTCATGTTGATCAGTTAGTGATCTAGCTCATGTGACAAAAATTATAAATTCTTGATGTGAAATCTAATCCCTTTAATTAAATAAATTAAACATTTGATCCTTATGATCTATTACTTTTTTGTTAGAGAAGTGCTACTGCCACGATTAGGTTTGGACACAAAAAACGTTTCATCTCAATCTCATCTTATCTCATCGTATCCATATCTATTCCTCTAAAAGTTAGCATTTCTATGGCTTCCCTTCATCCTTAGAGCTACAACTTCCTTCCTCCGGCCACTTTTGTAACACCCCGTATTTTAGTGTATTTTAATAAATGATTAGTTTAATTAATTTAAAGATTGATTCTCTGGTTTTAGAATTTTAGAGGTTTTATTATATTATTTTATAATATTTTAAGCTGTGAAAATTATTTTTATTGGGCTTTCTTATTATTAATTATTGTTTTGGATTTAAATTGATCTTTAATTTAAATTGGTTTGTTTATGGGTTTAAAATTTTTATTGTTTTATTAAAGCATTTCACTACGTTTGATTAATTTTAATTAGTGTTCTACAATTAAATTGCCTCTTATCTTAAAGAAGGATTATTATTGGAGTTTAATATTTTATTTTAATTAGTTTTGAGTTTAAACTGATTTATTTAATTTACTGTTTTAAAAATGGTTATTTTGAAGATTAGTTGTGACCCAAAAATTGTGAGGATTAGACCTCATTTCTTTTTTCCATCTTTTCTTTTCCTCTTTTCTTTTCCTCTTCCTTTTCTTTTCTTTTTCTTCTTTTCCTTTGGCTATTTTTCCGCTCGGCCTCTTTCTCTCCCGCTCGATTTTCTCTCTCCTCTCCCCCACACCGTTTCGGCCTTTCTCCTCCAGCCATCGATGCCAGCAGTTCGTGGCCCTCACCGCCGGCACCGATCGACTCCTCAGCTGCAGGCGAGTCTGTCCCTCCATTTTCAGGCCGGCTAACCCCGTCTTTAGCCGCCGCGAGCAGTGCGAAGCTGCGTGCTTCTTCTTCCCGTTCCGCCGCCGTCCGGCCACCATTGGCCACCATTTCTTCACCACTTCTTCATTGGCCTCTTGTCGTCTTAACCCACCCAGTTTCGGCTCTGATCCGTCGCCGGAGCCACCTCAACGAGCTTATCTCCGTTTCGTCCTTTTTGGCCTTCCACAGCCGTTTCGGCCGCCACCCACGGTCAACCGTCACTTCCACTAGCTTCACCACCTCCCATAGGCCCTACTCTACCGTTCCCTAGCTGTCGTTTGATCCCGTTTGAATTTGGGTATACTGTGTATTTTGGTCACAGTGTTTTAACACTGTGGAGTTGCTGTTTTGGCCCTTCCAGCTCCTCCGTGATCCTCCTAAAATTATTATATAGCGCTGTAAGTATTTCTCCAAAAGACTTTTAAGACTTAAGTATATTTTTGCACTAACCTGTTTTATAAACTGTAATTTGGTTATCTGGTTATACTGATAACTGTTGGTTGTTGGTAATTGGTTGATTTCATGGCATTGTGCACGCATGCATGGGTGTGTATTTTGAGAAATTGTGTTTAATGTGATAAGGCTTTTCGGGTGCGTGTGTATCACCCCCAAGCCAAGATGGGGTATTATCTCGGTGGAGCTCCTCTGGACACTCGGGAGCGGAATATACTAAGTGTCGTCCCCTGGGGCTATTGCCCGGGATGGTAGTGCTCTCGATCCGACTCCGTGGCCCCTCGTGCTGGTGGGGGTCAGAGGATGCTTGGCTATGTACGCGGTGGGCGCAGAACTGGGCATCACTCGTTATCACTCGCACGGTCGTTACCCGTGGGGTGACGAAGAGAGCCAGACTATGTGGATAGTCCCTAGGGGAGGCCATGGTGCATACGGTTAAAATTGAAATTAATGGAATTATTCCTGGATTTTAGTTTTGTGCCAAATGGTGATTTTGATGCAGAGTTTGATGAGGCTGAGCCAGAGGATGTGGCTCCGCCTGAGGAGTAGGGACATTGGCTATTTTTTTGTATTTGAAGATTATCGTTCGCTTATGCTTATTGTATTTGATTTGATTTGATGTTGATTTGTAAACAAATATATTATTATGTTGACATGTGGATTTTCAGTACTTTCGTATTATATTAAACTCTAGTACTTAGTTATTTGACTTAACCTTTCCATTGCGTATTGTTTATTGTACACATGTTGCATTACACACACTCAACACATGTCGATGGGGTGCGTGACCGTGTCGTCATCATCCAGGCGTCTCGATTTCCGTATGTGTCCGTACATGGAAGTTGGGGATGCCACAATTTTACTATATGCATCAGTTACTTTTGACTACATATCATTACATTGCTCCCTAAGCCGATTCCCTTGTACTTTACTATCAATTATATGAAGCTACATCATGATGCCTTGTCTCTTTGGATTTGGCATCAACAACAACTCTCACCAAAGAACAATGGAAATGTAAGGGTCAAAAGTTAAACATTATATTTAGGGTGCAATACTATTGTAGATATGAGAACGGTACTATAATTGTATTGATAACCCTTATTTATGGTAGAGTAATACCTAATACAAAGGGAGCATGGAGGTTACAACCGAAATCCCACAACTATGCTCCTTATAATGTGCTATATTGCACATTAATACATTATCATACATTTGGCTCTTGAAAGGCTATCACTATCTCATAATAATTAATTATCTTATCATTTTTTCCAGGTATGAATCAACAATTGTCCAAGAAATCATTAAAAGGATACTTCAAGGATTGAGTCATAACTTTTCAACTCTTTCCAAGGACCTTGTTGGAATAGAATCCCCGTTTGGAGGAAATGATGAACATACTTGATATTGGATTGGATGATGTTCACTTTATAGGAATTCATGGTATGGCTGGAGTGGGTAAGACAACTTTGGCAGAAGTCATTTATGATAGAATATCTTTCCAATTTGAAGCTAGCAACTTTATTGCCTGTATTATCCAAGAAACTAGAAATCATGGTTTAGTTTCTTTACAAAAACAACTTATTTCTAAGATCTTCATGGAAAGGGCAATATATATATGGGACGATCGTGAGGCAATGCATATGATACCGAATAGACTATGTTATAAAAAAGTATTTTTAGTCCTTGATGATGTGGACAGAGAAGAACATCTAACAACATTAGTAGGGAGCCATGATTGGTTTGGTCCGGGGAGTATAATCATTTTAACGAGCAGAGATAACCATTTATTGAAAAGACATTGAGTGAATGATATCTATAAGGTTAATGAGTTGAATAATGATGAAGCATTGCAGCTCTTTAGTTTGGTAGCTTTCAAGAAATCCTATCCTGAAGAAAATTATGTGGATTTATCCGAAGGCTTTGTGAAATATGCTCAAGGTCTTCCTCTAGCTCTCAAAGTTTTAGGGTCCTCCTTGTTTGGTAGAGGAACAAATGCATGGAAAGGTGCTTGGGATCAACTGAAAGCAAATCCTAATAAAGGAATTTTAGATATACTTCAAGTAGGTTTTGATGGATTGGAGGATTTGCAAAAGAAACTATTTTTAGATATTGCTTGCACTTTCAATAGAGAGGTTTTAGATAACATTTTAATGGATACATTAGAAAGTTTTGGTTACTACCCATACCTCAATATTGATTGTAACGCCCGTCCTTGGGGTGGACCCCTTTTTTTTTTTTTTGGAAAATATTTTTAGAAAATACGACGGGAATTACCATCCAGTTTAAAACCTTTTACAGTCCTTCCCAGGGTGCAAGACTCTACGTTATAAAATAAAAAGTGCTTTCATAATAAAAGGGTTTTGAAGTGGGAAATAAAATTCTTTAAAATAAAAAGACCTTTTCTTACGTTTAAAACCTTCATGCCTAGACTTCCATGCTCTTTCCCTTTGGCTGTGTCCCTTCTGGGCATACTGCCCATTTAGTTTCCTGTGGGGGGGAGGGGCACACATAAAAACTAAAATGAGTCGAATACTCAGTAAGCGTTACTTCATACCGTTAAAATATAGCAACGTAGGTTTTCATTCATGCATTCATCATTCCATACATACTATACGTACATGCATACATGCTTTCATTAAAAACATCAGTGAACGGGGGCTTTTCTTTCTTAAAACATGCTTTTCTTTTCTTTAAAACCTTTCCCCCGTCACTAGCTTCATTTCTTGAAGAATGCAGTGCATTCATACATACAGTTACTTTTCTTTTCTTTCTTTCATAGGCCGGTGCACGTTGTTACGCCCTGCGTGCTGGGGTTGGCGGCCTTTTGAGCCGATGGATTCGCCCGTGGCCACAGGTTGGAATCCCTTTCCGTCAGGGTGCAGCACTGGGTCGACTACCAGATACTACTAGCCGGCATTGCAATCTGCCCTTTCATTCGTTGGGTACCCCTTTCCGTTCATTCATATGGCCGTTACGTGTTTTCATACATTCATTAATGCCACATGACATTCTTTTCATTCTTTCATTCATGTCGGCTCTAAAGAGCCGAGGCATTCATTCATTTCATTTCATGGGCATTCATTTCTTTTCTTTTCATGCTTTCATGAGAAAAACATCTTTTTGTGAGAAAACTTTCCTTTCGTTTAAAAACATGGGAAAACATCCTTTCATGAGAAAACATTCTTTTCGTTTAAAGGCATGGCTTAAACATCGTCTTTCATGCCATCGTTTAAAACGTCAGTTCTCAGGGACCAGTTTTAAAACACTTTCTTCGCGTCTCTTAAAGCATCGTTCTGAAGCTCGAGGCATCACCCTCGAAGCTTCCTTTCTTTTCTTTAGAAAATACGTACAATAGGTACACCGTATAGTCATCCATTCACATGCATACAACTAATACTTTTGGGTGCGTAAAAAGGGGCTTTCATAGAGGGGCCGTACATACGTATACCATTCAATACTTAGCATGCTTTCTTTAAAACATCTTTCGTGTCCTTTCTTAAAGCATCTTTCATGGGAAAACAGTTCGTCTTTCTTTTTCGTATACTTTAGAAAACTCTAGAAGAGCATGAACGTAACACTTACCTGGACTCCATGCTACTTTCATATCATGCAGTCCATTCATGCGCGTGTCAGATGGCACCTACATGCATACATAACCTTAACGTTAATCTCTATCTAGTGCATAAGCAACTGAACTAGAAATAGAGCTATCCTTTACTTAGAACACTCTCTTTCTATCCTGTGTCCTTTCATGTTCCTTACTATGACAAAACCCTTGGAGACCCATTACGGTCTCTACTTCCTTAAACTTTACGTTCTACCTCGAGCGCTTACTCGCTAGGGTGAACTCATGTTTCACCTTAGGATTAAGACGCTAAGACTTCTGTCTCATTCTTCTCATTAATCACTTTCCGACACATGACTTAGACTAACTAAGTCATGCATCCCATTCTTAGACAGTACTCTCATCATTACCCTCATGCATCTTAGCTTACTCTACTTCTCATGATCATCCATCTGTACTACACGGCTCCAAGCCACTCTGAGGCTTGAGCACCGTGTAACCAAACTTAGGACAGATCACCCATTACATATGGTGAATCCATCCGGCACGTGCGTCTAACCAGACAACACACGTACCTTACTCCTTTATCCCTTAAGACCATCATTTAATACATTGGTCACAGACTCGTATGGCGAACACCATACTCCGTTACCTACCTTCTCATATCCGGCTAGCACGACCCTTCATGCTAGCCGTACCTCATGACAGTTCATCCCAACTGTTGACACAATGGGACTCTGTCCATGAACACACCTTACGTCACGCCACATAGCTCGAGATTAAATCCCAAGCTATGCCATGACCCTGTCACGTCATCTTTCATACATCCTAACCCATCACAGCACAGCTTCATGATTGACCACGTCATTTCATGACGTAGCCCAATCATGCTTCCGCTACACTGCTCTGATACTTCTTGGCCACTTAGCACATACTCATGGCCATAAGCCAACTACTCGGCGACGCTCATCGCCATAGGCTACAGCCGTATCATTACTACGGCACATACCTCAACACTTTACGTCACGCCATATAGCTCGAGACCAATCCCAAGCTATATCGTGACCTTGTCACGTTACCTCTGACATTCCGCTACGTCAACTTCCAACTCATCACGAGTACGGTTCCTCACGTACTCCCGTCACAACGTGACACCTCGTCACGTTCCCGTTACAATACTCTTTCGTTAATTCTTCATCAGTCGCAAGCACGACCTCTTAATCGGCCACGTCACTTAGTGACGTTGCCCAGTCATGCTTTCGCTGCGCTACTCCAATACCTTCTAGCCACTTCGCACTTATTTCTAGCCATAGCCAGTCACATGGCGACACTCATCGCCTTGGACTACAGGTCGTATCTCACACTTCGGGACACTATTTCACAGTTCCCGACACCATACGTCAAGCTCTTCGCCCATTAACTAGCAATCACCTTTATTTTCGCGACATGCCATACGGTGTATCGCTGCACCTCATGGAGTACACTCCTCATGTACTCCTTCACAGGACTACGCTATATCACCACTATGGCACTCACGCCATATGGTGCGTCACTCCATTACAATGGAGTACACTCCACGTGTACTCCTTTCATAGAACTACGCCACATCACCATTATGGCACATACGCCATATGGTGTATCACTCCACTACATGGAGTACTCTCCACGTGTACTCCTTCCACGATACTACGCCGCGTCACCGCTATGGCACACGCCATACGGTGCATCGTTTCACCATATGGAGTACACTCCTCGCGTAATCCATTCACGGCACTATGCCACGTCACCGCTATGGCATACATGCCATACGGTGCATCGTTCCACCATATGGAGTACACTCCTCGCGTACTCCATTCACGGCACTACGCCACGTCACCACTATGGCATACACGCCATACGGTGCCTCGTCTCACTACACAGAGTACACTCCACGTATACTCCTTTCACGGCACTAGGCCACACCACTACTACTGCACATACACTACCACCACACTTCACAGCACAGTCCACAACACTACACAGCACACTTCCCAACTATGCCCACACTTCACATCACAGCACGTCACATCACCAATTCACAGTGAATCCTATAATTCTAGCAGCACAGTCCATAACCTATAATACTAACAGCACAGTCCACAACCTAGTCAACTAGCTAGCATCTAACATTTAATATAAAAAGCGAGGGATAAAGATTTATACCATCGACGGGATAACCCGTGCGTCGCTCGCTAGCCGTCACAGCGATAATGCCGGAGGAGCGTACGGGGTGGCTACACCCCGTACAGTGACTGTTTAGGCATTTGGATAGCTAGGTGTGGTCTTGGAAGGGCCTAAGGTGGCCTTGGTGATGCTAGAAAGGGAACGTATCGTGGCGGATCTCGCCGTGTACAGTGGCGGTCAATCACGCGCAGTGACTGCCCATCACGTGCAGTGATCAACCCACCACGTAAAGTGGTGGTTAGGGCCTAAGGTTGGGCTAAGGGAACTGCCGGAGGAGCCGTGGAGGCTCGGTCGTGGTCGGCACGGTGGCCTATGGTGGCTGGCCATGCACTGTGAGGGAGGAGAGGCCGTGGGAGAGTGAGAGAGAGTGTGCATGCATGGGGGACAGATCGGGGCCATGGGTGGTACCGTTGGGTTCGTGGTGGCCTAAGGAAGCCAGAGAGGGTGGCCACTTGCCATGGGTTGCAACGTACGGCGGCGGGGGAGGCTAAACCCGTGCGGTGGAGAGAAGGACTTCGGGAGGTGGAGGAGAGGCCTATTGGCCGTGGGTTCATGGGAGGAGGAAGGGGGAGACCTCAGGAGTCTCGTGGTGGTGTCTGGTGGCCGAGCTGACCGCGCACGGCGGCGCTAGGAGGCTGCACAGTGAACCCGTGCATGGGTTTGCTGTGCTCGTGCATGGTGGAGGGAGGTGGCTGCATGGGAGGGGCTGAGGCCGCTGGAGGTGGCCGATCGGTGGCAGGGGAGGCTGTTGTGGGAGAGGTGGCGCCGGAGGACTGCGCACGGCGGCGCATGGACTCCTAAGCCCATTCGGGCTTGCACCGTCGAGGGAGGAGGAGGAGAGAGCGTGGGGAGGTAAGGCCGATGCTGGGAGGCTCGCCGGAGGGAGGCGGTTCCGGTGGTGGTGGCCATGAGGCTCACCCGCTCACGGCGGCGCCGGGCTAGGCTGAGGCCGTTCGGGCGTGGGTATCGCGTACGGGAGAGGCCGAGAGGGAGAAAGGGAGGAGAGAGAGAGGGGAGGGAAAAGTGAGGGAGAAAGAGAGAGGGGCTGGGGTTTTATCCTAAAACCCGACGTTTGGGGGTCTATAAAATGGTCTACGATGACCCTTAAATACTGATTTGAAAACGCGTAAAAGCTAACTTAAATAAAAGCACTGAGAGGAATTAAGATAGAATATTATTTAAAATAATATTCTCTCATCATTTATAAAATGATGAAGTCTTACTTAAAATATTTAAAAGAATAAAACTATTAATTTAATTTAAGATTCCATCATTATTAAATCACATAATATTTTAAATAACTGGAATCATTTATATAAAATGATTCCCACAATTATAATATTTTTGGAGCTCTTCAAAGATGTTATAATTGAGTTATTTAAAATATTCTTTAGTTAAATAATAATAGGAATCTTCCATTTAAAATACACATTACTTTAAAACACAAGATAACTTTAGAAAATACGTAGTATCTTTAAAAACAAGCCATCGAGATCTGGCACGCGTAACAGGACTCTTAGACACTAGAGGGGAGGAGCGGGCTGTCACATCACATCTGACGTAATTGCTTACGTCAGAAGAAGGAAAGAGGGAGCAGGTCTACCGCATTTGACGTAATAGCTTACGTCAGAAGAAAGAAGGAAGAGCAGGGTGTTACATTGATATTCTCATGGAAAAATGTCTTATAACCATCTCATCTAAAAGGTTTAGGATGCATGATTTGCTACAAAAAATGGGTCAAGAAATAATTTATGATGAATCCCCCGAAGAGCCTAGCCAGCGTAGTAGATTGTCGCATTACAAGGCTGTCCTTCACGTATTGAAGAATAATACTGTAAGTGGATTAATCCAGATATAAATGTATAGTGTATTTTCATTCTAATTCTTAAGTTATTTGCAAATATTTCTCACACAATTTTATTGTTCCTGATTTTTAGGGAACTGACGTGATTGAAGGCATAGTGCTAAACTTACCTAATCAAAATGAAGAACGATTCAGTGTTAGAGCCTTCTCAAAGATGAAGAAATTGAGAATTCTTAAAATTTGCGACACAAGTTTTGTCAACATGAGTTTTTCTAATCTCTGTGATAAGTTATTGAATCTGCATTGGCACAACGACCCTTTAGGATTCATGCCAACACATGGGTTACGGGTGCTAGAATGGTCTGAATATCCTTCAAAATCCTTGTCAAACAGCTTTCAAGAAGACAATCTTATTGAACTTAGATTTCCATGCAGTCGCATCAAGCAATTGTGGAAGGGAATTAGTGTAAGGTGTTTTCTTCTTGTTCTTCTTGCTACTAATGGTTCTAAGCTTGTTAATGCTTTTTTTTGTTCAATATTTATTGTTTTATAACAGTGTTTTTTGGGAGTTTGAAATGCTTTGATCTTAGCGACTCTCAAAACTTGTTGGAGACACAAAACTTCACCGGGGTCCCAAGTCTTGAGACACTAGAGCTTGAAGGTTGTACAAGTTTATCTAAGGTCCACAAATCTATTGGTGTTCTCAAACGGCTTAGACGATTGAATCTACATGCCTGTAAACTCCTTAAAAGCTTTCCAAATGAGATTAGCTTGGAGTCCCTTGAACATTTTTTTTATCTTTTTGATTGTTCAAGAGTTGAGAAGTTCCCAAACATTGTAGGAAACATGACTTCATTGTGGTTACTTTATTTGGATGGTGCCATAAAGGAACTACCCCCATCATTTAAGAGTTTATGCGGCCTTTCTATATTGTCTTTACATAACTACAAAAAGCTCTCAGTTTTTTCGTGCGTTATTTGTAGTTTGTCATCTCTTAAAATAATGGATGTATCTGATTGCCTAGCACTTGGTGGAATTCAAGGTGGAACTGCTATCAAATTCACTAAGTTTTTCACAGTGCCAGAGTTTGGCTCAAATGATGCTTGCTCTACACAAGAAATGTTTATGACCAATGATGACTCTATTGGGGCCTTCTATGTTGGTTTTGATGATAGAGTCTACTACATTAGAAGCTTGAATCTTGAAGAAAGTAATTTGTAGACATCAGGCTATGACGTTGTCAGTCTGTTTGATCTCTTCATAAGATGTTTTGTGGGAGTGGTTATTTAATACTCCAATTAACATCTTTCTATTTTTTCTTCTTACTTCATATGCAAGAAAATAACTGTTTTAATGCCAAGGTAATGTGTGCATCTTCCTTGGGAGCTGAAATTCCAGAGTGGTTCAACATGAGAAGTTTTGGTTCTCATGTAACACTTCAAATCCATCCAAACTTAGATAATAATAGTAAGTGGGAGGCATATGTTCATTTTACTATTTGTGAAGTTGATGAGGTAGAGAATTCAGATCCAAGGATTTTCAAGGGAAGTCATCCTGAACAAGGCCAGTTTGTTCAGTTTGTTTATCATTTTGAGACTAATGAAGGTCCTCTAAAAGAACCCTTAGTCCTTTGTGCCCCCGAAGATCCTTCTGTAGGGCCAATTGGGTTTGGGGTGTATCTACCAGCCAAGTGGTTTTTGGAGCAATCAAATAATTTGGATGGATGGAGCTACATTGGTGCATCAGTTAAAACAAGTAGCTCGAACGTGAAGGTGAAAGAGTGCGGGGCGCTCCTTCTGTCTCAACATCCTGATCCTGAAGAATATGATCCTCATGGTTTAAAATTAGAAATTAAGCATCATCTTCGTTGTCATTTCGAAATGTGTAGTCATAATGTTGTACCTATTCGTTTCTAAGGCATAGTAAGGAATTAAAATATGTGAGGTGGATCAGTACCCCAGGCGAAGTTGTTTAAATGGATGCAATTCATGTATATATTGAGGCTTCATCAATTCTTAATGCCAGCTATTGGACAAGACGTTAATTTGAGAATGCAGAAGTGTGAGATTTGCAGTGCTCTATACCAGCTGTACATTAATTATGAGATACAACTCTTCATTCAGGTTGTATAAAAATGGTTTTTATGCTTTCCAATCACACATCACCACTTCATGATTTCATTAATTACTTTACCACAAACTAAATCAATAAATCTGAAAATATGAGCCCTAAACTTTTATAAATTCTAATTTTACAATAATTCTTCTTATCATTCCATACACCAAACACCATCTCTTTTATTTTATTTTTTTCTCTTTTTCATAAAAAAATATGTGATGCATGAATGATGAGCAAAAGAACTTAATTAGTTTAGTAAAAATAAAATAAAATCTAAAATATATAAAATGTACTGTGTGAGATGATTTTGAGCATCCCTCCTAATTTTAATTTTAAAAGGCTTTGTAGTCACTATTCAAACTGCCACTTGGAGAGATCGTCCAAATCTCACAGCCATTCAGGCGTATTAAAAGAAGAGCAGTGCTACTTTATCGCTCAGAGTAGCCCGCTACAACTAACCACCAAGCCAAAATCACCTTTTTATTTTTTTTCAATTTTTTTTATCATTTTAAAACATCTGTAAAAAATATATAAAAAAAATATCAATATACTAATAGTCACTTTCTTAACTATTAAGTAAACAAAAAATAAAATAAAATAAAATAAAATACATGAGGTGTCTAAATGAGGGGGCAAATTGAGTGGGCAAAGTAGTATTTTTGTTAAAAGAATGTGCCAACGTTTTCCACTGTTAATATTTAGAAAGTTAGCAATTAGTTTATCGGTCCCATCTAGATCAGAATTGATTGGCCAATCCTATTAAGATATTGTTATTTTATTTTAGGATAATGTTAGGAGACACCAAATGTGCTTCTCAAATAAGCACACTAATGTAAGTGATTTTTTAAAAGTATTTTTTAAACATGCTTAATCATTAAGAAAAAAATACAAATTCACTAATAATCACTTTCTTAATCACATCTCAAGAGCATACTTAGATTGAGATAAAACTACACCTGGGAGTTGCAAGTGACTTTAATGCCTAAAAAATAGTGTATGAGAACCAGATCTTTCATTGCAAACTGTTGACTAAGAGTAGTAGGGAAGGCATTAAGATGTGAGGGGTTTGAACCAGTGAGAAGAATATCATCTACATATAAGAGTAAAAAAATAGTGCCTAGAGATGAGTGATATATGAAAAGTGAGGGTTAGCAGAGCTATACTAGAAACCATAGGCAATAAGGAAAGTACTAAATTTATCAAACCAGACACAATGGATCTGTTTTAAGCCATATAAGGCCTTGTTTAACTTGCAAACATAAGAAGAAAAAGTAGGATGGATAAACCTGGAGATTGGTAAATAAACACGTCTTCCTGGAGATCACCATGGAGGAAGGCATTCTTGACATCGACTTGGCGAATATCCCAATGGTGAACAAGGGCAATATTGAGAATGATCCGGATGGTGCCGAGCTTGATTACAAGAGAGAACGTCACTGTATAATTGACACCATCAATTTGGTGGAAGCCCTTAACAACAAGGCGAGCTTTCAACTGATTAAGAATACCGTCGACATTGATTTTGGTCTTGAAGACCCACTTGCAACCAATAACATCCATGTGAGGGGAACAAGGCACAAGTGTCCAAGTGTTGTTGTCTTGGAGAGCTTGGATCTCATCTTGTAGTGCTTTGGTCCAGCCAGCATTGTTAAGGGTGGAGCGTATTGTCTTTGCTTCCTTGGGAAGGTCAACAATAGTGTGATAGTGGGCGTACTTCAGGTTGGGTTTGTTGATCCTAGCCTGAGAGTGGGTTACCATGTTGTGGCAAGGAGGATCTTAAATGAGTGGATCAATGGGCAGGAAGGGAGCTCGGCAAATGGGGGCAAGTCATCATGTTGGGCACTAGGAGGCTCAACTCGGGGGTGAAGCCAGAGGAGACAGCTCCACGGGAATCAAAGATGGTATAGGGGTGGTGCCAATCATGGGTGACGTGGAATCATCTGGTGGAAGAGGTACCTTCACAGAAGAGACACTAGAGACACTTGTTGGGTTAGAAAGTGTAGAGCTTGGTGAATGCCAATCCATAAATGTTGATAAACTTTGGTCAGAAGTAGGAGGGAGGTGGAGATTCCCAGGCTGTTTGTAAGGGAACATTGATTCATAAAAGCAACATGTCAGGAGATGAAGGTTCGACGAGAGGTGGGGTGGTAGCATTTATACTCTTGGTGTTTGTCACTATAGCCCATAAAAGTACATGGGTGAGTTTTTGGGTCAAATTTGTTGTGCTTATTGTCCCAAGTATATGAGTAGCATTTAGACCCCAAAGACCTGAAGAGATATGTAGTCAGGATAATGACTATGAAGAAGGGAAAATGGTGAGTAAAGATCTAATGTAGTGGAAGGAAGACGATTTATTAAGAAAATAGCAGTTGAAAAAACTTCGACCAAAAAAAGTTTTGGATCACCACTTTGAAAAAGTAAGGTCATACCTAATTCACAAATTGTTTGATGTCATTGTATTGATGGAGAATACCTTGTTGGGGGCTATGAGGACATGAGTATTGATGGAGAATACCTTGTTGTTGAAGGTGAAGATTGAGTTGGGTGTTGGTGAACTCACCACCACCATCGGTTTGAAAGATTTTGATATTTTCGTTGAATTAACGTTCAACAAATTTTTCAAATAAAATAAAGATATTAAAAAATCATAATTTTTTTCGTAAAGGAATAAACTACGTGTATTTAGAAAAAACATCAACAAGACATACATAATATTGGAATTTTCCAACAGATAAAACTAGGGCGGGTCTCCATAAATCACAATAAACTTTATCAAATACATTTAAACCTATAGTAGGAGAGGGTAAAAATGGAAGTTTGCTCATTTTGTCTAACTGACAACTCTCACAAAAAGAGTTGTTTTTTTTTTTGAGGACAAAAATAAAGCCTTGGGAACGAAGAACACTAAGTGTACATGCATGGGGATGTCTCAACCGTTGATGCCACAGTTCTTCAGAAATAGTTCGAAATCTAGTGGAGAAGTGTGCTTCAAGTAGTAGGGACAGTACATATAAGTTACCCTTTCGTCGTCCTTTCAAGAATGTACGATTATTAGCCCTTTCCTTAATAGAGAAACCAACACTGTAAAATTCATAATTGTAAGGATAATCAGTTGTAATTGGCTAATTGATAAAAAAAATGTTGCCAAATCAAGAACAAGTAAAATATCTTTTAATTTAGAGTATCCTCATCCAGTTTCCTATAAAATTTCCTAAATTTTAACTAAAATACACAATTCCTTAAATTTAATCCTAAATTTCACCTATGTTTATAGAACCTCTAATATCTCATTCTCTATACTTTTCCTATTCTATTAAAATAACTTTTTCCTATTGTTTCTTTATTACTTTTTTCTCTCACTTCCATTTCCATTCTTAACTACTAACTCCTTTGTCTTTTTCCTTTTGTTTTCAAAAACACATTCTACTATATTTTGTAAACACTTTATACGATTTTTATCTCAATACAATAATACTTTTAACAGCAACAATTTATTTGTATTGTGTAACGGTAACAATTTTTGTCCTTCATCCAACGTTTAATTATTTTCAGCCTTCCGCCAACGGTAAGATTTGTTGTCCTTTCTCTAACGGTAACATTTTATTGGTTCTTTTCCCAACGATAACATTTTGTTGGTCCTTTCCCCAATAGCAATATTTTTTGTCTTCTCTCCATAAGTAACTAAAGTAAGGCAGGATGTAACAGTCGGGTCCAGCACCAAGCAACTTTCTAAAATTTTTGGGTTTATAGGTATAAAAAGCCCATTTGTGATTATGAGTAAATTTGTTTGGAAGAGAGTACGGGTCAAAGATTTTATTTTAGCGGATATCGAATTTTTGGGACTTGTAATGTTAGTTAAAATCATTAAATATTTTTGTTTTGGATAGAATCTTAGTATGGGCCGAAGAATTTGTGAAACAAATATATTTCTTTTAAGGATTAGACGTGGCCCAAATGCTTGGAATGGGCTAAAAAGTCTAAGCCCATGATATCTTGTTTCAGACTCCAGGTTCTACACGTTTCACGCTCGTTTTATTCAATGCATGCACGTCTCCCTTTCCTTCCTTCCCTAGGGTTTTATCATTTTTCCTATATATATACATGTATAACCTCACATCCACGTAGAAATCTCCCTCTTATCTCTCCCACGTACAAACATGATGTCGCTTTCACGTTTCAGAAACTGCCGTGCACTAACCACGGAAGCTAGAAGCCAGCTCGCCCCATCCACAACCAACCCACACGAAGCCGTAACCAACCCGTATGTTTTAGCCCCACAAGCTGTCTCTGCACCACCCTCGGAATAGATCAACTGTGAGCCAGACTCCCTCCACTGTAAACACCACCACCATAGCACCCGTAGCCAACCACCATCGTGCATGACCCGCGCCACTACAAATCTCCACTGGAAGCAACGCTGCGGAAGGAACCACCCACAGCCACGACAAACGTGAAAACCACCGTGATAGCCCACTACTCAGCCACCGCAGCACTACCCTGCACCACCATACCCCACATTGATCATCCCCATTTTCCCCTGTTTTAGCTCCCCGAAACAGAGCAACGACAACCTAGTCCTCAACCCTTTTCGGTGCCACCAGCCACGACAAGGAAATACAGCGTCGTGATCAGAAGAGCCCTAGAAAACGCCGGCGGTACACCCCAGGTCCACCGTTTTCCTCACGGTAAGCCATCGCCGAACGTTTCCCACTGCCTCTCCGTCCCCTTTCTTTCACCGTGTTCTCTCTCTCATCACTCTCTCTCTCTCTCAGTGCGCAGCCACCCAGCCCCGCCTGTATCTCAGCCACTTCGCAGCTTCTCTCACGGTGAGTCTCCGTCGCATGAGTACCCTGGTCTAGTGCATATCTCCCTGGGTTATATTTTTTGCCGTAAAGCTCCTTACGTAGAGATGGTAAGGAAGACTAGTTTTAGTTAATATTATATTTTTTCCCTCAGAGTATTAAGCATGAGGGTTTTGAATTTAGATTTGAGTGGGGTCTAATGTTACAGTGGGCCTCAGTTGGTTCCCAGAAGATTTGTACAACATTTTTAAGTCAGCCTAGTCTCACTTTATATGAGTACAAGAATTATGTTTTATAGAAATTTTTTTTTAGAATTAATATATTAGTTGGAAGAGTTAAACGATATCGATGAAATTTGAGAAGTAATGATATTTTAGCATTTAGAGAATTTTAGACATTTAGGTAAGATAGGTTACTTTAGTATTTCACGTTTAAGTATCGAAATATGTGTTCGATTGAAAATTTACGAAAGTTACGTGACTATTTTATAGGTGATGATTCATTTTTGTTCGACACTATTGTGGAAAAAATTTTGAAAAGCTAAGAGTTTAGGTAAGCGGGATTTCTATGCTAAACTTTGCATAAAAAATAAAATAGGCTCAAGTTGATTTTTGAAAAATATGCATGTGTTTTTATGAAAAGAAATTTGAAGTGACCTTAGTTATTTATTCTGCTTACGCACGAAATTCTGTATAAGAATAAAGTATTTTCTGGCATGACTGGTGTAGACATGAGCTTCTTTTTGGCATTCGGTTATTGCACTGAGAAAAATAAGCGAATATGAAAATTTGATAACTTTTGCATGTTACATGAAGATGTTCTGAGTCTGTTTTGGAAAATGTGAAACGATCTGAATTTCACTACTCTGTTTTGATATGATGTGGCATCTGAAAAACCTTTGACATGACTTTCTAATTCTATTCTGATTTAATTTGACTCTGATTCTGGTTCTGATATGGTGATTCTGATTCTATTTTGCTCTGATATGTGACCCTATCACAGGATATAATATTGACCTCTGGTCCTGTCACGGGATACAATAGTACCCTCTGGCCTTGTCATGGGATATAATAGTGACCTCTGGCCTTACCACGAGATATAAAAGTGGTTTTCTATTCTAAGTACAACCACTTTGGTATCATGGTGATTTATGTTTTGCTAGGCTTTTTGCAGAATGCGCAACCCTACCATAGGGGTTAAACATAGTCTATGTTATGATATGATATGATAAGAAGAAGATGATCAGTTATGTTATGCCAAAGAATTGTGAATATAAATAGTTAGATTTTGATTATAAATATTTTTGAACTTTCGCTCTGATATTTTTGATAACATGTTATGATTCCGTATTCAGAAAATAAAAAAGTATTTTGTTCTGCATTCTGAACTCTGTAAATGCTCTATAAAAAGTGTTTTGCATACTAGTATATGTTCTTTGCGTACTGAGTTGTTGACAACTTACTTCTTATCTCCACATTATTTTTCAAATAAATTTTGATGGCTCAGCTGGAGAACATGTAGCAACCCGCTGCTTCCCTCCTTCTAAAGTAAGCAAATTCCAAGGATGTAATTTATTGAGGACATAACTATCTGCTTCCCCCAGTGACTGTGAGCCTCGTTATGCATGCCAGATCCCAATGATGTGTTTTTAAAGATATTAGATGATTTCTAAAGCTAGCTTGTGTTTTAAATTTATGAGTATTTTAAATAGGATATTCCCATCGTTATTTGACTAAGTAATATTTTAAATAAGACAATTATAATATTTTTGAAGAGCTCCAAAAATATTATAATTGTGGGAAATCATTTTATTAAATTATTTCAGTTATTTAAAATATTACGTGATTTAAATTATGTTGAAAGCTTTAATTAATTTAATTGTTTTATTCTCTCAAATATATTAAGTAGAACTTCATCATTTTATTAATGATGAAGGAATATTATTTTAAATAATATTCTATCTTAACTTCTCTCAGTGTTTTTAATTAAATTAACGTTTATGCATTTTAAATCAGTGTTTAAGGTCCACTGATAGATCGTTTTGTAGATCTCAAGACGATGGGTTTTAGGATAAAACCCCAGTCCTCTCTCTTTCTCCCTCACTTTTTCCATACCACTATGTAATGCCCGTCCTTGTGGTGTGACTTTTTACAAAATATTTTAGAAAGGAAGACGGGAATTACCGTTTGATTTAAAACTTTTTCATTTCCGTACCCGGGGTGTAAGACTTTACGTTACAAAATAAAGTGTGCTTTTAGAATAAAAGAGGTTACAGTGGAAAACATTGATCTTAAAATAAAAAGACCTCTCATACATTTAAAACCCTCATGCCTAGACCTTCATGCTCTTCCCCTTAGGCCATGTCCGTCCTGACGCGTACTGCTCATTTAGCTTCCTGTGGGGGGAGGGGCATACATAAAAACTAAAATGAGTCGAATACTCAGTAAGCATTACTTCATACCGTTAAAATATAGCAACATAGGTTTTCAGTCATGCATTCATAATTCCATACATACTATACGTACATGCATACATGCTTTCATTCGTAAACATCACTAGACGGGGTTTTTCTTCTTTAAACATGGTTTTCTTTTCGTAAAACGTTTCCCCCGTCAATGCCTTCATTTCTTGAAGAATGCGATGCATTCATACATTCTTTTCCTTTCACTTTCATAGGCCGGTGCACGTTGTTACGCCCCGCGTGCTAGGGTTAATGACCCTTTGGCCAATGGATTCGCCTGTGGCCACGGGTTGGAATCCCATTCTGTCAGGGTGCAGCACTGGGTGCACTACCAGATACTACGACCCGGCATTGCAATCTGCCCATTCATTCATTGGGTACCCCTTTCATTCATATGGCCATTACATATCTCCATACATTTATGCTTCATGCCTTTCTTTTCATTCATTCATTCATTCATGTCAGCTCTAAAGAGCTGAAGCTTTCATTCATTCATTTGCATGAGCATGAGCATCATATTTTCATTTCATTTCATGCTTTCATGGGAAAAACATTATTTCATGGAAAAAAATCCTTTTGTGAGAAAACATCGTTTGGGGCGCTAGCCCGAAAATCATCCTTTCGTGACATGCCTTTTCATCCATTCACATGCGTCCAATTAATACTTTGGTTGCGTGAAAAGGGGCTGCCAAAGAGGGCCGCATATACTTTTACTTTAAAACGTCATGCTTAGCGTGCTTTTTCGTAAAACGTTTGTATTTTCAGAGGAAGAGCATTTCTTTTCTTCTTTTTCAAGGAAAAGCGTTTCATTTTCTTTTCTTATCTTTTAGAAAACTCTAGAAGAGCATGAACATAATACTTACCTGGATTCCATGCTACTTTCATACCATGCAGTCCATTCATGCGCATGTCAGATGGCAACTTACATGCATACATATAACCTTAGCGTTATTCTTTATCTAGTGCATAAGCAATGAACTAGAAATAAAACTATGCTTCACTTGAACACTTTCCTTCCATTCCTAGGCTCTTACGTGCCCTTTACTATGTTAAAACCTTCGAGGACCTATTTACGGTACCTCTTTTAACCTCAACGCTTTACTTCGAGTGCTTACTTGCTAGGGTGAACCCATGATTCACCTTAGGATCAAGACACTAAGACCTCTATTTTATTCTTCTCATCAATCACATTTCGACGCATGATTCAGACCGACTAAGTCACGCATCCCAATCTTAGACAGTACACTCGTCATTACCTTTATGTATCTTGTCTCACTCTAATCTTAATGACCATCCATACATGCTACACGGCTCTAAGCCAACTCTGAGGCTTAAGCACCATGTAACCATACTTAGGATAGATTACCCATTACATACGGTGAATCCGTCTGGTACATGTGTGTAACCCAATTACACATGTACCTTACCCCTTTATCACCTAAGACCAACGTATAATACATTGATCACAGGCTCGTATGGACAAGCGCCATACTCCGATACCAACCTTCTCTTATCCGGCTAGCATGACTCTTCATGCTACCCGTCCCTCTGGACAATTCATCGCAACACTTAACACGATAAAACTCCATTCATAACTACATCTCAAGTCACCTTGTAGCTCAAGACTATTCCCAAGCTACACTGTGACCTTGTCACGTCACCTCACATACATCCTAACTCATCATAGCATGACCTCTTAATTGACCATGTCACTTCGTGACGTCGCCCAGTCATGGTTCCTTTCCAGCCATTTCACACTTACTCTCGGCCAAAAGCCGACTACACGGCGACATTTGTCACCTTAGACTATAGGCCACATCACTACTACATCACATAAACTACAACCACACTTCACAGCATAGTCCACAACACAACACTGCACACTCCCCAACTACACCCAACACTTCACGTCATAGCCAATCACACCACCATACTACACAGCGAACTCCACAATACTAATGACACAGTCCACAACCTAGTCAACCAATTAGCATCTAACATAAATAATGAGGGATAGAGAGTTATACCATCGAAGGGATAACCCGTGCGTTGCCTGCTAACCGTTACAGTCGATGACGTCGGAAGGGTCGTACGGGGCGGCTAAACCACGTACGATGACTGTTTGGCATTTGGATAGCTAGGCGTGGTCTTGGAAGGGCTCATGGTGGCCTTATAGTGGTGGCAAGGGGCGTAACACAGTAGATCTAGTCGTGTACAGTGGCGGTCAGCCACGCGCAGTGGCTCTCCATCATGTGTAGTGGCTGTCCACCACATAAAGTGGTGGTTTGGGCTTAGGGCTAGGCCACGGGAGGTCATGGGAGGCTGAGGGCGGCCTTGTGGCAGCTGGGATGGCGGAGCACGGCGGAGCCGTGGGTCTCCAAGGGACACCCGTGTGTCTCAAGGCATGGAAGTGGAGGGAGAGCTTGGCTGGTCGTGGCTGGCCATGGAGGGGCTTAGGAGACTACTGGTGGAGCCGTAGTGGCTCAGTGGTGGCTGCACGACGGTCCATGGAGACCCTAAGGTGGCAGAAGAGAGGGACCCGTGCATGAGAGGGAGAAAGGCCGTGGGAGAGTGAGAGAGAGTGGGGGGAGCGTCGGTGGTGGCTAGAGGAGGCTAGAGACCGTGGTTAGATGCTGCGGGTGGCGGCGTACGGTGGTGGAGGTGGAGAAACCCGTGCGTGAGATAGGGAGAACTAGTGTGTGGAGGAGGGGGCTACCAGCCTTGGGTCCAAGGGAGGAGAAAGGGGGAGACTAGGGGTTGCTCGTGGTGGTGTCCGGTGGCCTGGGTGGCCGCGCACGGCGGCGCTAAGGGCACGCATAGTGAACCCATGCATGGAGGAGGCCACGTACATGCATGGGAGGAAGGTGGCTGCGTGGTGGAGGCTCGCCGGAGTGAGGGGAAGCCTTTGGTGGAGGCGGTGAGACCTACCGGCGCACGGCTGCCTCGGGCTGGGCAGTGGAGCAGATCGGGTGAGGGAGAGGCAGTGTGCTGTGCAGGCCGAGGGAGAGGGAGGAGAGAGAGAGAGAGAGGGAAGCGAAAAGTGAGGGGGAAAGAGAGAGGGCTGGGGTTTTATCCTAAAATCCATCGACTTTAGATCTACAAAACGATCTATCGGTGGACCTTGAACACTGATTTAACATGCATAAATGTTAATTTAATTAAAAACACTGGGAGGAGTTAAGATAGAATATTATTTAAAATAATATTCCTTCATCATTAATAAAATGATGAAGTCTTACTTAATATATTTAAGAGAATAAAACCATTAAATTAATTAAAGCTTTTAACGTAATTTAAATCACGTAATATTTTAAATAACTGAAATCATTTAATGAAATGATTTCCCACAATTATAATATTTTTGGAGCTCTTCAAAAATATTATAATTGTCTTATTTAAAATATTACTTAGTCAAATAACGATGGGAATATCCCATTTAAAATACTCATAACTTTATAACACAAACTAGCTTTAGAAATCACCTAATATCTTTAAAAACACGCCACTGGGGTTTGACACGCATAACGAGGCTCACAATCACTAGGGAGAAGCGGATAGTTACGATCTCAATAAATTTCATCCTCTAAATTTGCTTACGTTAGAAGGAAGAAAGGAGCGGATTGTTACAGAATAAGAGTAGGAAGTTTTAGCAAAGTGTGATGATCGTAGAGGAATAAGTGTCCGAGGGTACAAGTACTTCTTTGAGAGTCATAGTTAGTAAATTGGTTATTTTCGGTTATTTTGATATGTTGAGTTGGATATATTCGAGTCTTTGGGGAGTTTTTAATTTATCTTATTGAGGATTTTCTTTAGTGTTTTGGTGGAGGGACATAGATATTTGTTATATAATTGTGCCATTGGAGAGGATATTCAGTATTAGGAGCGAACTCTCTGGACCTCCGGGACCGAGGTGTTACACATGAATTTAATATTCATGTTAAACTGCATGAATTTAATATTCGGTGCTACAAATGTCCTTTTCCCTTATAATTTGAGGGAAAGTGTAGGGTTTTCACCCCAAACCATCAATTGCAATTCACAGCACAGAGCAATGAAATAGAGAGCAATGAAACAACAGAGAATAATGGAACAGTATAGAACAATGGAACAACACAGAGCAATAAAGTAGCATGGTCGGAGTGGAACAGTACAGAGCAACGAAAGAGCATAGAGCAATGAAACAGCACAGAGCAATGGAACAACACAGACCAATGAAATTGCACAGAATAATGAAACAACAAGGTCACAATGGAACAACACAAACCAATGAAACAACATAGAGCAATTAAACATCACAGCCCAATGAAACTGCACAGAGTAATGAAACTGTACAAAGCAATTCATAGCACAGAGCAATGAAATAGTACAGAGCAATGAAACAGCATGGTCTCAATCCAACATCACATAGTAATGAAACAGCACAAACCAATCTAACATCACAGAGCAATTGAACATCACAGATCAATCCAACATCAGGCGAAAATATCAAGGTTTTTTTTTTTCATAATTTGCAATATATAGATCAGTGGAAAATAGTCACAAATCTAAGCATAGAAAATGATTATTACAGCAATGGAGGAAATACATTGCAACAAAAATTCAAGAAAAACATTTATTCAAAGGAGATCTGAAGACCCAAAAGAAATCTAGGGTTTTTTGTCAAAACGATGGATCTAAAAATTTAGCCATGGAGGATCCTTATTTGCAGTGACATGGGATAGAGAAGCTCGGTGCAAACAATCATAGAGTATCCCGAATGGATGAAATTCCAAAACCACATGAAGCCGAATCGTCTGTGTGTGCGAATGAAAATGGGGGATAGGGATACTTACAATGATGAACCGATGGAGAGGCTATCATCGATGGTGGCTGCGGTGCAAGGGAGGGGCGAAAAGGACGAAGGCACCCAACAGTCAAAGGGAGGGAGGCGCGAGAGCAACGAACATCAGCCAATGAAAAGAACAATTCGGGATGTACAGTGTAGCATCCGAATTCTACCACCCTATTTTAGGGATTAGGATGGAGGAGAGTTCGGGGTAAAAACCCTAAACTTTCCTCCAAATTATAAGGAAAAATGACATTTAGGATATCGAATGCGAATGATCATAATCATAGAGTCTCCACTACGGACAAAGGTGTCACCAATGTGTATGATTTCGTGAAGACTACCATGACCAATTAGAAACGCCTCATTACCAAGATTGAAAAGCAAACCTGAATTATTTGTCATGTAGGCAAAAGCACCAGTGTTTGCAGTCCATTCCGCATCATGAGTGCCATTTTCAAGAGTCATAAAAGTCCTGTCCTTCCCTCTCGCAGGGGAAGGTTGTGTGCTTTGTCCCCAACAAAGCTTCTGTCTCTTTGACTATAGTCCATAGAGCTTGGTTTTGTTTCTCATGGCGGATGACATTACCCTACATTGGTCTTCCTTGACGTTAATAGATGAGGAAAAGCAGGCAACAATACTACTAGAGGCTACGATAGAAGCAACAAAGATCAGAGGGAGCCATTGCCTTCTCGGCCTAATCCTGAATGACAAAATGGCAAACCAGGAAGCATTCGAGAGCACAATGGCAAAGGTATGGAATATTACTAGGTGGGTAACCTTCATATAATTGGGATTAAATAGGTATCTCATGGAGTTCCAACTAATCTCAGACAAGGAGAAGGTCTTCCAAGGGCGCTCCTGGTCCTTTGACAGACATCTCATCTGCCTACAAGAATTTGAGGGAGAGCTTCCCCCAAGCGAGGTGCAGTTTACCTCAATACCATTCTGGGTGCAAACCCACAACCTTCCCTTCGTAGCCATGAACAAGAGGATGGGAGAAAGCATAGGTGCAGCCACTAGCAAGGTGCACAAGGTGGAGGTTGATGCTCAGGGTGATGGGTGGGGAGGTTTCCTACAATTCCGAGTGGACGTTGACACATCCAAAAACTTGTCTCGTTCGTAGCAACTGGTGCCAAGAACTTGACTCGTTCAAAAATGAGCAGCACAAAATGCTATCCCAAGTGCAGGATCATATCGCGTAGTAATTAGGAATAAATTCCTAGATCGTCTCCACAGGGAAAGTGCTAAAAATAAACTCGTGTAAAATGGTGGAAATATTTACGATGGGAAAATAAAAANTGAGTTTTAGGAAGGAAAAAGATCGTGGGAAGGAAATAAAATAGAAAACTGCTGTTTTAAAATGCTTACAAGCTGAGGAGGGAAGGGAGAACATGGAAGAGATAAAGAGGATTCAAGAGGAAGTGGGGTTGCTACTGGACCAAGAGGACCTTAACTGGAGACAAAGGGCAAAAAGAGATTGGTATAGGCTGGGGGACAGAAATACCAAATTCTTTCATGCCTGTGCTAACCAAAGGAGGAGGAAAAACCTGATTTCTAAAATCCAAGTTGGTCAGAATAGGGTTACTTATGAAATTGATGAGATCGAAATGGCTTTTAACTACTATTTTACAGATATTTTTACTTCTTCTTGCCCCACGAAGGAAGCTTGACACATCCGGAAACTTGTCTCGTTCGTAGCAACTGGTGCTAAGAACTTGACTCGTTCGAAAATGAGCAGCACAAAATGCTATCCCAAGTGCAGGATCGTATCGCGTAGTAATTAGGAATAAATTCCTAGATCATCTCCACAGGGAAAGTGCTAAAAATAAACTCGTGTAAAATGGTGAAAATATTTACGATGGAAAAATAAAAATAAAAAGTGATGATATTTACAATGGATGGAAGAGTGCAGTGAAAAAAAAAAGATTTACTGGTCGCAAACCAGATTCATTTTGTTTGATTTGGTNAATGAAAATTAAAGAAATTAAAGTGCGAGACAGTGAATTTAAATTGCTGAAAATTAAATGACTGAAAATTAAAAGAGCAAGAAAATTAAATGACATACAAATAATTTGCAGAAAAATAAATAACAGAAAATTAAATGAAAATAAAAGTAAAATAAAATTAAGTTTGTCCAATTGTTGGTAGAGACATTCATAAGTCCAATTGATTACCACAGGGATTCCTCAAGCATTCACTGTATTCGGAAATCACAGTGAATCAAGAGAAGTATATAGATAATCAAAGTTTCTAATAACAACACCAAACAATTGATCAAACTTACNATTCGGAAATCACAATGAATCAAGAGAAATATATAGATAATCAAAGTTTCTAATAACAATACCAATCAATTGCAAGAATTAAAAGTGCTAAAAAAATAAAGGACATTAATTTAAAGTGCATAAATTTAAATGACATAAATTAAAATAAAAACAAATAAAATAAAAATAAAAGTGGAGATTACAGACGAAGGAGAACAGTTCGATAACACAGTTGGTCCATTTAGGCTCTCAACTGCATCACCGAACTCCCTCACTTCATCTGCATTTTCTCCCAAAAATAATCTGCAGACTACATCCTACTCTACTCTACTGGACGTCTCACTCGCCTCTCTCTATGGGGCATCTAACCTCCGCCTCCCTCTATGGGGCGTCTAACCTCAGCCTCCTCCTACTTCGTTCATCTCAAGCCTATTTATAGGCTTCAAAAACTGCACTGTGCTCTGCACTGCTTTGCTGTTCGCTGTCCATGTGCGTTTGACTTGTGCCAGCCAGCCTTCATTTTATTTTTCTATTTTTCCCGCATGTGCATTCTGTCCGCTTGATTCTTCCCGCATGTGCTTCTTTCTTTTCTTTTCTTCGCATTCGGCAGCTCTTGCTTCTCTCTATCATTTTCTCCTCCCCGCATGCAGTTTCTTTTTTCTCTTATTTGTTTTCTTTCTTCTTCTTCCAGTTCGGCCAACGTCGTCCGCATGCTTTCTTTCTTCCCTTTTCTTTTTCTTTTCGTTTCTTCTGCTTCCGCGTGCGTCGCCTGAATCATGCTCTTCTCTTTTCTTTTCTTTTCTTTTTTTTTCTGTTTCTTTCTCTGTTGCAGTCGGCCACGTTCTCTTTCTCTGCCCACGTTCGTCCAGGTGCATGTCTGTCAGCACGTTCGTCCGCATGGAAGTAAGGTGGTTGCTGAGGGAACAGTGCAGCGTGGAATAGTTGGCAACGGCTGGATGGAGGTGGAGGCCGTGTGTCGTCGGAGATGGCTGTGCATGGGGTGGAGGAAATGACCGCCGGCGTTTTCTGTTGTGGTTTGGAAGCTGAAAACTCTCGGTGGCATGCATGGTGATGTTGAACGGAGCCGTGGCGTTGGTGCTGGACATGGAGGATCGCGGCGGCTCGCTGGGCGGCGGAGAATTGGTCTCCGGCGTCCTCTGGTGTCGGTGGTGGCTTCAGGTGGGTGGAGGACGGCCCACGGTGGCAGCTGTGCATGGCTGCTGGACGTTCACTGTGCTGCACAGAAGGAGCGTCGTGAGGTTGAAGATGAAACAAAACGACGCCGTTTCTACCCTTAGCCAAAACGGCGTCGTTCAGCTTAGACGACAGAAACCAAATTAACGTGAAAAACGGCGTCGTTTCTGCCCTTAAACAAAACGGCGCCGTTTAGGTTTATACGTTTGAAATGAGTTATGAAGAAAACGACATGTCGTTTTGGTCTGCCGACCAAACGACATGTCGTTTAGCCAGCGCAGAAATTAAAAAAAATAAAAGAAAAATAAAATAAAAATTAGACAAGCAAAAGTAAATAAAAATAAAAATAAAACTTAAACAAATAAAATAAAATAAAATAAAATAAAATAAAGAAACTAAAATAAATAAATTTAAACAAGAGATGAAAATAAAATATTAAAAGTGTGTTGTGCATGAGAAATTATTGTCCAAATAAATCACAAGTTATAAAATCAAGCATAAACTATGTTTTTAATCAATTTAATTCACAACTTGGATTTATGCCTCTTAATCAATTTATCCATCTAAAACCAATGATAAGATAATAAAACAATTAAAAATTATTGGTTTTAAATAGATAAAATATGCAATTATGCAGCTCAATCAGACGTTAATGTAACTAAACCTCTGCTTCGAGGAAGACTGTTTCATCATGGAAGTAAGAACATTTGGGTTCAATTCAAATACCAAAGGCTCCCCAACTTCTGTTTCAAGTGTGGCCAAATCAAACATGACCAAGGGAAATGTCCAAAATATAAACAAGCCTCACAAGCACAGGAAAAATATGGACCTTGGACGAGGGCGGGATCACTGCCACCCCAACTGTTTTTTGTGGAAAAATACAGTGGTTCATCGGAGTCTTTCCGGGGAAGTCTTTTTCGGGAACATTCGGGTGAGAAAGGGGCTAGGGAAGTGGACAACTCTGAGGCATCAATTAGCAACAGAGGATGAGGCTTTGAGTAATGAGCCAGCACCCCAATCTCAGGAGCCAACTTTGGACCAGATGCACCTCAATAGCCACTTGATCCATGAGACCTACTACCTACCAGAGCAACAAAAGGCTATGGTACCAATTTCACCCCTGGATATTCCAAACCCCAGGAACTATTAATGGAAGTTGTGAGGATCCAAGTTTTTGTCTAGAAGCTAAGGTACAAAAGGCCAACAACATAGGGGCAACAAAACTACCAATTCCCCTCCAGTTTGCTTCTCCACAAGTTGACATGCTAACAAAAACCCTTTATGCTCCTGTAGGAAACAAGTGGAGAGGAAAAGCTAGGATGAACACCAATGCTCTATTTGACATATCAAATCTCCTAGAGGCCCCTAGAGGAATAGGAGCTTCCAAAAGAAATGGCGACTCAATGGTATACTCTACTAGCACCCCCTTCAAAAGAAACCTAAAAAATGCTCAAACATGCAAGGAGTTTACTTCAGGCCCCAGTGGTGGCCACACATCCCCAAATGAATTGCATAAGCTGGAATTGTTGGGGGCTTGGGAACCCCTAGACAATTCATGAGCTTCACCTTCTGGTGAAAGCTAAGTCCCCCCACCTGGTCTTCCTCATTAAGACCAAGTGCAGTAGTGATAAAATGAAAAGAATCCGATATAAATTGGGTTTGAGAACTGCTTTAGTGTTAACAGTAGAGGAAGGAGTGGAGGATTGGCCCTTCTCTAGCATTCCTCAGTGGCTCTCAGTGTCATCTCATATACCAGTTGGCACATCTCTGTGATTAGTACCAACCAAACAATGGAACCCCTTGGATACTTACGGGTTTTTACGGCCATCCCAACAAAGCTAAAAGGAATGCCACCTGGTAGCTTTTAAAAGAATTAACTCCCTCACTCCATGTCCCTTGGTTGTGCTTTGGAGACTTTAATGAGATCAGAAGCATTACTAAGAAGTTTGGAGCTACATCTCGACCCTACAGGCAGATAGTGGAATTTAGAGAAACATTGGTCCACTGTGATTTAAATGATCTTGGTTATGTAGGAGATTGTTTTACCTAGGGAAACAAAAGAGAAGGCTGCCAATTTACCAAAGAGAGACTAGATAGGGCCCTTGGCAATTCTGCATGGCTCAATTCCTTTGTGGAGTACTTAGTGCAACACTTGTCTGCCTCATCCTCAGACCATAGGCGTCTCCTCATACAGAGTCATGATAAGTTTCAATCCAAAAAGGTGGACAGGATATTCGGGTATGAAGTAAGCTGGAGTAAACAAAAAGGTTATAGGGATACCATAAAACAGTCATGGGAGAACTCCACAAGGTAGCCTAACTCACACCATAACACTCTACAAAGCCTACAAGACTGTCAAAACAGCTTGAAATGGTGGAGTCAAAACATGCACAGAAGTAAAGGGGAGCTGCTGAAGTCCAAAATAGAAAGACTCTATACCTTGAAAGAATCAAATGAGGGGCACCTCTATGTTGAGATAAAAACGCTTCATAAAGAAGTGGACCTCCTACTTGAAACTGAACACTCCAAATGGGAACAAAGAGCCAAGCAAACCTGGCTTAGAGAAGAGGACAAAAACACCTCCTACTTTCACAAGTGTGCCAACCAAAGGAAAAAGCATAATGCCATCAAGAAGATCCTAGACATGCAGGGACTTGAACGCAATAACCAACAAGATATTAGCAAAGCCTTCCAACAATTTTTCCAGGATTTGTTCACCTCTTCAAGTCCAACTGGCATTGATGCATGCATAGCGCCACTGCCAAAGAAAGCTTACAACAGACATGAACACCTCTCTTTCTTGACCCTTTACTATTGTGGAGGTAAAAGAAGCCCTTTTTAGCATGAACCCCATGGGATCACCTGGCCCTGATGGGTTCCCAACAGCCTTTTATCAGGGACACTAGGACATAGTAGGGGAAAGAGTAACAAAAGCAGCATTGGAGGCTCTAAACGAAGGCTGCTGGTCTAATAAGATGAATGATACCCTGATTGCTTTGATCCCAAAGATCCCATCCCCATAAAAGGTAACTGATTTTAGACCAATAAGCTTATGCAATGTCTTTTACAAGATTATTGCAAAAACACTGGCCAACAGATTGAAACTGGTTTTGCCTCACCTCATCTCACCTACTCAGACAACATTTGTTCCAGGGAGGTTAATCACAAACAATTTGATTCTGGCCTTTGAGTCTCTCCATACCATGAAGTCAAGATTGAAACGAAGGGAGGGATACATGGCCCTTAAGCTCGATATGAGCAAGGCCTATGACAGGATTGAATGGACTTTCCTAAAATCTGTTATGCAACAAATTGGATTCAATGCAAAATGGGTGGACACTGTAATGAATTGTGTGAGCTCAGTATCCTATTCTCTTATTCTAAATGGAGCTCCTCAACAGTCATTCACACCTTTGAGAGGCCGTAGGCAAGGGGATCCCTTATCCCCTACTTGTTAATCCTTTGCTTAGAGGTCCTTAGTTGCATGCTTAACAAAGCTGAACATGATGGGATCTTAATAGGTCTACCTATTCGAAGAAACAAGCTCTCTATTAACCACTTGTTCTTTGCAGACAATAACCTCCTTTTTTGCAAAGCAAATCCAACTGAATGGTCCAAAGTATTTCACTTGCTGGAGATGTATGAGAATGCCTCAGGTTAGAGGCTAAATAAGGAGAAGACTTCTATCTATTTCAACAAGAACACTAAGGAGGAAACCAGAGGTAGAGATTTTTTTGTGAGATAGTGCTCTGTGAGGCGATTTGTGCGATTTCATCTCTCTGTTTTTGGTAATTCTGTATTTTACGACTTTGCCTTTTTTAGACGGAGTTTCCATTCTGGTCTCCTAGGGTTGTTTCTGACAACCATTTTGCGAGCCCCTCTGATGGCGTTGCCGTCGGCGGGGAATGCCGGGAGTGTGGTTTTAGGCTGTTCCTATGCGAATGCTGTATCCAAAACGACTGAATCAGCGTCCTTTAAGATGGCAATGAGTTTTCCGGTTGAAATCAATGGCGAACTGGGATTCATATTTTCAGAACCAGAGATGAATAAGGCTGCGGAAGACTTCAAATATGCCCTGGTTATGAAGTTTCTAAGGGTTAGGCCATCTATAGATATTATACGTCTGCATGCGGTGAAAAAATGGGGCCTGAATGATATTCCTACGATAAGTTTTATGGACGACCATCATGTGTTAATCTAGATGAAGAACAAACGAGACTATGTTCATGGTTGGGCTCGTGAGGGACGTATGATGGAGGGGTATACTTTCAGACTCTTTAAGTGGACGAAGGACTTCGATGCTCAAAAAGAATCTCCATTGGCCCCCCAATGGATTTTTCTCCCAAAGTTACCGATGCATCTCTATAGAGTAGATTGCCTACAAATTCTTGCCACCAGATTTGGTCGCTAGCTAGGGACAGACAATGCAACTCTTAATAGAACTCGTGCAATGGGAGCATGGATTTGTGTGGAGGTTGATTTGTTGGCAGATCCGGTGCAAAAGTTCCCCATTGTTGTTTCTCCTATGAAATGCATCTGGCAAGAGGCTATTTATGAGAAGCTGGGATTTTATTGTTTGACGTGTTTTCGTCAAGGACACACTTCAGTGGTTTGTAGAGTTGGTGACAAACGGAAGGAAGAGGGTAAACAGAAAGAGAAACGTGTGTGGCTGGCTAAACCAAAGAAAGTTGAGGGGGTAAAGTCTGGTGAGAAGGAAGAAGTGGCTGTTGAAAAGTGTAATGCAGAGGAGAAAGGTAAAAGTCCTATGGTGCAAGTCCTAGAAGAGGAACCAGTTAATATTGTTGAAAATTATCTTGCGACTAATAAGAGTAGTGATAGTAGTGATGAACCACAAGTAGTTGCTCAGACGATAAAGGATGGCGGGCAAAAGGCTAAAGATCAATCTGCTGGAGAACATGTTCAGGGTGTTGAGAGGATTGATGCTGGAAGCAAGGCTCTGGAAAAAAGCTCTGATGCACGATGGCATGCTCAAGTAGATAAAGAGATAAGGGGAGATCATTATGGGACTAGTGATGAAGAGTGTGAAGAGGTTTGGCATGATGATATAGATGAAAACCAAGGGAGCCCGACAGGTGCTATTAATCAAGTGGTGCAAACAGAGGATTTGTTCAATGAAACAAACACTCCAGGGGTAATCCAGGGATTGGGTCTTGAATGTAACCAACAGAATGAGGAAGTGAGTCATTCCTCAGCTAGAGAAGAAGGCGAATTATGTTTGGCTCTGGGTAAAGAGAAAGCTTATGAATCGGAGGGAGATGCATGTGTGGCTATCGGTGCAGAAAAATCAGTGAAAGATAACTTGGTAAGGAAGTCACAGCGGGTTCATACCTGATCAAAAAAGTTGGATCTATGATTGATAATATTTTTTATTGGAACGTTCGAGGGCTGGGTTGATCGAGGAAACGGTTGAAATCATTGATAAACAATAGTAAGGTTGCTCTTATTGCTTTTGCGGAACCTTTTGTTAGAGAGCAGCGTATGGTGAATCTGGAGAATTTTTTGAACTTTCATTTTTTCTAGTCGAATGAGATTGAAGGAGGAAAGCTTTGGATTTTTTGGAAGGAGCAGGATGCTTTTGAGGTTTTGTTTTGCACCTCTCAATCTATTTTGGGTTGGTATGTTTCTGTAACACCCTGCTCTTCCTTCCTTCTTCTGACGTAAGCCATTACGTCAGATGCGGTAGACCTGCTCCTCCTTCCTTCTTCTGACGTGAGCAATTACGTCAGATGTGATGTGACAGCCTGCTCCTCCTCCCTAGTGTCTAAGAGTCCCGTTATGCGTGCCAGACCTCGATGGCTTGTTTTAAAGATACTACGTGATTTCTAAAGTTATCTTGTGCTTTAAAGTTATGTGTATTTTAAATGGAATATTCTCATCGTTATTTATCTAAATAATATTTTAAATAACTCAATTATAACATCTTTGAAGAGCTCCAAAAATATTATAATTGTGGGAATCATTTTATATAAATGATTCCAGTTATTTAAAATATTATGTGATCTAAATAATGATGGAATCTTTAATTTAATTAGTAGTTTTAGTCTTTTAAATATTTTAAGTAAGACTTCATCATTTTATAAATGATGAGGGAATATTATTTTAAATAATATTCTAGCTTTATTTCATCTCAATGCTTTTAAATAAATAAACGTTTACTTGTTTTTAAAGTAGTGTTTAAGGGTCATCGTAGACCATTTTATAGACCCCCAGAAGTCGGGTTTTAGGATAAAACCCCAGCCCCTCTCTCTTCTCCCTCACTTTTCCCTCCCCTCTCTCTCTCCTCCCTTTCTCCCTCTCGGCCTCCCCCGTACGCGATAGCCACGCCGAAGGCACCAGCCCCCAGCCCGGCGCCGCCGTGCGTCGGCGTGCCTCACCGCCCACACCACCGGAACCGCCTCCCTCCGACGAGTCCCCCAGCACCGGCCTTAACCTCCCCCGCCGCCGTTCGCCGCCACCCATGGCGAACGACCACCCTAGCCGGCATCCTTAGGCCACCACGAACCCAATGGTACCACCCACGGCCCCGATCTGCCACCCACGGCCCCACACTCTCTCTCACTCTCCCACGGCTTCTCCTCCCTCACAGTGCATGGCCAGCCACCGTAGGCCACCGTGCCGACCACCACCGAGCCTCCACGGCTCCTCCGGCAGTTCCCTTAGCCCAGCCTTAGGCCCAAACCACCACTTTATGTGGTGGGTTGGTCATTGCACGTGATGGACAGTCACTACGCGTGACTGACCGCCACTGTACACGGCGAGATCCGCCGCGATACGCTCCTTGCCAGCATCATCAAGGCCACCTTAGGTCCTTCCAAGACCACACCTAGCTATCCAAACGCCTAAACAGTCTCTGTACGCGGTGTAGCCACCCCGTACGTTCCTTTCGACGTTATCGCTGTGACGGCTAGCGAGCGACGCACGGGTTATCCCGTCTATGGTATAACTCTCTATCCCTCGCTTTTTATATTAATTTTTAGATGCTAACTAGTTGACTGGGTTGTGGACTGTGCTGTTAGTTGACTAGGTTGTGGACTGTGCTGCTAGAATTATAGGATTCGCTGTGTATTCATGATGTGACGTGCTGTAATGAAGTGTTGGGCGTAGCTGGGAAGTGTGCTGTGTAGTGTTCTGAACTGTGCTGTGAAGTGTGGTGGTAGTGTATGTGCAGTAGTAGTGGCGTGGCCTAGTGCCGTGTAAGGAGTACACGTGGAGTGTACTCTGTGTAGTGGGATGATGCACCGTATGGCTTGTATGCCATAGCGGTGACGTGGCGTAGTGCCGTGAATGGAGTACGCGAGGAGTGTACTCCATATGGTGGAACGATGCACCGTATGGCTTGTATGCCATAGCGGTGACATGGCGTAATATCGTGGATGGAGTACACGTGGAGTGTACTCCATGTTGGGAAACGATGCACCGTACGGCATGTGTGCCGTATTGGTGATGTGGCGGAGAGTCGTGAATGGAGTACACGAGGAGTGTACTCCATTTTAATGGAGTGATGCACCGTATGGCGTGTACGCCATAGCGGTGACGTAACGTAATTCTGTGAAGGGAGTATACGTGGAGTGTACTCCATTGTAATGGAGTGACGCACCATATGGCGTGAGTGCCTTAGTGGCGACGTAGCATAGCCCTGTGAAGGGAGTAGATGAGGAGTGTACTCCATGAGATGCAGCGATACACCGTATGGCGTGTCGCGAAGACAAAGGTGATGTAGTAGTAATGGGCAAAGGGCTTAATGTACGGTGTTGGGAACTGTGGAACAGTGTCCCGAAGTGTGAGATTAGGCCTGTATTGCAAGGTGACGAGTGTCGCCATGTGACTGGCTTATGGCCAGAAGTAAGTGCGAAGTGGCTAGAAGGTATCTGAGTAGCGCAGCGAAAGCATGACTGGGCAACGTCACTAAGTGACGTGGTCAATTAAGAGGTCCTGCTTGCGATTGGCGAAGAGTAGCGTAAGAGCGATGTAGTGGGAATGTGACGAGGTGTCACGTTGTGACGAGAGTACGTGAGGAACCGTACTCGTGATAAGTTGGAAGTTGACGTAAAGGTAACGTAGCGGAATGTCAGAGGTAACGTGACAAGGTCACGATATAGCTTGGGATTTGGTCTCGAGCTATATGGCATGACGTAAAGTGTTGAGGTATGTGCCGTAGTAATGATACGGCTGTAGCCTACGGCGATGAGCGTCGCCGTGTAGTTGGCTTATGGCAATGAGTATGTGCTAAGTGGCCAAGAAGTATCAGAGCAGTGCAGCGGAAGCATGATTGGGCTACGTCATGAAATGACGTGATCAATCATGAAGCTGTGCTGTGATGGGTTAGGATGTATGAGAGATGACGTGACAAGGTGACGGCATAGCTTGGGATTTAGTCTCGAGCTATGTGGTGTGACGTAAGGTGTGTTCATGGACAGAGTCCCATCGTGTCAAGTGTTGGGATGAACTGTCATGAAGTACGGCTAGCATGAAGGATCGTGCTAGCCGGGTATGAGAAGGTTGGTAACGGAGTATCGCGTTCGCCATACGAGTCCGTGACCAATGTATTAAATGATGGTCTTAAGAGATAAAGGAGTAAGGTACGTGTGTTATCTGGTTAGACGCACGTGCTGGACGGATTCACCATATGAAATGGGTAATCTGTCTTAAGTATGGTTACACGGTGCTCAAGCCTCAGAGTGGTTTGGAGCCGTGTAACGAGAATGGATGATCATGAGAAGTAGAGTGAGCTAAGATGCATGAGGGTAATGATGAGAGTACTGTCTAAGAATGGGATGCATGACTTAGTTAGTCTAAGTCATGCATCGGAAAGTGGTTAATAAGAAGAACGAGACAGAGGTCCTAGTGTCTTAATCCTAAGGTGAATCATCACCTTAATGAGTAAGCACTTGAGGTAGAACGTAAGGTTAAAGGAAGTAGAGACCGTAACGGGTCTCCAAGGGTTTTATCGTAGTAAGGAACGTGAAAGGACACAGGATAGAAGGAGAGTATTTTAAGTAAAGAATAGCTCTATTTCTAGTTCAGCTATTTATGCACTAGATAGAGAATGACGTAAAGGTTATGTATGCATGTAGGTTGCCATCTGACACGCACATGAATGGACTGTACGATATGAATGGACTGCATGGTATGAAAGTAGCATGGAGTCCAGGTAAGTGTTACGTTCATGTTCTTCTAGAGTTTTCTCTAACGAATGAATGAAAAAGAAAGACGAACTGTTTTCCCATGAAAGATGCTTTAAGAAAGGACACGAAAGATGTTTTAAAGAAAGCATGCTAAATATTGAATGGTATACGTTTGTACGGCCCCTCTATGTAAGCCCCTTTTTACGCACCCAAAAGTATTAATTGTATGCATGTGAATGGATGACTATAAGGTGTACCTATTGTAGGTATTTTCTAAAGAAAAGAAAGGAAGCTTCGAGGGTGATGCCTCGAGCTTCAGAACGATGCTTTAAGAGACACGAAGAAAGTGTTTTAAAACATGTCCCTGAGAAATGATGTTAAGATGTCCCTACGAACTGACGTTTTTAACGATGCCATGAAAAGATGATGATCCCATTTCGGCTCAAAGAAAGAGAGCCGAAATGAAATGTTTTCCCATGTTTTTTACAAGAAAAGATACGTTTTCTCATGAAGGTTTTCCCCTGAAGAGATGTTTTTCCATGAAAGCATGAAATGAATGAAAAGAAAAGAAAAGAAATGAAAAGGCTCATGCCCATGCAAATGAATGAATGAAAGCCTCAACTCTTTAAGAGCTGACATGAATGAATGAAAGAATGAAAAGAACGGCATGTGGCATGAGCGAATGTATGAAAATACGTAACGGCCATATGAATGAATGAACGGAAAGGGGTACCCAATGAATGAATGGGCAGATTGCAATGCCGGGCAGTAGTATCTGGTAGTCGACCCAGTGCTACACCCTAACGGAAAGGGATTCCAACCCGTGGCCACGGGCGAATCCATTGGCCCAAAAGGCCGCTAACCCCAGCACGCGGGGCGTAACAACGTGCACTGGCCTATGAAAGAGAAAAGAAAAGTAAATGTAAATGTATGTATGAATGCACGACATTCTTTAAGAAATGAAGGCACTGACGGGAGAAACGTTCTAAAGAAAAGAAAACCATGTTTAAAGAAGGAAAAACCCCGTCAGTGATGAAAAGAAATGAAAGCATGTATGCATGAATGCACTGCATTCTTCAAGAGATGAAGCTAGTGATGGGGGAAAGGTTTTAAAGAAAAGTAAAGCATGTTTTAAGAAAGAAAAGCCCCCGTTCACTGATGTTTTTAACGAAAGCATGTATGCATGTATGTATAGTATGTATGGAATGATGAATGCATGAATGAAAACCTACGTTGCTATATTTTAACGATATGAAGTAACGCTTACTGAGTATTCGACTCATTTTAGTTTTTATGTGTGCCCCTCCCCCCACAGGAAACTAAATGGGCAGTACGCCCAGGAGGGACACAGCCAAAGGGAAAGAGCACGGAAGTCTAGGCATGAAGGTTTTAAACGTAAGAAGAGGTCTTTTTAATTAAAGAATTTTATTTCCCACTCCAAAACCCTTTTATCACGAAAGCACTTTTTATTTTATAACGTAGAGTCTTGCACCCTGGGAAGGACTGTAAAAGATTTTAAACTGGACGGTAATTCCCGTCGTCTATTTTCTAAAATATTTTCCAAAATGGTCCACCCCAAGGACGGGCGTTACAATTTCGGATAACCAGCGTATTCTTGTTACTTTCGTTTATGCTAAGTGCACCTATGTTGATCGGAGGGAGCTTTGGCAAGCCTTGGCAGAGAGGCATACGGAGGATTATCCTTGGGTTGTCATGGGAGATTTTAATGCTATTAGATCAGACTCGGAATGGATTGGTGGGAGTCCTCGTCCATTGATTTCTATGTCTGAATTTAATGAGTGTCTTAACCGTTGTGGTTTACTTGAAGCTACTAGTGGTGGTCATACCATGTCGTGGTGCAATGGACATGTTGGCACATCGAGAAGTTGGGCTAAATTAGATAGAGTGATTTTCAATAATTGTTTTATGAATCGTTCTACGACGGCGAAGGTAGATTTCCTTGATAGAAAATCATCTGATCATTGCCCATTGTTATTACTTTTGGAGACTCCTTTTTCTGCTTATGGACCAGCCCCTTTTCGGTTTATGAATATGTGGGGTTCGCATGATAATTTTTTTCCGTGTGAAGGATGCTTGGAACCAACAGGATTCAGCTCATGGCCTTTTGAAACTCTCTATTCAACTGAAGCGTACTAAAATGGCCTTGAGGGGTTGGAATAAGAATGTCTTTGGCCGTGTTCAAGAAAACATTCGCATTTTGGAAGACAGATTGGAATGCCTTGATAATATTCTGCAGACAGCTTACTCTTAAGAGGTTGAAGATGATTATCTGGCTACCAAGATTGAACTGGAAGCTTGGGAAAAGAGAGAAGATAGTCGGCTGAGTCAAATTGCTAAGAAAAGGAAGAGGAGTCATATTTCCAGGATGGTCCTCTCGGATGGTCGGGTACTCAATAATGCTAAAGATATTCATGCCGCAGCTTCCGAGTACTTCAAGGATTTTCTCACTAAGACGAATGATGTAGAGAGGTGTGATCTTTCTGCTATTATCGAGAGAGTTATCTCAGAGTAGGAAAATGAGATGCTTTGCAATGAGCCATCCGAAAATGGGATTAGAGATGCGGTTTTTTCCATTCCAAAACATAGCAGCCCAGGTCCTGATAGTTTTGGTTCGGATTTTTTTATGACCTGCTGGGATATTGTCAAGGATGACGTGGTGGAGGCCGCTAGAGAGTTCTTCAGTGGATCGCCTCTTTCCAGGTTTTTTTCTTCCTCTTTTATTGTCTTAATTTCGAAGGTGCTGGACCCTTCGAGTTTTGACAAATTTTGACCCATCAGTTTATGTTCGGTGGCTTATAAGATTTTTTCGAAAATCCTTGTTAATCGGTTGACTCGAGTTAATCGGTGCCACTATGGCATACACCGTATGGCATGTATGCCATAGTGGTGACATGGTGTAGTGTGTGAACGGAGTACACGTGGAGTGTACTCCATGTTGGGAAACGATGCACCGTACGGCATATGTGCCGTATGGGTGATGTGGCGGAGTGTTGTGGATGGAGTACATGTGGAGTGTACTCCATTGTAGTGGAGTGATGCACCATATGGAGTATGTGCCATAATGGTGATGTGGCGTAGTGTGTGAATGGAGTACACGTAGAGTATACTCCATATTGTGAGACGATACACCGTATGGCGTGTATGCCATAGCGGTGACGTGGCGTAGTGCCGTGAATGGAGTACATGTGGAGTGTACTCCATGTGGTGAGACGATACACCATATGGCGTGTGCCATGGTGGTGATGTGGCGTAGTGCTGTGAATGGAGTACACGTGGAGTGTACTCTATGTGGTAGAGCAATACATCATATGGCGTGTATGCTGTAGTAGTGATGTGGCGTAGCCCTGTGAAGGGAGTACGCGTGGAATGTACTCCATGTGGTAGAGTGACGCACCATATGGCATGTGTGCCATAGTGGTGATGTGGTGTAGCATGTGTGAAGGGAGTACATGAGGAGTGTACTCCATGAGGTGCAGCGACACACCGTATGGCGTGTTGCGAAGATAATGGTGGTTACGTAGTTGATGGGCAGAGAGCTTGATGTATAGTGTCGGGAACTGTGGAACAGTGTCCCGAAGGGTGTGAGATTTGGCCTGTAGTCTGAGGCGACGAGTGTCGCTATGTAACTGGCTTATGGATGGAAGTAAGTGCGAAGTGGCTGGAAGGTATCAGAGCAGTGCAGTGGAAGCATGACTGGACAACGTCACTAAGTGACGTGGTCGATTAAGAGGTCGTGCTTGCGATGGGTGAAGAGTTAGAGTAAGAGTGATGTAGCGGGAATGTGACGAGGTGTCACGATGTGACAGGAGTACGTGAGGAACCGTACTTGTGATAAGTTGGAAGTGGACGTATAGGTGACATAGCGGAATGTCAGAGGACGTGACAAGGTCACGGTGTAGCTTGGGAATGGTCTCGAGCTATATGGCATGACGTAAGGTGTTGTGGTATGTGCTGTCGTAGTGATGTGGCTGTAGTCTAAGGCGATAAGCGTCGCCGTGTAGTCGACTTATGGCCAGGAGTATGTGTTAAGTGGCCAAGAAGTATCAGAGTAGTGCAGCGGAAGCATGATTGGGCAACATCATGAAGTGACGTGGCCAAGTAGAAGTCATGCGGTGATGGGTTAGGATGTATGTGAGGTGACGTGACAGAGTAACGGTGTAGCTTGGGATTAGTCTCGAGCTATGTGGCATGACGTAAGGTGTGTTCATGAATAGAGTCCCATCGTGCTAAGTGTTGGGATGAACTGTCATGAGGTACTGCTAGCACGAAGGGTCGTGCTAGCCGGGTTATGAGAAGGTTGGTAACGGAGTATGGCATTTGCCATACGAGCCTGTGACCAATGTATTAAATGATGGTCTTAGGTGATAAAGGGTAAGGTACGTGTGTGTTCTGGCTAGACACACGTGCTGGATGGATTCACCATATGTAATGGGTAATCTGTCCTATGTACGGTGACACGGTACTTAAGCCTCTGAGTGGCTTAGAGCTGTGTGATGTGTATGGATGGTCATGAGAATGTGGAGTGGGCTAAGATACATGAGGGCAATGATGAAGGTACTGTCTAAGAATGGGATGCATGACTTAGTTAGTCTAAGTCATGTGTCAGAACGTGGTTAATGAGAAGAACGAGACAGAGGTCTTAGTGTCTTAACGCTAAGGTGAATCATGGATTTACCCTAGCGAGTAAGCACTCGAAGTATAACGTAAGGTTGAATGAAGTAGTGACCGTAAGTTGGTCCCTGAAGGTCTTATCCTGGTAAGGGACATGAAAGAGCATGAGATAGAAGGAGAGTGTTCTAAGTAAAGCATAGCTCTATTTCTAGTCAATTGCTTATGCACTAGATAGAGAATAATGTTAAGGTTATGTATGCATGTAGGTTGCCATCTGACACGCTCATGAATGGATTGCATGGTATGAAAGTAGCATGGAGTCCAGGTAAGTGTTACGTTCATGCTCTTCTAGAGTTTTTCTAAAGTATGAGAAAAAGAAAAAGAGAAACATTTTTTCCATGAAAGATGCCTTACGAAAAGGACACAAAAGATGTTTTTAAAGAAAGCATGCTAAGTATTGAAAGGTATACGTATGTACGGCCCCTCCTCGGCAGCCCCTTTTTACGCACCCAAAAGTATTAATTGTACGTATATGAATGGATGACTATACGTTGTATCTATTGTATGTATTTTCTAAAGAAAAGAAAGGAAGCTTCGAGGCTCGTGCCCCGAGCTTCAAACTGATACTTTTAGTGACGCGAAGAAAGTGTTTTAAAACTGGTCCCTAAGAACTGATGTTAAAATGTCCCTACGAACTGATGCTTTAAATGATGCCATGAAAGATGATGTTTAAGCCCATGCTTTTAAACGGTGTTTTTCTATGAGAGAACTGTTAAATGAAAAAAAAAGATGATGCTCATGTTCTGCTCAAAGATAGAGCAGAAATGAAATGAAATGAAAGCTCCAGCTCTTTAGAGCTGACATGAAATGAATGAATGAAAGCATGAATGTTTGAATCTACGTAATGGCCACATGAATGAATGGAAAGGGGTACCCAAATGAATGAATGGGCAGATTGCAATGCCGGGCAGTAGTATCTGGTAGTGCACCCAGTGCTGCACCCTAACGGAAAGGGATTCCAACCATTAGCCACGGGCGAATCCATTGGCCCAAAAGGCCGCTAACCCCAGCACTCGGGGAGTAACGACGTGCACCGGCCTATGAAAGTGAAAGAAAAGTAATGTATGAATGCATTGCATTCTTTAAGAAATGAAGACAGTGACGGGGGAACGTTTTAAAGAAAAGAAAAGCATGTTTAAAGAGGAAAACCCCCGTCCACTGATGTTTACGAACGAAAGCATGTATGCATGTACGCATAGCATGTATGGAATGATGAATGCATGACTGAAAACCTATGTTGCTATATTTTAACCGTATGAAGTAATGTTTACTGAGTATTCGACTCATTTTAGTTTTTATGTGTGCCCCTCCCCCCACAGGAAGCTAAATGGGCAGTACGCCTAGGAGGGACACAGCCAAAGGGAAAGAGGACGGAGGTCTAGGGATGAAGGTTTTAAATGTACGAAAGGCCTTTTTATATTAAGATTTATATTTTCCACTCTAGACCTCTTTTATTATAAAGGCACATTTTATTTTATAACGTAGAGTCTTGCGCCCTGGGAAGGACTGTAAAAGATTTTAAATCGAACGGTAATTCCCTTTGTATTTTCTAAAATATTTTGCAAAAAGGTCCACCCCAAGGACGGACGTTACATTTGGTATCAGAGCAAAACCCAGGTTATGCTAGATTATTTTACGATTTTTAAATCGAGAATTATTTTAATGTGCTTTCATAATTTTAATTAGTGTTTTGCAATTAAATTACTTTTATTTTAAAGAATGTTATTGTTGGAGTTTAATATTTTACTTTAACTAGTTTTGAGTTTATATTGATTTATTTAATTTACTGTTTTAAAAATAGTTATTTTGAGGATCAGTTGTGACCCAAAAGTTGTGTGGATTGGACCTCGTTTCTTTCCCTCTATTCTTCTTTTTCTATTTTTCTTTTCTTTCTTTTTCTTTTTCTTCTTTATTTCCTTCGGTTTCCTCCCGTCCAGCCCTCTCTCTCTCGTCTCTCTCTCTCTCTCCCCGTGCGATTTCAGTCTCTCCTTCCAGCCACCGCCGCGCGCCGCCGTGGTCCTCACCGCTCGGCCGAATCGATTCCCCAGCTGCCGGCGACCATCCCCCTCCATTCTTAGCCCCACCCACGCCGCCGTTTGCCCATAAACGCCGTCTAAAGCCGCACGGCTTTTGAGCTCTAGCGCCGCTGTTCGGCCATCATTTCTTCACCACATCTTCCTCTACCTCCTACCAACCCAATGGACCAAACCCCAGCCCCAATCCTCCACCAGCGAAGCCGCAATAACCACATCTTCATTTTGTGCTTTTGGCCTTCCACCGCCATTTCGGCCACCACCCAAGGCCAACCGTCGCTTCCACTAGCTTCACCACCTTCCATAGGCCCTACCCTACCGTTCCCTAGCTTTCGTTTGACCCCGTTTGAATTTGGGTTTTCTGTGTATTTCGGCCACAGTGTTTTTACACTGTTATGTTGCCTTCCAGCCCCCTTTTGCACCTATGTGATCCTCCTAAAATTACTGTATAGCGCTGTAAGTATTTCTCCAAAAGACTTTTAAGACTTAAGTATATTTTTGCACTAACCTGTTTTATAAACTGTGATTTGGTTATCTGGTTTGACTGTGTTGGTTGTTGGAAAATTACTGAAAATTGTTGGTTGTTGGTAATTGGTCGATTTCATGGCATTGTGCACGCATGCATGGGTGTGTGTTTTGAAAACTGTGTTTAATGTGAAAAAGGCTTTTCGGGTGCGTGTGTATCACCCCCAAACCGAGATGGGGTATTATCTCGGTGGAGCTCCTCTGGGCACTCGGGAGTGGAATATACTAAGTGTCATCTCCTGGGGCTGTTGCCCGGGACTTGGACGGGATGGTAGCGCTCTCGATCCGACTCCGTGGCCCCTTGTGCTGGTGAGGGTCAGAGGATGCTTGGCTATGTACTCGGAAGGTGCGGAACTGGGCATCACTCGTTGTGCATCCCTCGCACGGTCGTTACCCGTGGGGTGATGAAGGGAGCCAGAGTATGTGGATGGTCCCTAGGGGAGGCCATGGTGCATACGGTTAAAATTGGAATTAATGGATTTATTCTGGGATTTTGTTTTGTGCCAAATGGTGATTTTTGGTGTGTGTGAAAAAATTGTGATTTTCGAGAAATGGTGTTTTTCTCGGGTTTTACGCTTTGGTCATCATGTGCATCCATAGTGTTAGTTGTTTTAATATATTTATGTCTTGGAGCATTTTGGGTTATAACTTACCTGCAGTACCATTTTGTGGGACCGTAGATTTTGATGCAGGTTTTGAGGAGGCTGAGCCCGAGGATGAGGCTCCGCCTGAGGAGTAGGGACATTAGCTATTTTGTATTTGAAGTTAATTGTTTGCTTATGCTTGTTGTATTTTATTTGATGTTGATTTGTAAACAAAAATCGTATTATGTTGACATGTGGATCTTCAGTACTATTGGATTGTATTAAATTCTGGAATTTAATTATTTGACTTAACCATTCCGCTGCACATTGTTTTTTTATACACGTGTTGCATTACACACACTCAGCACATGTCAATGGGGTGCGTGACCATGTCGTCATCATCCCGGCACCTCGATTTCCATGCATGTCCGTACATGGAAGTTGGGGGCGCCACACATAAGTTCACATTAACTCTAAATTTCATCGTTCCCCAAATTATTAACATCCACATAGTTTTTCCTAAAATTACATGATTAAACCCTAAAACAAAATCACATCTAACCATCATACTCTCAATCTTTCTATATTTAAAGATTTCTCCATGACTTTGCCTTTACAAAGTCTATAATTTCTTGACTCATACATATGTCCAGGCTTTAAATATATTATATTTATAAATTATGTTATAAAAACATCTTTAATTTAAAACATAGTTATAGTTAGAGAAGGTAATGGTTCAGCAGATTTTCTTGCGCAACAAGGGGAGGAGGTTATTGTTCGGTGATACATGAATTGGAGTTCATTACTGAGGAGTTTAAGGGGTATGCTTAGGTTGGATAAACTGGGCTTGCCACATATTAGAGCTTGAGGATGTGCCTAGTTTAGTTTTTGGTTGGTATTTGTTTTTTCATTTTCAAATAAAACATGGGCTAGTGGGTGTTTTTTTGGGTTCTACGATATTCCTCTGCTATAAGTAAGGGTTTTTTTTTTTAATAAAAATTGGAGGGGGTCACTCAGACAAGTGGCCTACGTCTCTTTGAAAACTAAAAAAAATAAAAATCCGACCTCTAATAGTAGGCCTAGAAAATATTTAAGTCCACCTAGATTCTTCATCTCAAATTCAATTGCCAATTGCTTTTGGAGCCTCGATATTTCACCTGTGTCATCCCTAGTAATAATCATGTCATCTATATAGACTATCGACGTTGTTACCTTGCCCCGTTGATGCTTTAGGAATTGTGTATGATCTGAGTTGCTTTGTTGGAAGCCATATTTGTTCATTGCCAAGCTAAATCGCCCAAACGATGCTCAAGGTGATTACTTCAATCCATACAGTGCTCGCTGTAGTTTGCACACCTCCTGGGTCCTTGAAGTTGCTGTGTAGCCTGGTGGAACATCCATGTAGACTTCCTCCTCGAGGTCGCCATGAAGGAATGAATTCTTTACATCAAACTTGTGACGCCCCCAAATTCCGCTTGGGATCGAACGGACATTTGAAGCGTCGAGACATGCAACACAAGGTTACATGCCCCCGTTCATGACATATAAGATGCAATGTTCCTAACATGCATCTAGCATTATGCAATATTCGCAGCGGATATTTTTTTTTTTTAGCAATACTATGCACCAAACTGAAATATCTCAAATACTTAAAACGTACTTCATACATAATAACATACTAAACAACTGAGATCACAACACTAGTCCAAATAGTTGCGATCAAAAGAGTGCTGGAAATTGAACTCCACAATACAAGTGGTAATCTGAGGTAACTACTGTACTATCATCTACGTCGCACTGTCACTTAGTCGACCGTTTCCAGTTGGTCGATTCTCGGTTCTCCTTCAGATCCTGTAACAAGATCTACCATTCGGGGGGAATGGTAGTTGGGACTACCACAGTGAGATTTGATTACAAATCTCAGTAAGTTAACAGAAAACCTTCACACAGGTTAATGATGCATGCATGGCAGTAAAAGCATGAATGCATAATCAAAATCATAAATAATCATACCATAACTTGACATACAGCATAACATAACTGACATAACATAAACTAAAGCATGAACTGAACTTGACTTGCTTAAACTAAACTGGACTTAAACTGATACTTGACTTAACAAGAACTTGATCTGAAACTTGACTTAACATGAACTTAAACTGACTTCTTTATTTAATATGAACTTGGACTTGAATTCTGAAACTTAACTTGACATGAACTTGAACTTGAACTAAAACTTGACTTTGCATGAACTTGAACTGACTTCTTTACTTAACATGAACTCGGACTTGAATTCTGAAACTTAACATAACATGAACTTAAACTTAACTTTTGATGAGCTTGAACTGACTTCTTTACTTATCATGAACATGATCTGAGACTTAAACATGAACTTGAAATATATTCTTATCTCATGGAATTACCATGATGCTCTTGTCTCGTGGGTTTACCACGATAGCGTAGTCTTATCTCATGGAATTACCATGATACTCTTGTCTCGTGGGGTTACTGAGATAGCGTAGTCTTATCTCATGGAATTACCATGATACTCTTGTCTCGTGGGGTTACCACAATAGCGTAGTCTTATCTCATGGGATTACCATGATATCGTATTCTTATCTCATGGGGTTACCATGATTGAGTATTCTTATCTCATGGGTTTTCCATGATTGCGTATTCTTATCTCATGGGGTTACCATGATTTAACAATAACCATGAACTGAACAATATCTTAACTGTACGAAGACGTACATGAACGTAAGTAGAAAGACATGACGTACTTGACAGAAAATATTTTGTAGCATGACATAACATGTGACAGACAACATTTTTAACATGGCATAACATGTAACAGTCAACATACTTAACATGACATGCTTGAAACAATGAATATTACATGACATGACATACATGTAACAGATGGCATACTTAACTTAACATGACATACTTGCAATGTATAGCAATACGTGACAGAATATCTTGTGTAATAAATGAATAACTCATGACAGAATAAATTCTGTGTAACAGATAAATATGTAATGACTTGGCATGACACATGTTATAACATACATACATACATTGTAGTTCCTTTACTTATCACTCATACACATTAAACTACTAGTAAGTTAAAAGCTAACTTACCTTGATCTTCTCTTTTATAGACAACTCAAACATGATTACGAGGAACTGAAAATAGTGATTTTTTAAAAGTTAGAACTTAGTCACTAACAATTAGAAATATAAAAAAATATTAACTTAGAGTAAAATTACCATTTTTACCCTCTACACTTGGAAAAATGACCATTTTACCCCTAACTTAAGGATTTTGCATCCTAACTCCAAAAATCACCAAAATTTACATACCTCATGTAAATTGTGTCCTAAATTCAAATATTAACTCAGAAAAATTTAAAAGTAAACACAACCATTAAAACTCTATAGGGCCGAAATTTTACTTAGGCTATTCCTTTGATTTTTGTTTCTAACTTGTTTTGATCAACCTCTTGATCCATGACATATAAAGATGTGATCTTCAAATAAAAACATCACATGGTTTAAAAATGTGTCCTAAAACAGATCGAAGCTTCAAATTCAAGATCACATGGTTAAAAAAACAACCAAAACATAAATTTAGCCAAGAACATCATCACTTTGGCCTAACCGAATATCTCCTTGCATAAAATTTCATGTCTTCGTAACTAACATCAAATATGGTCAAAAAAGTATTCTAACATGTATATAAGAGGCTTAGGATCTTCAAATAAAAATATCAAAGCCATTGGATTAGGATTAAACCATAAAAGATTTAAACTTTCTCAAAACAGAAACTATTTTTCCTCTTCTAGTTTCTAGGTTCCTAGATCTAAGAAAATCTTTCACCAAAACCTTTAATCATGCAACAAAACCTCAAAAAATAATCATATACACATGTTAAAAGTACTCCATAAAAATTTTGGGCCAAGATCTATCCATTAGCTTGGTCAAAAACTCCAAACTACAACACACTCTCCAGTTTATCGCCCAGATTAACCTTTCTGGGGTTTGAACAACTTTTTATCGATCAAATGATCTCAAAATGGAACAAATACGATATCCACGTAAACTAAACTTGAATAGGAACAACTTTCATGAAGTAAACGTTGTGACAAAATACTTAAAAAAGCTTCGAATAAGGCGTTAAACAGAGACCAGAAAAACTGCCCGAGAGAGTCTTTTGTGTTTTGTCAAAGAAAAGTGTAAAGGAGAGTTGGTTTTCGTGGGAAGTGGACTGGAGAGACTCTTACACAGGTTATGGAAAGTGATAGGACTGAAAGAGAGCTTGAGTGTTGGCCTTTTCTTCCCCAAAAAAATCAGCCCAAGATATTTTCTCAAGATGGAGTGTGAGAGTGAAAGAGTGAGGTGGCCCTTTAGATATTTTTCTTCAAAACCTTTTAGAATCTCTTTTGGAAGATCTATTCAGCCAAGTGAGGGTGTAAATTTAGCCAAGAATCAATGCTAATGAGACCAAATTCGTAGGCCTTAATGGGCCTAAACCGAATGGGCCTCAATTTTGGGGTTTGGGTTGCTATCAAGCCGAAATCCAATATCACTTGGCCCAATCAATTTTTCAAGCTTAACAAGGTTGGATTTCAACCATATAGGATTTCACTAGGGTGGAAATCCTCTTTGGTTTGGCACAATTTAATTGGTCTGATGTAAAAGGGTTTTTGCTTAGGTGGCATAATCTCATACCTTGATTCCTTTAAATCCATCAAATGTTCCTCATGATGCCAAGTGTCTAATACTATTCACTATGTGTGACTAAGATCTTGCCAAGTGTCCAAATAAAATTTCTCTAATCTAATTTGGACGTTCCACACTGTGATTTTGAAACACTGCAATTGGTGCACATAACGAGGTTGCTATTCATTCTGGAAAAGTGAATTATAAACTTAGCACTAAAAATTCTTAAATATTCATATTAACCTACAGTGAAAATCGTTAACCAAAATTCAACCTCGAAATGCCCCTAAAAATAATTTCATAGTTTCAAACAGACGTTTCGTCCGAAAATATGAAAATAGACTTATTGCGCCATAAAATCCTAAATAATCAACTGAGTCTAATGGCGCAAACCATAATGCATTCTGACACTTATAACTACCTCAAATAATTAGAATCGCACTTCTGGCCCCATAGTGAGTGATAAAACAAACTATGTTGACAGACTAAAAGCTGTGCGATTGGTCGATTCATGAAAACTTATGGAGTTTTCACGAGATTCCTAAAACCAATAGAAATTCCACTTTTGAATTTCTAGCGGGCTATTACAAAATTGGTGCAACAGCCAATCGAGGTTTGTTGCAAGAGATAACAAACTCTCACTGTGTTCAACTTGGCCATTGGTGAGAAAGTTTCCTGATAGTCTACACCATATGTCTTTGTATAGCTCTTTGCAACAAGTCTCGCTTTATATCATTCGATATATCCATCTGCCTTATGTTTGATGGAGAACACCCATTTGCACCCCCACCATCTTTTTTCCCTTGGGTAATGGAGCAAGAGTCCATGTTTCATTCTTCAACAGTGTCTCCATTTCTTCCTTTATAGCCTGAGTCCACTTTGGATTTGTTAAGGCTTCTTGAACACCAGTGGGAACATGACAATACGAAAGTTCATGCACAAATGTCTTGAGGGGTTCAGATAGGCTCTGTGTGGACACATAGTTGACAATTGGATACTTCGTCCTCCATTCCTCAATATCTGGAGAATATCTATTTGGTGGCTTGCCATGATTATGCCTGATAGGTAAAGTATAGCTAGGTGATTTAACCATATCATTAGTATTTGGAGATGTAGTGGAAGAGCTTATCTTAGGAATATTCTCAGGAGACGGGTCTCAGGTACTGAACAATGGGGAAATTCTATTTCAACTTTAGAAGGCTTAGGTGCCACTCTTGGAGTCATATCAACATCAACTTCTGAGAACACCGCCCCTGTGTCATTAAAGACCGGCCAGTCAAACCTTAACCAATTTGGCTCTTTGTTTCGTATCTCCCCTTGATGAGAAGAATTGGATACTAAAGGGGAAAAGAAAGTGTCGGATTCCAGAAAAGTAACATCCATAGTCACATAGGTGCATTTGATAGTAAGATCATAACACCGGTACCCTTTTTGATGTATGGCATATCCCAAGAAAAGGCAGTAGATGGCACATGGATCAGGTTTTGTTCATTGGTTCTTATGAAGATGCACAAAAGCAACACATCCAAAAATCCGGGGAGGAATCATTAATACTATGGGTAAGGACACATAAGTAGAAAGAACCTATAATGGGGTTTTAAAATTTAAGACTTTGGAAGGTATGTGATTGAGGAGATGCACGGCAGTGGAAACTGCATCGGCCCAATACCGGTTGGGCATGTGAGCTCCAAGTAAGAGAGCACTTGCAGTTTCAAGAATATGCCCATTCTTCTTCTTAGCAACACCATTTTGTTAAGGAGTCTGTGGGCAAGTGGTTTCATGAATAAGTCCATGATGTTGGAAATATTCTTGAAACCGTTGGTTAACATACTCGCCACCATTATTAGATCTGAGAATCTGAATTTTAACGGAAAATTGAGTCTGAGCCATTACATGAAAGGATTGAAACACATATCACAAACCAATGGATACCAGATGCAGTAGAAACTAGGGAACCACCCCACACATCAGAATGAATTAACGCAACTGGAACTTCACTTTTACTCATGCTCAAGGGGCAAGTAGCTCTATGACTTTTAGCTAAAATGCAGCATCACATTTAAAGTCAACAATCGGTATAAGTTAAAACAAATCAGGAAATAAATGTTTCATATAACCAAACGATGGGTGTCCCAAACGACAATGCCATAACCAAATTTGTTGCTCCTTTATACCATTCGAACGATGCATGTGATGTGCCTGCCCCATTCTGAAATCATCCATGTAGTATAATCCCCCCTCTTAGTACCACGCCCAATGATCTAGTGAGAATATCCTAAAGAAGAGAAAAAGTGGGATAAATGAGCACAACATAGTACAGGTCCGTGGTAACTTGATAGACAGAGAGCAATTTATGGGAAAGAGAAGGAACAAGTGAAGTATTAGATAATGAGAGAGAAGGTGACAGGGTCATAGTGCCAGCCCCAATTACCAAAGAGGTAACCCCATTGGCATTTGCATTACTTGTTCTCCGTGGTGGGGAGGTCTGTGAGAAGTCAGTACTATCAAATGTCATGTGGTCAGTGGCCCCGGAGTCAAGTATCCAGGCACCACTATCTGCATCTCTATGAGAACTAAGGAGGACGTTGCCATAGGTATCTGGTTCAGAAAGAGAAGAAATTTCCTGATCAGTCTGAAGAGGTTGAGAGAAGTCACTGTTAATATATCCCAACTTGTCTTTGCTGGAGATGTACATCTCAACAACTTAGGACCAGAGAGCATAGTTGGTACCGTCCAACTTGATACCTATCAGAGCAACAGAAGTTTTAGTGGTCTGGGTCGTGGTCTGAATTTTGGTCAAAGCTTCAACCATTCAGGTGGTCAATTCTATGAGAACAGATTCTGGTTCATCGGATTTATCTTTGTCGCCAATATCCGCCATAGAGAATGACGAGAGATAAGAAAAAAAAATGGTCAAGGGACGATAATAATAGAGGGCCTAAGATTGGCTTGCTCTGATACCATGTCAAGAAGTGCAAGAGAGTTTGAAGAAGGATATAATTTCATATTTTTTTCTCAATGAGTTTGCTACATATATATATAGATGAATTTCCTAACACTACCTAATACCTAACTTAACCGAAAGAGCCTCCAATATTTGGTAGCCTACATTTGGTAGCCTAAATTATTTGGTAGTCTACAATATTTAACACAAACATTGTGGCTCAACTAATTTAAACAATTCATGCCAACAAGTATATCACCAAAACCAAGATCTTTTATCACTTGAACCAAACCTCTAAGAATTAATGGTGGTACAAGACGTGCAAAGAATATCTTCCTGCTCAAGGATACGAGCCCTTTTTTTTGGGCAAGGTTTACATTAGGATTTTATTTTGTTATTTTATTTAAGGACACATGTATTAACTAATCGACTTACAAGGACTTTGGCTTGCTACAAGATAAAAGCCATTTTCGAAGTTTGAAAAATGGGTCACACTTTAATAGAGCCATTAATTATGGTGTCATTTCTAGCAAGACCAGACCTAAAACTGACAACATCAAGAATCCAACAAGAACCAATTTGAAATCTAGCCAGAGTGGCTAATAAAACTGTATTACGTGTACACAAGAACTCTCGGTTGCTGAAATATAAAAGAGTCATTTTCCAGGTTTGAAAAAATGGTTGATGCTTTAATAGATTTCTAAAAGCATTAATTATGTATGTATTTTCTAGCAAGAGCGAGACAGAGCCATCAAGATCTCAAGCAAGCAAAAAACTCTATCACAAATCCAACAAGTTACCTACATAATATTGGGGTTGGGGATATATTACTGTAAATTGGAATCTAAAGTAAAGTGGGTTACGAAATCTACCATCTGAATAGAATTGTCGAGCATATAGTTAATTGAAACTCGGAAAAACAGCTGAGGTGTCGTTTGGATATTGAGTTGAGATGAAATGAATTGAGATCAAAGTTGAACAAAATATGATTTTTTAATATTATTATTGTTTTGAAAATTGAAAAAGTTTAATTTTTTATTATATTTTGTGTGAAAATTTGAAAAAATTGTTATGATGAGATGAGATAAGTTATTTTTACAGAATCTTCCAGAAATGTTTTGAGATTTTGGTCTCTTTTTCTGAGTTTTCTGAAATGGAAGCAACAAAAATAGATCTAGTCCCAGCGAAAGAATTTCGGTAATTGCAGAAATTGAGGGAGTAGGGAAATTTGGAATTATGACGATTCAGTTTGGAGGTAATAGCATTAGCGAAACATTTAATGGCTTTTTGAAGTTTTTTAGGGAAAACTTCAGGAATAGGACCAAAGTGGTTCTATTCCTGAAGTTTTCAAGAAACTTTGGGAAGATTTGAAAAGAAAAAATCCAAAGATATTTCTACAAATGATTTACAACGTGAAGTTGGTTTTATTAGAAATGAAACTATTGAACTCAAAGCTGAGATTAACAATCTCAAATCTGAAAATGATTCTTTTAAACAAGAATTATTGTGTTTAAAAATTGATCAAGAAGTTCCTTCTGATAAAGAGCAAATGAATGATTCTGATTCCAGTCAAAAGGAAAAGAAATCTTCTGATGATCAGATCTTTTTAATTCGTCATACTATTTCTCCTAAATGGTTTTCTAAAGTTACTATAATTGTTTGTCATGAATTATAATTTTTTGTGATTGCTATGATTGACACTGGATTGGATATGAATTGTATCCAAGAAGGAATAATTCCTAGTAAACATTATGAGAAATCTACTGAGAGATTATTCTCGACAAATGGGTCTCAGATGAAGATCAAATATGAGCTTAATATTTCTCAATGTTTGACAGGAAAATATCTGTTTTAAAATTCTTTCCGTGCTTGTTAAAAATATGATTGATAAGATCATATTAGGAATTCCTTTTATTTCTTCTTTGTATTCATTTCTTTATGAAAAAGATGGTATTACTATTGATCCTTTTAGACATAAAGTTAAGTTTAAATTTGCCTCAAAATTTGAAATCTTTGCTTTCTGCTAAAACAAAACATTTGAATTTCCTACAATAGGAAATCAAATTCAAAAAGATTTCCGAACTATTGTCTAAAAACTTGGTTGATATTGTTTGTTCTGATATTCCAAATGCATTTTGGTATAGGAAGAAATATGTTGTTTCTTTGCCTTACATTAAAGATTTTTCTATAAAGAACATTTCAACTAAAGCCTGACCTTTTCAAATGAATAGTGAGACTTTAGAATTTTGCAAAAATGAAATCCATGATTTGCTTGCTAAGAAACTTATTAGGCATAGTAAGTGTCCCTGGTCTTGTGTTGCTTTTTATGTCCAAAACAATGCAGAAATTGAGAGAGGGACACCCCGCCTAGTGATTAATTCCAAACCTTTGAATAAGGTCTTAGAGTGGATTAAGTACCATATTCCCAATAAGAATGACTCAATTCATAGACTATGTGATGTAGTTGTCTTCTGCAAGTTTGACCTAAAATCAGGATTTTGGCAAATCCAAATCAGTGAGTCAGATAGGTATAAGACTGCCTTTGCTACCCCATTTGGACACTATGAGTGTAATGTAATGCCTTTTGGTCTAGAAAAATGTCCCTAGTGAGTTTGAAAACATCATGTATGATCTTTAAAATCTTGAAATAAATACGATAAGCTATGGCAAGAGGTTTGCTACCTTCTTCCATTTCATAACCAGAAGTTAAAATATTTAAAGTTAAAGCTTTCAATATTAGGATCATCCAAAGCAAGAGTTAAATCAGAAAAGGCAATCAAAGTGAACAGGACCACTAAACAGAGAAGATTGAATCATGCCTAGGATACTAGTTTCAAATTTCTTGAATCTAGCATCTCGTAAACAAAGTATTGAAGCATTGATGTCTTTCCTCGTCAGAAGTTTAACAACAACTTGAACAGAACCAATATGTAGAAATTTATAACCTTTTACTAGAAAATCTTGAATCAATTTTCTATTAAACAGGTAACATTTTTCATGAGCTTTCGAAATAACATAGGTTTGTTCAATAGTTTTAATATTGAACTCAGTTTTAAAAGCAGACTGGACCCAAGTGGTTTTGTAAATAGATTTGGCATCAGTCTTTGGAATACTCCAAAGATGAGGAACGATTCAGTGTTAGAGCCTTCTCAAAGATGAAGAAATTGAGAATTCTTAAAATTCGTAACACATGTTTTGTCAACATGAGTTTGTCTAATCTCTGTGATAAGTTACTGAATCTGCATTGGCACAGCGATCCTCTAAGATTCATGCCAACACATGGGTTACGAGTGTTAGAATGGTCTGAATATCCTTCAAAATCCTTGTCAAACAGCTTTCAAGCAGATAATCTTATTGAACTTAGATTTCCATGCAGCCACATCAAGCAATTGTGGAAGGGAATTAGTGTAAGGTGTTTTCTTCTTGTTCTTCTTTCTACTAAAGGTTCTAAGCTCGTTAATGCTTTTCTTTCTTTTGTTCAATATTTATTGTTTTATAACAGAGTTTTGGGAGTTTGAAATGCTTTGATCTTAGTGGCTCTCAAAACTTGTTGGAAACACCAGACTTCACCGGAGTCCCAAGTCTAGAGACACTAGACCTTGAAGGTTGTACAAGTTTATCTAAGGTCCACAAATCTATTGGTGTTCTCAAACGACTTAGACGATTGAATCTACATGCTTGCAAACGCCTTAAAAGCTTTCCAAATGAGATTAGCTTGGAGTCTCTTGAACATTTTTATTGTTCTGATTGTTCAAGATTTGAGAAGTTCCCAGACATTGTGGGAAACATGACTTCATTGCAGCTATTTTATTTGGATGGTGCTGAAATAAAGGAACTACCCCCATCATTTAAGATTTTATGCGGCCTTTCCATATTGTCTTTACATAACTGCAAAAAGCTCTCAATTTTTTTGAGCATTATTTGTAGTTTGTTATCTCTTAAAATTCTAGATGTATCTAATTTCCTAGCAGTTGGTGGAATTCAAGACATGAATGGTGAGGGGTATATGGAACAATTGTATAAAGGTGGAACCGCTATCAAATTCACTAAGTTTTTCACAGTGCCAAAGTTTGGCTCAAATGATGCTTGCTCTCACAAGAAATCTTTATGACCAATGATGACCAAGGTAATGTGTGGATCTTCCTTGGGAGCTAAAGTTTCGCAAGTGGTTCAACATGAGAAGTTTTGGTTCTCATGTAACACTTCAAATCCATCCAAACTTAGATAATAATAGTAAGTGGGAGGCATATTTTCATCTTACAATTTATGAAGTTGATGATGAGGTAGAGAATTCAGATCCAAGGATTTTCAAGGGTAGTCATCCTGATGAAGCCCATTAGTCCTACGTAACCCCAAAGACCCTTCTGTAGGGCCAATTTGGTTTGGGGTGTATCTACCAGCCAAGTGGTTTTTGGAGCAGTCAAATAATTTGGATGGATGGAGCTACATTGGAGCATTAGTTAAAACAAGTAGTTGGAACGTGAAGGTGAAAGAGTGCGGGGTGCTCCTCTATCTCAACATCCTCATTCTGAATTCTATAATAGCATTATTCCTTATGGTTTAAACTTAGAAATTAGGCATCATCTTTGTTGTTATTTGGAAATGGGTAGCCATAATGTTGTACCTATTCATTTCTAAGGCATAGTAAGGAATTAAAAGATGTGAGGTAGTTGGCGTCAGACTGTCAGTACTCCAGGCCAAGTTGTTTAAATGGATGCAATTCATGTATATATTGAGGCTTCATCAATTATTAATGCTAGCCATTGGACAAGATGCTTGAGAATGCAGAAGTGTGAGATTTGCAATGCTCTATACCAACTGTACATTAATTATGAGATGGAACTCTTTATTCATGTTGTACAAAAGAGATAAGCTAAGCAATTCCAGATGTAATTCAGGTAAAATTTTCCTTGGGTTAACATTGACCGACCTTAGCAGTGTTCCTTTACATTTTTTCCACAAATTTCTAATATTACATGAATATCGACCGCCCTGCTAAATATATGTGTGTGTAAAAGAGTTCATAATATATTTCTAATATTACGTACAGAAACATAAAAATCTACCATATATCATTTACAATTCATTAGGGCTTTTTTTTCAACCCCTCTAATCTCAATCTTTTATCTGTCAAAATGGTTTTTATGCTCTCCAATCACACATCACCGCGTCATGATTTCATTAATTACTTTACAATAAACTAAATCAATAAATCCTAAAATATGAGCCCTAAACTTTTATAAATCTTAATTTTAGAATAATTCTTCTTATAATGTTATAAATCACTTTTCTTTTCATTTTTTCTGTTTTTTTTATAACAAATATGTGATGTATGGATGATGAGTAGAAAAACTTAATTAGTTTAGTAAAAATAAAATAAAGTCTAAAATATGTAAGATGTATGGTGTGTGATGATTTTTAGCATCCCTTCTAATTTTAATTTTAAGAGGCTTTGTAGTCACTATTTGGACTGCCACTTGGAGAGATCATCAAAATCTCAAGGCCATTTAGGCGCATTAAAAGAACAGTTATTCTATATGCAACTGGGGTGGGGATCAGTTGGGGAATCGGCTGACGTGGCATTACGTCAGCCGATATATTATAAAGAAAAAAGAAAACACAACCAAATGAAAAATAAGAAGACGAAGAAAGGAGAAAGGGAGTCTGAGAGAGTGTCGGCGTGCGTTGTGGGTAGGAGAACCTGGTCTGTCATCATCGTCATTTGGTAGGACCGAATCTGCACTGGTGGTCGTCATTGTGGGTAGCCGAATCTGCGTTTGTCATCGTCTTCGTGGGTAGGACCGAATCTGCATCTATGTTTGTCACCGTGGGTTGAAGCCCGGTTCACCTGAGATTTTGTGCTCTTACGGGTTAGTAGCTTTTTTCCCAGATTATCCATTTGGAAAAGTTTCATCTTCATCTATACCCACTAATCATTTTGATTCATGCTCTAAACGCATATTCTAGTTGGGGTTTTGATTTATTTTCCCCTATATTTTGGGGGTCTAGGCCTATACCCATTTCATGGACGACTTAATTCTTGTTAGGAGCTTGAGGAAAAAAATGTTGAGCAGGAAAAAAAAACAGATATGTGTTTGTGGTTTTACAAGTTGTGTGTCTGTGGTATGGAAAATGTGCTAGTTAGATATGTCGGGATATTCTTCCCCATTGTATATATGCTGGATTAGTGTCACCTATATATAAAATGATCAAATTCTAGTTCAATAAACTTCAATATCACGTGTTATTGGTAGTAGTATGGATTTGTTATAGATGCTTGCGGATTTAATTGATTTGTCTAACATGACTTAGAAGATGTTGCGCTAGGTAGCTGCTATAGATCATTGTTTTGAGGTTCAATTGATTATATTTCTAACTTGGATTTTAATGTCACTGATTTTAATGTGTGAGTTATACAACATGTATTAAATATTTAATATTATTGAAGAGATTTATATTGACAATAATTAATATTATAAAATCAATGCATGTGTCTCCCTTTCAGCATGGGAAAAAGGGAAGAACACCCATCTTCGCTAATACCATCTAGCACAAATCCCCCAACAGCAGTATATTATATTTTTTAAAAATTTGTTGGAATGTGTTAGAGTTGATATTTATTTTCAAAATACGTAAATAATTTTTCCAATAACATGTTAGGACATGCCATCTACTTGTCCAAACTTCACAAATTACATGCATGGTTACTATGGACCACTTCCTGCATGGTCACCAGCTTTTCTACCATATCCAGATGGCAAAGAGTATCCAAGCAACATTCAGGTGGTGATGCAACTGTGTTTTTGTATTATTTTTATAAGTTTGCTTTTTTTGGAAGTTTAATGCAATAGATTTTTTGTTCTTTTTGCAAAATGCACCATGTACCTCCTCTAGAGTTGAAGAAAGCAAAGAGGATAGACCAAATTCACAGGAAACCGAGGATGTAAGTACCGGGACACCTCAATTAGTGCAAAGTGGTGATATGATTGCGAGCCAAATTCGGGGATGAAGTTTACTTCTTTTGAATAATTAATGAGTTATTATAAGGAATATGCTAAGAAATGTGGGTTTGGGGTGATGACAGAAAGGAATGAGAGGTGAGAGGATGAGACTATTAGATATGTCAACCTTTGTTGTGCCCATGGTGGGAAGGCCCGAAATAGGACGTTGAATGTCGCCAGACCATGTCTGACAGGAAAGATGAATAGTAAGGCAAAGATTAATGCCTTCAAAGTTGAGGGAAAGTTTCGGTTGACAACAGTTCATAATATCCATAACCATGGCCTTAGTCCAAAGAAATCCCGCTTCTTTCGATGTAAAAGAGAAGTGACTCCGTAAAAAAGAGTCCTAGATACAATGACTTGGCTCGCATCTGAATGAATAAGAGCTTTAGATCTCTTGTCGTTGGCGCGGGTCTATTTGAGAACCTCCCTTTTTTGAAAACGATTGTTGAAATTACATCGACAAGACAATACATCTACAACTTGGGAAAGGGGCTGCTAGAGCTCTTCGAGAATTTTTTTGTTGGATGCAGTACAAAAATAACTGGTTTTTTGCATTGATGGATTTAGATGATAATGGGAGGTTAAATAATGTGTTCTGGATAGACCCTCGTAGTAGGACAGCCTATCAATATTTCGATGATGTGGTCACATTCGGTCGGCACCACATACTTGACGAATAGATATGGAATGCCCTTTGTACCATTTGTTGGTGTAGACCACCATGAGCAGTCAATTCCGTTCGGAGCAAGATTGATTTCCAGTGGGGATATGGAGACCTTTGTGTGGTTATTCAAGAGCTGGTTGCAGTGTATGGATGGTATAGCTCCGAAAGCTATTATCATAGATCAAGGCAGAGCAATGAAAAATGCAATTACTTTTGTCTTTCCAGAAAGCCGACATAGATTTGCCAGTGACATATACTGAATAAAGTCCCTGAGAAGTCTAGCTCCCATGGTTCCTACAAAGTGGGCTAAAGGTTGGTCGTTGTTGAGATTCTTGGCTAAATTTCAGCCTATTCTTTTGTTATGTTTTGGCGATTTTAACGAAATCCTTTATCAATCTGAAAAGCTTAGAAGTGCATGGAGATTTGCATCTCAAATGGAAAAATTTGAAAATGTTTTATCTAATTGTAAGTTGGACATCCTTGATTTTAAGGGAGCGAGGTATACATGGAGTAATAATAGAAAGGATGAAACTTTCACCAAGGAGAGACTTGATAGAGTTGTAGTTAATGAGGAATGGATTGAAACTTTTCCAACTATGGAAGTCATTGTACTGCTTGCTTGTAGTTTAGATCATTGTCTACTTTTGGTCCATTTGGTTAAAAAGTTTAAAGTTGTAAGAAGGAATAAACCTTTCAAATTTGAAGCAAGTTGGGCTTTATCTGATGATTGCCATCAACTTGTTGAAAATACCTAAACTTCATTTCAGACTTCTACTAATTAGGTTCAACAAACACAAGCTAATCTTGGGAGATGTCTCGCTCATTTGAGGAAGTGCTGTATAGATATTGGTGAGGCTCTTAAGAAAGTTGTGAAGGAAAAGACTACTTTGATTTCTAATTATCAAGATATGGGGGATGCTACTAAGGTAGATGAGATAAGAGAGTTGGAAAAAGAAATAGAAAATTCATTGGAGAGGGAAGAAGTGGATTGGAAGCAAAGGGCTAAACCACAATGGTTAAAACATGGGGATAGGAATTCAAGATTGTTTCATCATTGTACAACACAAAGAAGAAAGGTCAACTATATTGAAAGTGTGGCAGATGAAAGGGGTAAAGTTTACCATTCTCTGGTGATGTTGGCCTGGCTTTTGTTTATTATTTTAAGTTAGTTTTTTCTATTGCACAACCTACTGGTATTGACCAAATCCTAGGAGTTAATTCAATAGTTCCATTGGAGTTTAATGCTCAACTTGACAAGCCATACACTAGAGAAGTGGTAAGAACTGCTTTGTTTCAAATGGATCCATTTAAATCCCCCAGGCTTGATAGGTTTTCAGCTTGCTTTTATCAAAGTTACTGGCATATTATTGGTGATCAGATCAGCAAGGCAGCATTGACTTCTTACTAAGCAAAACTTGTGGGGGTCTATTGATGACACTTACATTTGTTTGACTCCAAAGAAGAGCCATCCCAGGAAGGTGACAGATTATAGGCCAATCAGCTTGTGCAATGTATTATATAAGATCTATTCCCAAGGTACTTGTAAATAGGCTCATACCAATCATGCCCACATTATTAGTAAGTACCAAAGTGCTTTTTTTTTGGGGGGGGGGGGGTAGACTTATTTTAGATAACATTTTAGTTGCCTATGAAACCTTACATTCAATGTCCACAATATTGTATGGAAGGGAAAGATATATGACCTTAAAGCATGATATGAGTAAAGCATATGATCAAATGAAATGGCCTTTTGTTGAAGTTGTCCTACTCAAGATGGGCTTTAATTTGAAATGGATCAATTGTGTCATGTAGTACCTCCAATCTGTTTCTTACTTAGTTCTAATAAATGGGAACCCTTATGATAGATTCTTTCCTTCTAGAGGACTTAGATAAAGGGATCATTTGTCCGTTTATTTGTTTATTATTTGTGTTGAGGTGTTGAGTTAAGATTTGTTCAGAGTAGAGTAGAATGAGCATATTAGTGGAGTCAAAATTGGAAGGGGGGGTCTAAGCATTAGTCACCTTCTATTTACTGATGACAGTTTTTGCTTTTGTAAAGAATCAGTGTAGGAATGGTGGTGTTTGTAGAACATTTTGAATGCTTATGCGGCTGCTTCTGGACAGATGTTGAATAAAGACAAGACCTCCTTTTATTTTAGTAAAAACACTAGATCAAAAGTTCAGCAGCATCTTCAAGTCTAATTGGTGTTCATGTCATTAAGTGTTATGAGAAATACTTGGGACTCCTTGCCATGGTGGGCAATGGTAAATTTAAAGCTTTCAGGTTGTTCTCGATAGAGTATGGGAGATAATTACTAATTGGAAAACCAAATTTCTGTCACAAGTTGGTAAAGAGGTGCTTATAAAGGTTGTGGTTCATGCTATTCCTTCATATAGCATGAGTGTGTTTCAACTTCCTAAAGGATTACTGTCAGATATAAGTAAGATGATGCAAAGTTTTTGGTGGGGTCATCATAAGGAAAACAAAAAACTATACTAGGTTGGTTGGTCAAAACTATGTACATCAAAGAAAGGGGGGGGCCTTGTCTTTCTATATCTTGCATGTTTTAACAAAGATTTATTAGCTAAGCAAGGGTGGAGGCTTCTGTAGCATTCTGATTCTTTGGTATCACAAGTTATGCAAGCAAAATATTATAGTCAATGTTGTTTTCTGGATTCAAAACTGGGTTATAAACATTCTTATGCATGGAGAAGCATTCATGGAGCTAAAATGCTATTACAAGAAGGTATGGTTTGGAGAATTGGTAATGGTAGCAAGGTCTCAATTTGGAAAGATAAATGGCTCCCCAAACCATTGATATTTTCAGTTCATACTCCTCCTAATACTATTCCTAGTATTGCTTTGGTGGAGGAAATAATTGATTTTGACACAAAGAGATGGAACTCAGAGCTGGTGAGGTCTATCTTTGATGACTACAATGTTGCAACTATATTCCAAATACCCCTTAGCATGTGAAATAGTACTGATAAACAGATCTGGTATTATATTAAGTTTGGAGTCTTCTCTATTAAGAGTGCTTACCACGTTTAGAAGTTGTTGATGGATAGAGGTGTAAGGGAGCCTTCTACTGGTAATACAAACAAACTCTCTTTGGAAACAGTTATGGAATTTGAACACTCCCATGGCAGTCAAATTGTTCCTATGGAGGACTTGTAATAATCGCTTACGTACAAGAGCTAACTTACAATTGAAGTTAGTAATTGACTCAATCTCTGGCCTATTTGTGGACTTGTAAGAGAGGAAGTAGTACATGCCCTATGGTACTGTGCAGCAACTGGGGATGTATGGAGTGTCTGTTGCAAAAAAGTGCAGAAGCTAAACAGGCCAGGATTTTCAGGATCATGCTCTTGATTCCTAGGATTTTCCAAAAGTGGCTGTCATCATGAGAAAGTTGTGGTTTAGGAGGAATGTTGTGATCTTTAATGATATATTCATGAATCCAAATATTCTGGTTTCTCAAGCTGTGGAACAACTGCATGAGTTTCAAGCTACAAGAAATGACAAAGTTGACAGAAATTCATTGGATCAATTTGTATCAATTTAGTGGCAAGCTCCTCAAGAAACCTATTTCAAGGCAAATTAGAATGTGGCAATTGATGAAGATCATACTCAAATTGGTATTGGTATAGTGATCATAAACTGTAAGGGGAGAAGTCATTACTATCATGAGGGACCCTAGTGTTTTTTGTTCTAATCCAACTGCAGTTGAAGCTCGTGCAGCACTTACAGCTTGCATGTTTTGCTAAGACTTGGGTTTATCACATGTTCTATTAGAAGGGGATGCAGTAGTGGTTGTTCATGTTGTCAACAAATCGGACATAAATCTCAACAACTATGTTCATACAGTGGAGGAAATCAGACATTTCTTTCATGGGCATGATGCTTGGCTGTGTCAATATGTTAAAAGAGATGCTAATCAAGTTGCTCATGCTTTAGATAAGAATGCATTATCTTGTAATGAAGTTTTTATAGATGTGGAGGAAGTCCATCTTTGTATTTGTCAATGGACTTGATTCTATCTCACAATGTTATAACTTATAAACTGAAGAAATTGATTTAAAGTTCTAAGCAAGCAACATGGGAAACCATTATTGACTCTTTGGTATAGGGGTTCATAATTCCTTTTAGGGTTTACCCATTACTGCATTTGAATTTTTTTGTTACCCTAGTAGATGTGTGTCATGTTGAGCTCTCTGATTGGCTTAAAGATGACCAAGCACTCCCTCTAGAGCTTGTAGTCTTGCCCTTGAATGCAACCGTTGTTGACCTTAAAAGTGAAACTACTAAAGTTTTCCAAGAAGTCTATGGCATGTTTAGAAGGTTTTAGACTAAAAAACTACTGGAGTGTGGCTTCATAAAGGATTAAATTACTTCAAAATTCTTGATTGGATTGAGTGCATCAATCCGAGTTCAAGGAAGATAGACTACGAAGGAGAGAGAGAGAGAGAAAGAGAGAGAGATGTGTAACTGTCGGTGAGGGACATGAACGATGACGACAATGTTGGCCACAAATTGGCGTTGGCTCTAACGAATGACGTCAGCTGTTTGCTGGGGATGGGAAATGCAGGAGCATGTGGTTTGGGGATGGAGAAGGCAACCTTCTATGTGGAGAGATAGACCACGAGGGAGAAAAAGATGTGTACTTGTTGGTGAGGGTTGGGAACAGTAGTGACGATGTCAAACATAAACTTTGCTAGCTTCGACTGAAATGTTGGGGGACATGGGTTGGGGACAGGGAAGGCTTTTATGCAGGGCGTAAATTGAACACAAGAAAAATGAAAAAAAAAAATTGATTTGCTGATGCTAGACAAATTCCTTAATTTGCTTCCACATCTAATTCCTCCTGAACTCAACCTTTCATGGCTTCCCTTCATCCTTGAGTTTAACTTCTTTCCACTGGCTTCACCATATGCTTCAACTACTTTCCATGGAACAACCAAATATTACTCCCTAAGTCGCTTTCCTCGCACCTTACCATCAATCATTGGAAACTATGTCATGCCTCTTCTAGTTGGATTTCAGTTTGACAACCACTCCCAAATCAATACACAAGCAACCCTATTTCCCTTATCAAAACATACATCATGCCTCCTCCATGCAGGTTTGAAATTAGAAGCATCACTCAACTTACTTAAATCACCAAACAAGCCTCATGAATTTCTAACAAAAACTAGTGGAAACTAGACTAAGATTTTTAAACCTTAAAAGGTGATATATTGTACATTATTATACATTTGTCTCTTTATGGTTATAGTTGTCTCATAACAACTAATGGCCTTACCTCTCTCTTTTCTTTTTAGGTATGAAACAACAACCGTCCATGAAATCAATTAAATGTTTCTTTGAGGACTAATGTAACTTGTTGACCATTTCCAAGGATCTTATTGGAATAGAATCCTATGTGGAGGAAATCATGAACATACTTGGGATGATTGCTTTATAGGGATTCATGGCATGGGTGGAGTGGATAAGACAATTATGAAAAAAGGTCATTTATGATAGAGTATCTTACCAATTTGTAGCTAGCAGCTTTATTGCCTGTTTCAGAGAAGAAACTAGAAATAATTTATTTACAAAAACAACTTCTTTCTACGATCTTCATGGAAACAGAAACAAATACATGGGATGATCATGATGGAATGAATACGATATGAAATAGACTACATTATAAAAAGGGTTTTAGCGTCCTTGATGACATGGATAAGAAAAACATTGGCAGCATTAGCAGGGAGCCATGATTGGTCTAGTCTAGCTTGTAGAATCTTCTTAACAAGTAGAGATATTCACTTGTTGAAAAGACATGGAGTGAATGATATCTATAAGGTTAAGAGTTGAGTAACGACGAAGAATTGCAGCTCTTTAGTTTGTCAGCTTTCAAAACACCTCATCCTGAAGAAAGTTTTGTTGAAAAGACGTGGGGCTGGTTCCGCTCTCCGCCACTGGGAGACAAGGCAGCCTCTGGCTCGACCTGTCTCCTTGGTCGGAGGGGAGGTAGGTTGTCTAGAAAATTTGGGATTTGACCCACTCCCGCCTGTTGGCATTGTGTATTTAAATCTTGATTGAAAGATAAACATGTCATCATAAGTTTATCCCTAGCTTTGTAGGAGTTAGACTTTGCAAACCTGGGCCCTCTGGCCTATGACGCAATTTGCTTGCCCCTTTTTACTGGGTTGTTGATTTCCTCATTCTTTGGTGTAGTATTCGGAGGACTCGGCCCGCACTCTATAGGGGAGGGGTCGGAATGCCCCACGCCAAACCACCACTTTGCCCCCTGAGGAGGTAACTCAGACAAAGATGTGGTTGGTCCGCTCCTTCACCACGATGGGGGTTAGGGTAAGTATTCGAGCAGACTCGGGGCTGGACCCACTCTCCTTCACAGGAGGGGCAAGGCGGCCTTTAGCTCAACCCATCCCTTTGTTCCCCGTGGGAGGTAGGTTGTTCAGACAGTCTGCTACTGGACTCGCTCCCACCCAATGACACCGCTGGGAAGGGTAAGTTTTGCTGCGGGGAGACAAGGAGGCCTCTGGCTCGACCCGTCTCTTTGGTCCGCAGAGAGGTAGGTTGTTCTGAAAATCTATAACTGGATCCACTCCTGCCTATTGACGCTTACAAGGAAGGTAAATCTTCATCTTCGAGTAGCTGAGAACTACCCACACTCCATTGTGGAGGGGTCAAAATGCCTCAAGCCAAACCACCCCTTTGCCCCCCAATGAGGCAATTCGGACAGCAATGTGGCTAGTCCTCTCCTTCGCCGGGATAGGGTCGGGGTAAGTATTTAGGTAGCCTCAGGGCTGGACGCACTTTGCCACAGGAGGTAGGTTGTTCGGCAATCTGCTAATGAACCCGCTCCCGCTCGTTGACACTGCAAGGAAGGGAAAGCATTGGGTCAGGTTAGCGTTGAACCCACTCTTCGTCGCAGTGGAGATCGGGGTAAGTTATTGGGATAGCTATGGGGCTAGTCCCGCTCTCTACCACGGGGAGACAAGGCAGCCTCTAGCTCGACCCGTCTTCTTGGTCCTCAGGGAGGTAGGTTGTTTGCTACTGGACCCACTCCCGCCGGGTGACGCCTACGAGGAAGGTAAGTCTTTCTCTTCGGGTAGCTGAGGACTGACCTGCACTCCACTACAGGAGGGATAAAGCAGCCTTAGTCATTACACTCATCACTTTCGTACCCTTGGGAGGAGGTAATTTGAGCAGCAATGTGGCTGGTCCGCTCCTTCACCGCAATGGGGGTCGGGGTAAGTTTTTCGGGCTGGCAGGGGGGCTGGTCCTGCTCTATTGGACGAGGAGGTTGAGCCTCCTGCTCACCTATCATCATTCTTGGGGAGGAAGACTGTTCAGGCAGTTTGGGACTGGACCTGCTCCCGCCCATTGACATCGCAGGAAACAGGTTGGCATTTATCTCACACTACATCATGGCGGAGGTCGGGTTAAGTTTTTCAGGTAGCCTCGAGGCTGGACTTGCTCTCCATCGATGGAGGGACAAGGTGGCCTTAGGCTCAACCTGCCCTTTTGGCCCTGCCGGAGATATATTGTTCATGCAATATGTAACTGGACCCGCTCCATCTTGTTGACGCTCATGAGGGAGGTAAATGGTCGATAAAGATTTTGTTCATGTAGATTACGTTGCTGGAGATTTTGTTATGTCCCTAAAACTTGACATTGAAACACAATACTTCTTTTATTAGGATCTTTAGTGTAAGCACGAAAACATGAATTTACAATAATTAAGCTAGCTCAGCAATAAATTTTCATAGATGTTATTGTGTTTTGAGCTGCTAGCTTCAAATTGGTAAGATACTCTATCGTAAATGACTTTTTTTCAAAATTGTCTTATCCACTTCACCCATGCCATGAATCCCTATAAAGCAAACATTCACAATTACCCTCTTTATGGGAAAACCTTCTGTAAATCGAAATCAACGGGATTTAACAAGAAGGAATTATCCACTAGAGTATAAATAGATGGTAGCAAGGGCTCTTCTACTCCATCAAACCCAATTATAAGATATGCGTGCTATGCTTTATACATTCTAGGTAATGATACACCTATTACTCTTTTATAATTATTTTATCAGTTATTGTATAATTAATTAGTCCTGTCACTTTATAAAATTGTAGGGGTGTTACCCGCAGGGCAGCACCTCCCAAACGGGCAGTCAGGGGCCCCGCCCTTGAATGGGCCGAGGGGAGAGCTGGGCCCTCATGCCTCGTGGATAAGTGCTCCTGTCCGGATGCGAGGAAAATTGGCCCCCCGAGCCGTCTGCCCACCCATGGGCCTCAATGGGCCCAATTGCCCAGAACTTGTTTTCATTTTAATTTTGGCCCAAAATTTATTTTTACTTCAATTCAAACTAAATGTATACCATCTAAAATTAAAATTTATCTCTAAATATAAATAAAACAAATAAAGTTGCTAACTAATAATTCTTACATGGTATAAGTAGTATAAACTATTACAACACATTAATATAAAAATATTACAAATTAATATAAAAATATTACACATTGTCAAATAGCTTGAATGAGTAACAATGTTATAATAATTTAAATACACTTAAAAAAGGAAATAAAGGTAACAAAATTTAGCAAGCATTTGCCAACTTCAAGTGACATCATAAACCTACAAAAAGTAAATAAGTAAATAAATAATAACATATGCATAAATTAAAAATAACATCAATTAAGAAAAAATAATAATATGATGTCTTAAAAAGAAAAGAACTTAAATTAGGAAAAAATAATAACATTATTAACATATGTACAAACTAAAAGTAATTAATTAAAAAAGTTAACAAACTAATGGTGGTGTATCAAAGTCAAATTGCGGCCAATGTAGATTGAGATAGAGCATTTTTTTCCCGAAGTTATCCTTACAACAATTGAATTTCAAATTAAGTTTGTCAAATAAATTAAACACAATCTATTATAAGTAAAAGCAAAGTAATGAATTAAGAGTGATTATTGCTTCCAGAGTGATCAACATCCTCCTCCTCGTAGTCCTCTGCAAAGTCTACCACCTCATGGAACTGAATTTGCTTCTCTTCGATTCAATTTTAAGAACAAATCAAAACCTCCACAGTGTTAGGAGACAATGAACTTCGAAATGAATCCGATATGCATCCTTCGGTGCTAAATGTGGACTCTGAGGCTATTGTACAAATATGGATGACTAAAATACTGTAGGCTATCTCTCCAAAGACTAGATACTTGGCATCATTTACCTTCCACCAAGCTAAGATATCAAATTAAACTGTCAACAAGTCTCTTTCCAAGTCCGATTAGCTGTCTAAATTCTTTCAAAGCTTGTGGATATTGCCAAACCTCATACTCCACTAATACTTTTTCGGCCTATCGGCTTCTGGAGGAGGCTATGCGGTGGATGGTGGGAACTTTATATTAACCCATTTGAATGTGGCAAACTCATCATACAACCTATTGAGGGTGTCTTTAACCCTTAGCACAAATTGATCCTCCCATCCCTTCCCACTAGTGCTTTCGAAGCCATACACAATTCCATCAATTATTTTATTTTATTTTATTTTATTTTATTTCATGGGTCAAGGACAATAGCCGCATATACCAAAATGTTGATCTTGCTTAAATCTCCCCAATATTTTCTATACTTGAGCCTTGTGCTCAATGTCATAATCTGTAAAGTAGGATCAATACTTTCACACATTTCATCTAATTGCTCTTTCACTTGATAAACTTTTTATCAATAATCATTGGATGTTATATAAAAATACCCAGAAATGGTGCATGTCACATTATAGAAAAGGCTAAGAAATTCTACAAAAATATTGTGCTGCCCCGATCTACCTTTGTCCACATCAAAGTGGCGGATGTATTGCATATCCTCCTTACCCATTGCATCAAATGTATTTTTATACTGCTCAGTCGTCTCTAATATTAGGAAGGTTGAGTTTCATCTTATAGGTATAGGGGAGGTAGCATTAGTGCTAGTATTCAGACTTGATGCACAATCACCACTATCCATAGATTCGACAAACCATAGACACCTTGCATGATGCAAAACTCACACAAAAATCAAAATCATACAAAACTCACACAAACTGTTTTGAAACCCCAAAGTGAAATCCCAAAACAGTATAGAGTTTCAATTTTGAAACCTTAAAATAAATTAGGTTAGGGGTTTCATAATGAACCTCTAACCTAATTTAGGGTTGCAATCCAAAACCTTAACATAAATTAGGGTTTCAGATTGAAACCCTAAACTAATTTAGGGCCGACCCTGTAACGCCCGTCCTTGGGGTGGACCTTTTTGAAAATTATTTTAGAAATTACGACGGGAATTACCGTCCAGTTTAAAAACCTTTTACAGTCCTTCCCAGGGTGCAAGACTCTACGTTATAAAATAAAAAGTGCTTTCGTGATAAAAGGGTTTTGGAGTGGGAAATAAAATTCTTTAAAATAAAAAAAACCTTTTCGTGCGTTTAAAACCTTCATGCCTAGACCTTCATGCTCTTTTCCTTTAGCTGTGTCCCTCCTGGGCGTACTGCCCATTTAGTTTCCTGTGGGGGGAGGGGCACACATAAAAACTAAAATGAGTCGAATACTCAGTAAGCGTTACTTCATACCGTTAAAATATAGCAACGTAGGTTTTCATTCATGCATTCATCATTCCATACATACTATACATACATGCATACATGCTTTCGTTAAAAACATCAGTGAACGGGGGCTTTTCTTTCTTAAACATGCTTTTCTTTTCTTTAAAACCTTTCCCCCGTCACTAGCCTCATCTCTTGAAGAATGCAGTGCATTCATGCATACATTTACATTTACTTTTCTTTTATCTTTCATAGGCCAGTGCACGTTGTTACGCCCTGCGTGTTGGGGTTAGCGGCCTTTTGGGCCAATGGATTCGCCCGTGGCCACGGGTTGGAATCCCTTTCCGTTAGGGTGCAGCACTGGGTCGACTACTAGATACTACTGCCCGGCATTGCAATCTGCCCATTCATTCATTGGGTACCCCTTTCCGTTCATTCATTCATATGGCCGTTACGTATTTTCATACATTCGCTCATGCCACGTGCCATTCATTCTTTCATTCATTTCATGTCGGCTCTAAATAGCTGAGGCATACATTCATTCATTTGCACGGGCATGAGCCTTTTCATTTCATTTCATTTCTTTTCTTTACATGCTTTCATGGAAAAACATCTTTTCATGAGAAAACATCCTTTTCGTTTAAAAACATGGGAAAACATTTCATTTCGGCTCTCTTTCTTTGAGCCGAAATGGGATCATCATCTTTTCATGGCATCGTTAAAAACGTCAGTTCGTAGGGACATCTTAACATCATTTCTCAGGGACATGTTTTAAAACACTTTCTTCGCGTCTCTTTTAAAGCATCGTTCTGAAGCTCGAGGCATCACCCTCGAAGCTTCCTTTTCTTTTCTTTAGAAAATACGTACAATAGGTACACCTTATAGTCATCCATTCACATGCATACAATTAATACTTTTGGGTGCGTAAAAAGGGGCTTTCATAGAGGGGCCGTACATACGTATACCATTCAATACTTAGCATGCTTTCTTTAAAAACGTCTTTCGTGTCCTTTCTTAAATCATCTTTCATGGGAAAAAAATTCTTCGTCTTTCTTTTTCATTCATACTTTAGAAAACTCTAGAAGAGCATGAACGTAACACTTACCTGGACTCCATGCTACTTTCATACCATGCAATCCATTCATACTGTACAGTCCATTCATGCGCATGTCAGATGGCACCTACATTCATACATAACCTTACGTTATTCTCTATCTAGTGCATAATTAACTGAACTAGAAATAGAGCTATGCTTTACTTAAAACACTCTCCTGCTATCCCGTGTCCTTTCACGTTCCTTACTATGATAAAACCCTGGGAGACCCATTACAGTCTCTACTTCCTTTAACCTTATGTTCTACCTCAAGTGCTTATTCGCTAAGGTGAACTCATGTTTCACCTTAGGATTAAGACACCGAGACTTCTGCCTCCTTCTTCTCATTAACCACGTTCTGACACATGACTTAGACTAACTAAGTCATGCATCCCATTCTTAGACAGTACCTTCATCATTACCCTCATGCATGTTAGCTCACTCTACTTCTCATGATCGTCCATTCTCGTTATACGGCTCCAAGCCACTCTGAGGCTTGAGCACCGTGTAACCATGCTTAGGACAGATTACCCATTACATATGGTTAATCCGTCCGGCACGTGCGTCTAACCAGATAACACAAGTACCTTACTCCTTTATCTCTTAAGACCATCATTTAATACATTGGTCACGGACTCGTATGGCGAACGCCATACTCCGTTACCAACCTTCTCATATCCGGCTAGCACGACCCTTCATGCTATCCGTACCTCATGACAGTTCATCCCAACTGTTGACACGATGGGACTCTGTCCATGAACACACCTTACGTCACGCCACATAGCTTGAGACTAAATCCCAAGCTATGCCGTGACCCTGTCACGTCATCTTTCATACATCCTAACCCATCACAGTACAGCTTCATGATTGACCACATCATTTCATGACGTTGCCCAATCATGCTTCCGCTGCACTGCTCTGATACTTCTTGGCCACTTAGCACATACTCATGGCCATAAGCCGACTACACGGCGACGCTCATCGCCGTAGGCTACAGCCGTATCATTACTATGGCACATACTTTAACACTTTACGTCACGCCATATAGCTCGAGACCATTCCCAAGCTATATCGTGACCTTGTCACGTCACTTCTGACATTCTGTTACGTCACCTTACTACTCATCACGAGTACGGTTCCTCACGTACTCTCGTCACAACGTGACACCTCGTCACGTTCCCACTACATCACTCATACGCTAACTCTTCACCCGTCGCAAGCACGACTTCTTAATCGACCACGTCACTTAGTGACGTTGCCCAGTCATGCTTTCGCTGCGCTACTCCGATACCTTCTAGCCACTTCGCACTTACTTCTGGCCATAGCCAGTCACATGGCGACACTCGTCGCCTTGGACTGCAGGCCGTATCTCACACTTCGAAACACTGTTCCACAGTTCCCGACACCATACGTCAAGCTCTTCGCCCATTAACTATGCAATCACCTTTATCTTTGCGACACGCCATAAGGTGTATCGCTGTACCTCATGGAGTACACTCCTCATGTACTCCCTTCACAGGGCTATGCTACGTCGCCACTATGGCACTCACGCCATATGGTGCGTCACTCCATTACAATGGAGTACACTCCACGTATACTCCCTTCACAGAATTACGTTACGTCACCGCTATGGCGTACACGCCATACGGTGCATCACTCCATTACAATGGAGTACACTCCTCGTGTACTCCATTCACGACGCTCCGCCACATCACCAATACGGCACACATGCCGTACTGTGCATCGTTTCCCAACATGGAGTACACTCCACGTGTACTCTATCCACAATACTACGCCACGTCACCGCTATGGCATACACGCCATACGGTGTATCATCTCACCACATGGAGTACACTCCTTGCGTACTCCATTCACGGCACTACGCCACATCACCGTTATGGCGTACAAGCCATACGGTGTACCATCTCACCACATGGAGTACACTCCACGTGTACTCCATTCACGGTACTACGCCACGTCACCGCTACTGCACATACACTACCACCACACTTCACAGCACAGTCCATAACACTGCACAGCACACTTCCCAACTACGTCCAACACTTCATCACCTCACGTCACATCGCCACTACACAACGAACCCTATAATACTAGCAGCACAGTCCACAACCTACTCAACTAACAGCACAGTCCACAACCTAATCAACTAGCTAGCATCTAACATTTAATATAAAAGGCGAGGGATAGAGAGTTATACCATCGACGGGATAACCCGTGCGTCGCTCGCTAGCCGTCACAGCGATAACGTCGGAGGAGCGTACGGGGTGGCTACACCGCATACAGAGACTGTTTAAGCATTTGGATAGCTAGGTATGGTCTTGGAAGGGCCTAAGGTGGCCTTGGTGATGCTGGCAAGGGGCATCACACAGCGGATCTCGCCGTGTACAGTGGCGGTCAGTCACGTGCAGTGACTATCCATCACGTGCAGTGGTCAACCCACCACATAAAGTGGTGGTTTGGGCCTAAGGCTGGGCTAAGGGGACTGCCGGAGGAGCCGTGGAGGCCCGGTGGTGGTCGGCACGGTGGCCTACGGTGGCTGGCCGTGCACTGTGAGGGAGGATAGGCTATGGGAGAGTAAGAGAGAGTGTGGGGCCGTGGGTGGTAGATCGGGGCCGTGGGTGGTACCGTTGGGTTCGTGGTGGCCTGAGGAAGCCGGAGAGGGTGGCCACTTCCCGTGGGTGGCCGCGTACGGCGGCGGAGGAGGGGAAAACCGTGCGATGGTGAGAGGGACTTCGGGAGGTGGAGGAGAGGCCTATTGGCCGTGGATTTGCTGGAGGAGGAAGGGGGAGACCTCAGGAGTCTCGTGGTGGTGTCCGGTGGCCGAGATGGCCGCGCACGGCGGCTCTGCGGGCTCGCACAGTGAACCCGTGCGTGGGTGCACCTGTGCTTGTGCATGGGAGGCTACCGGCAGGGGAGAGGGAGGCAGGGGTCACTGGAGGAGGCCGGTCGGTGGCAGGGGAGGCTGCCGTGGGAGAGGTGGTGCCGGAGGATGGCGCACGGCGGCGCTGGAACTCCTAAGCCCATTCGGGCTTGCACCGTCGAGGGAGGAGGAGGGGCGAGCGTGGGGAGGTAAGGCCGGCATGGGTGGACTCGCCGGAGGGAGGGGAGGCCGGTGGTGGTGGTCGTGTGGCTCACCGGCGCACGGCGGCGCCGGGCTGGGCTGAGGCCGTTCGAGCGTGGGTATCGCGTACGGGAGAGGCCGAGAGAGGAGAGAGAGAGGGGAGGGAAAAGTGAGGGAGAAAGAGAGAGGGCTGGGGTTTTATCCTAAAACTCGACGTCTGGGGGTCTATAAAATGGTCTACGATGACCTTTAAACACTGATTTGAAAACACGTAAAAGCTAACTTAATTAAAAGCATTGAGAGAGATAAAGATAGAATATTATTTAAAATAATATTCCCTCATCATTTATAAAATGATGAAGTCTTACTTAAAATATTTAAAAGAGTAAAACTATTAATTTAATTAAAGATTCCCTCATTATTTAGATCATATAATATTTTAAATAACTGGAATCATTTATATAAAATGATTCCCACAATTATAATATTTTTGGAGCTCTTCAAAGATATTATAATTGAGTTATTTAAAAAATTATTTAGATAAATAACGATGAGAATATTCCATTTAAAATACTCGTAACTTAAAACACAAAGATAACTTTAGAAATCACGTAGTATCTTTAAAAACAAGCCATCGAGGTCTGGCACGCATAACAGGACTCTTAGAAACTAGAGAGGAGGAGCAGGCTGTCACATCACATCTAACGTAATTGCTTACGTCAGAAGAAAGGAGGAGCAGGTTTACCGCATCTGACGTAATGGCTTACGTCAGAAGAAGGAAGGAAGAGCAGGGTGTTACAAACCCCTAACCCAATTAGTTAGGGGTGAGTTAGGGGTTCGGATTGAACCCCTAAATTATTTAGGGTCTTGCGTTTGACACCCGGAAATCATCTAGGGGCTCAATCCAACCTAAACTATTTTTTTTTTTTCAAAAATCAAACTTCAAATACTGAAATTCAAACACCCAAAAATCAAACTCCACAACATCCAAAACACAATCACATCCTCGATTGAAACAATCCCATCTTCCATTGTAAAGAAAAAAAAAAACAAGTTTCAAAATTTCAAAATACTTAAGAGTTCAAAAGTTGAAGATGCTAACAACTATAAGGTAAGATGAAGAGAAAAAGGGTTTTGGCGACGATGTATTTTGGAGATGGTGAGTGAGAAAGTTGAGAGAGGTTCTGAGTTTGGGGTGGCTCTCAATGGGCGAACGCCCCCTAATAAGTGTTATTTTTATGTAATTTTTATCACTCTTTTATTTATGAAAAATGTTATTTTTCCTTCAATACTATTGATTTTATTTTATTTTTACATATTTTTATTTATTTTCTTGGATTTGAAGGAATGAGAAGATTTAGAACAAAATGAGAGCATTTTGATACAAAAAAAGAGACTATGGATCCAGACCAATGAGAGGCAGCAAGATTTGAAGATAGCCGATGAGATTTGGGCGAGGAGCCTTGTCCCGTGGTCAGCAAGGAGATTTTTCTCACCCAAAGACAAGAAGACTTACCTTTTGGTAGGCGAGGAAACTCGCGACCAGAAGGCGAAAAGACTTGGCGACAAGGCTCTAGGCAGTTAGATTGGGCGACTAGTCTAACGGACCAACTTAAAAGACCAGCCTAAACGACATCATGGGCAACAACGAGACAAAAGGCGAAGAGCTTTACCGCTCAGTAGGTCAGCGAGAGGGTTCTATAATCCTGATTGGGAGTCTGTTTACTCGATAGGCGAGGAGACCAATTTTATTCAGCGCTCACGGCATCTACCCGATAAGATAATTCCACTCGATCGGGATCAATCTACTGCTGGCCACCAAATCCCGAACTCCATAAATCAAGCCGCATATCATTGAATCTTCCATTTTAGAGAAGCTGGATGATAAAGGTATGCGGGAAAATAGGAAAAGAAAGAATGGAAGGGGACAAAAAGTTGGCTGGTGGAATCACTCACACGGGAATCCGAAATCGTGTTCTCGGCTGGAAAAGAGAAAAATAAATATAAGAAAGAAAGAGGCGAGTGAGGACGGGGAAGAATTTTGTCTATAAAGAGAGTGGAGTCTGAGTCAGGGGTGAGCAGAATTTTAGAGTCGAATATTATTCTAGAGATTATTTCTTCAAGTTTCTTTCAAGGAGGCAGATCTGGGGAACCAGAGACGAGAGCTGCATGCTTCATCAACTGACTCTAATGAAGAACACTAGTTTTATTGTTTTTCTTTTCAGTTTCACTATGAACTAATTCGATTTTCTAGAACTTTGATGTAGCCTAGTATTGAACGCACAGTTTATATTCCAAGTTATTTTATTTTCAATATTTCCATGATTGAGTGTTTATTCCTTAGTCTTAATGCTTACAGTTTTCTAGCTAACTATTGTTCGATCTTTTGGATTGCAATGAGACTGAGAGGTGAGTTGTGATTAAAAATCTAGGATTAAGCACCATTAGTTGAGCGAAAACAAAGATGATTTACTGTGACTAGTGTGATTTTCAAGAAAAATCCAAAAAACTTAATGAGTCTCCAATTTGTTGAATTCACATAGAGATATGGAGTTATTAGTTGGAGATATTTTTGATATTGTTCGAGAGAAAATATTGAATAGTTAAGAGATTTTTATCATCAACTTGGGATAATTGGGATTCTATAACAAGGAAGAATAAATTGTGTGGGATTTGCTAGGTGAAGTCAGATGCTCTAGATCTATTCTTATTATTCTTAAAATCTTAATTTTAATGTTCTTTTCTTTAGTTTAATTTAGATAAACCATTTTTCAAATTTCAGTTTTCCAAATTGTAATTAATTTAGTTAGTTTCAATACTCAATAGCATAATTATTCGTTGTGGGTTCGATAACTATTTTCTTTAAAACACTTTACTACTTGTTAAAATTCTATCCACTTGCAGATATATTTTTATGCGAACACCCCACCCCCTCGCTCAGCAAACCTATAAAATTATAAAATAGTTGTAAAAATCATAAGGTGATCATTTTTCTTCTTGAGATCTTCCTAATCCTTTTGATCACTCGAAATGCACCTAATCAATATTAGGTGTGTAGTGACTTGATTTTCACTCTCAGATCCATATACTTTTTGGTGTTTGTGGATCTGATTGGGCTTGATGATCAACTCAATTTTCTAGGATAATCGATGGATGTGGCGAGGGGAGACTCAAAATGAATTCCATGGATTATTCCCAAATTAATTTGAGAAATATTACATTTGTTGAGAAATTACTCATTTAAACTGTTGCAACTACATAACTATGTACATAAAGGTAAAATACACATCTAAAGTTCCCTCTTCCTTTTTGAAGGGAGAAACAAGAAAGGTTGGCTGGTGCATGTGTTGAGAATTTAGAATCCTTCAACTACCTTTCCATCTTCTTCATTACAAGAATGAATGTTAGCCAGTGTGCAAACATGTCGTTGTTGTGTTAAAGAGCTTTCAATGTGTGACATGAGATCTTTGTCTTTCTCTCTCTCTCTCTCTCTCTCTCTCTCCAATTAATTACATTAATTCGACCACACACCCATTGCTGTCTCACAAATGTGTGCTTTCTAGTGCCATTATGGCACTTGGCACTGACCTTTGTTTTCCCTTACCTATGGAAAAGAAAATAGAAATTCTTTTACCCTTAGGAGGATGAGGTCGCTCAAAAATGGCAGAGATAATATTGATTGTTGAGAGAAAGAAGAAAAGTTAGAAAAACTAGTGATATTCTGATAATTTATAAAAACATTCCAAACTCCACACCCTAGTAATGGACAAAGAAATAGCATATATAATATGTCTTCTTTTAATACAAATAACTTGCATACTAACATAAGGGAAACTTCTTAGAAGGATATAATTTGTGTATAGGAAGCAAAAAATGATGAAAACTCAAAAGAAAAAAAAAGGACAAAAGATAATGCTAGATGCTATTACACTCATCACACCATATAATACATATACACACTATCATTTATATTATTATAAGCCAGATCAGACGCTAGATATCATGCACTACAACATACAGATGATGATCAAGCTATGCCTGAAATGATGGGATATTAAGGAATATAAAGGCTAGATGGTGCTAAGCCCCACTCTGGTGGCAGATTCAGATTGATATTCTTTGAAGATCCAATCGGGATCCCCATCTATAGGTGGGGATCCTGATTTCTATTGGCAGCATCACCTCGTGGCCGTAAGTGAGGGTGCAAGGAGTTTTCCCTGTTGGTGTCTTCACTGTGGCCCAATAGGCCCATAGGATAGCAGGGAGTTCCTCTGCCCACGTGCCCTTCTTGTCATTGAGTCGCTTCTTGAGCATTCCCATCAACGTCTTGTTGGTCACCTCCATCTACCCATTACACTAGAGGTGGCTCAGAGACAAGTACCAAAACTAAATCCCCAACTCCCGGCACCAGTTGCAGTAGTGATCAAAATCAAACTCTCCCATTGTCTGATATGATAGTGTGTGGGATGCCAAACCTGCAAATCACCATCTTCCATAGGAACCATGTGACGTTGTTTGCCGTGATGGTGGCAAGGGCTCGGCCTCAACCCACTTGGTGAAGTAGTCCACAGCTACTACCACAAATTTTACTCCTCCCTTGCCAAGGGATTGGGCTGACCAAATCAATTCCCCCCTCGGTGAAAGGCCAAGGTGAGGTGATCGACGTCAATTCTTCCGGCGGGTAATGGGGCACTTTAGCGTACTCTTGGCACTTCCGGCATTTCCACGCATACTCCTCGGCATCTCGTAAGGCATGGGGCCAGTAATACCCCGCCCTCATTACCTCTCTGGCTAGCGCCTTTCCTCCTGAGTGGCTGCTACAGATCCCTTCATGTATTTCTGCCAACACATACTGAGTTTCTTCAGGAGAGATGCACCTCAAGAAAGGCATCGAATGGACCCTTCAATACAAAATTCCCTCGATTAGGGTGTAGTGTGTTGCTCGGTTCCTAATCTTTCTGGCTTCTTGCCTGTTGTCGGGCACCTCATTGGTGTCCAAGTACTTAAGGATGTCGATCACCCAATCCGGGGCTCTAGGTTGTATCTCCATCACCTCGATCCCTACAACAGATACTTCGACTGTTCAGATCACTGTTTGCTGTAGCATGGGGGAGTCTTATTGCTAAAATACTATGCGTGCCAGCTTGTTCGCTTTATGGCTTTCTGCCCTTGGCACCGGCTAAATCTGGAAGTACCTGAAGTAGGGGTGCTCGGCTTCTACTAGTGCAAAGTATTGTTTTGGTTTTTCGCTCGTCACGGTGAACTCCCTTCATACTTGATTGACCACCACTTGCGAGTCGGCTTGCACTTCAATTTCTGCGGCACCCAGAGACCTAGCTACCGCTAGTCCTGAAAGCAATGCTTCATATTCTGCCTCGTTTTTCATGGTCTTAAATGCCAACTTAATGGTGTAATTGTACTCTTCTCCCTCAGACATAATGATATGCACCCCCACTCCCCCTCCAGCCCAATAAGATGAGCCATCCACGAACACTTGACAGGGCTTCACAGGAGGTGCATGTTCACTCTCCGCCGAGAAGCTAGTAAATTCAGCCATGAAGTTTTCTAGCACTTGCCCCTTGATGGTATTCCGAAGCATCTAGTCAATGTCAAACTTGTTCAGTTCTACTGCCCAGTTTATAAGTTGGCCCGAAGCACCTGGCCTTTGCAGGATCTTTTTCAACGGGGTTTTTGTGAGGACCCTTACTGCATGAGCTTGGAATTACGGGTGCAACTTGCACGTGGTTACCACTAGCATGAAGGCCAGTTGCTCTATGCGGGGTTACTTGGCTTTTGCCCCATGATATGCTCGGTTGGTGTAGTCAACAGGCCTTTAGACTCCATCCTCGTCATGCACTAATGCTGAAGAGATTGCCTAGGGGGAGATTAACAAGTACAGGGTTAGTGTTTCCCCACACCTAGGTTCGTTGAGGAGCGGGGGGATTGTGAAGTACTTGTTGAGAGCCTCGAACGCCAGGTCGCACTCACCATCCCATATCTGTTTCTTTTGCAGAACCTTGAAAAAAGTCAGGCACTTGTCAATAGATCTTGACACGAACTTGTTGAGAGCCGCCTCTCACCTGGCCAGTCTTTACACCTCGTTAATGCTTCGAGGTGGGGCCATGTTGAGGATGGCCTCCACCTTTTTGAGGTTGACTTCGATTCCACATTCTGACACCATGAATCCCATAAACTTCCCTGTTCCGAAGCCAAAGGTGCACTTTGCCAGGTTCAGCTTCATTTGGTACTATCTCAATATTGCGAAAGCCTTCCTCATATCGCTCAAGTGTTGTTTTGGAGTCCCACTTTTAACCAATAGGTCATCCGTGTAGACCTCCATGTTTCTTCCTACCTGATTTTTGAACATATGGTTGACCAGACGCTAGTAGGTGGCCCCCATGTTCTTCAGCCCAAAAGGCATTACCATGTAGCAATACAGGCCTCGGTCAGTGATGAACGAGGTCTTCTCCTCGTCCTCTGGATTCATGTGAATCTGGTTATGCCCAGAGTAAGCATCCATGAAGCTGAGCATACGATGGCCCGGGTGGAGTCGACGATTAGATCGATGTAGGGTAGTGGGAAGCTATCTTTCGAGTAGGCTTTGTTGAGGTCGGTGTAGTCAACACACATTCTCCACTTGCCACTAGGCTTTTTCACGAGCACCACATTGGACAGCCATTCTGGATAGTGGGCTTCTTGGATTAATCCAATGGCTAACAGGCGATCCACTTCGTCAACTATGGCGACATTCTTTTCTGCACTAACACTTCGCCATTTTTGCCTCACCTATTTGGCCTTGGGGTCTACGTTAAGGCTATTTTGTATGACTTCAAGGGCCATTCTGGGCATGCCCTTGTGGCTCCAAGCGAATAAGTCTTGGTGCCTGACGAGGAGTTGTTGAATGGCGCTCTGCGCCTCAGGCGTCAGTTCGCTGCTAATCCTTGCCATGGCTTCTGGTCGATCCAAGCTTAGGGGAATGAACTCCAATGGCTCATTTGGTTCCACCTTTCTCTCTCGTGCTATCTTTCTTGCCACTTTCACTTCCTCCATCTCATGCTAAGCCCTTGCCACTCTCTCATCATGTCCGTTATCATCAACCTCTTTTCATACGAGAACAATCTTCCTTTGCTCTCCTTGGTCTGCCAATCAACACTACGGGATCAAAATCTCTTGCTCTGATGTAACTACTTATACTTTTTTACTTAACGATGTACTTTATTTTTTTAAAGTAATCAATTCTTGTAATTGTTGTAGAAGTGTGATTTTTCCTATCTAATGGTTGTAGGTCAATGTTGGCAATGTGACAGAAAAAAAATTTGGGAAAGGGAGATGCTTCGGGCTCTATCTATTTCTTTTTTAATATTAAAAAGGCCACATGGCTACAACCACGCCATCCTCGAGACCGAACATCGATGGCTGTAGCTTTTTTCTTATTATTTATATGATGGTTTAATGTACTTAAGAGAATTTTCAGAAGTTGATTATCCATGCTTGCAGTATGGATCATTAGATGAACTCTAATTCCATGATGAGTTTCCCATATCCGTTTTACATGTGTTCTCCTATCATCACCAAATTAGGCCTCATTTTTTTCGCAGATGAGATAAGTTGAGATGAAAGTTGAAAATTGAATAAAATATTGTTAGAATATATATTTTTTTATATTATTTTTGTTTTGAGATTTAAAAAAGTTGAATTATTTATTTTATTTTGTTTGAAAATTTGAAAAAATTATAATAATTAGATGAGATTAATTGAAAAAAACTGTGAAAACAAACGAGTCTTTCCCAACCATGAGAGAATTCCATAATCTGAGACAATCGTGAAAACATGCATGCAGGACACAATAGGTGATATGCACACTTCTAGGGGCTTGAAGCATCATTATGTCATGTTGGATAGTCTATATAGAATATATTATGAATAATAATGATACGCTCCCTTCTCTCTAAAACCTCTCCCTTCTCTCTAAAAATCCCTCTACTTTCAGACCTCCGCCCAGAGGGGCTTGGAGCTTAGCTCCTTCCCCCTCACTCCCTCCCTCCCTCTCGCTGGTTTCTAGTTTTCTTGTTGTTTTTCTTGTATTTTCTTTTTCAGGCTAATAAAGAGAGATTCGCCGTTGAGGACTCGCCGGCACCCAACAGCCACCACGCGCCCCACCTGGAGGTTGCCTAGCCTCCGATCAGCAAAACCACCGAATGCGGCCTCAACCGGAGTGGCGCGTTGCCCGCATGCACGGGTCGGAGTTTTCGGAGGTCGACTGGGCGTGGCTCTCACGCGCCACCAAGGAACCCACTGCCGCTGCTACGCCTCTGGATCTCCCTAGCTTGACGGTTGACTCTCCCTCCAGCAGCCTTTTTGTGCACTGTTTTTCCCTTTTTTACAGTGTTTTATTATGTATTTTATTTTCTGTTTTGTCTATTTTCCAAGAAAAAACCCAAAATGTAATGTCTTCGGACTATGGTCCGAAGGTTTCTCCCCCTTCCGCTTAGGCGGTGATGTGGGGTTTGGTCTCCATATTCCGATTAGTTGGATATGGAGTTTGTTACTTCTGTCGTAGACAGAGTTGTGCTATCTCTTAGACTTAGGTCTTGAGAGATTTGCCGTCTAGACTAGACTATGTTAGTCACGATAGTGTACTGAGATTCTACTAACGTTTGTAAATGACTTATTTCATAAGTCAACTTTGTATGTCCTCTTTAATGAATGGAAGTGATCCGTTATTATAAAAAAAATATATATATAGAATATATTATGATCCAAAATACAACTTTATTTTGGGCGTGTGTTTTAGGCGTGTCTTTTTGGCCTTTTTTTTCCCTTTTATTTTGACCTTTTTTTGGCGTTTTGATTGCCTTTTATTTGACTTTTTTGGCGTTTTGTTTTTGCCTTTTTTTTTTTTTTTTTTACCCTTTTTTGGCTTTTTTTTTTTTTTTTTTNAAAACTCGTCTTCTCATTCATTAACAATAAAAGAATTAATTATTACAAGCCGAATCTTTCGTTACAAGAGAAAAATCTTAGTTGGTCCTTCAATCTAACATTGTTCTCCTTCTAACTGTAAAGCCCTCTTGGACAAACTATGAGTCACACTGTTTCATTCTCTATAGATGATTGAGCATCCCAATTTGATCTTTGACCATCTGACCCATCCATGACCATTTGTCCTCACTATCTCATAAGGTCTTGATCAACGTTTGAGCATCACCCTAAAAAATTACATCTTTTACATCAAGCTATTGGGATTTGGGATTGCTCTTGGTTTGGATTATTCAAGAAGGTAAGGTAAAATTGTGAAACTTGGAATGGTAAGATCTTGTTATTCCAGTTTGGATACAAGTTAAGAATTTTTATAAGTTTGTAGATGGATACCAATTTAAGGTGTTTTTCTTGGCTAGAAATGATTGTTAATAAAATTGAATTATAGACATCTTTCTGAGTTATCAATAAAATCTCAACAAAATATTTCCATTCTTACAATCGGTATTTTTTAATCCATTACTTTGCTAAAGCCTTTTAAGGGTTAATATTCCTGGCAGCTGATTTTCAAGAATTTTTTTAAAGCCAATTAGTGTACGGTAATCGGGGTGCATTTATCTGCGGCTCAAAATGTCCAAAGAGGTGTAACATGATTTTTGTGATCAGGCACAACCTGATTTTTGAATTCATTCAAGTGAGATGCTTATATATGAAAGTGAAGGATTTGTACTTGGGCAGTTGGGCTATGTCTCATTTTCTTATGAATAAAGTTCTTGATTACTTATACAAAAAATATAATTGACAGATTAAACGTTGTGTTTAATTCGTCAAAAAACATATATATATATATATATTCATATGTTTCTTTTTTGGTTTCTTAGTGAACCTATTCCAGTTTTATGTATCCTGTTTAGTGTATTTTTTCTATAAGGGGGATTGTAAAGGACGTGTCTCACTTTCAATCTGTGTCGTTAACCTGCACAATGACCCAAGTGAAATTGGCGTGGTCCGCCTGGGAACACTCCGATGCCTAAGTCAGTTTTGAGTTTTGAAATAATTCAATGAGAATTCAGAAAAGTCAAGCCCCCTAGCTATTGAGGGTTACCTGGTATATATAAGATTAATCCGTTGTTGCGTTTAGCTGATGCAGGATCTTTCGGTGTGGATCCGAGTTTTTGGGATGCAATCTGTGGTTGAAGTGGTCACGTATTTGCATGGGATCCCTGCTTTCTCATAGGCGGTTACATGCATATCTATGACTTGGTCGGGTTTTCGATACGCCGGTTTCGTATGCTTGGCCAAGGGCCCTCCTTGTTGGGCCCCTTTTATATTTGGGCCTGTTTATTCAAAATGGGCTTTTTTTATTATTGCAAGCCCTCTAGGGACCTTTTGTAGCGACCAAAACTCGTCTGAAATAATTTTTGTGATACATCATTTTTTTTGGCTATCAGTTATCAATTTTTCGCTGGTAGAACTTGCCATACTTATTTCTAGCACTTCGTGGCATCACAAATAAAAATTTTTGGGATAAAAAAGCACCGAAAAACTACTCTCAATGACGATTAACCATGGTCAATATTTTTTTTGGCGAAACTTTTGGACTTTTTCCGACCAAAGAAATCACTGCAAAAATCTATTATTTGCGGCTCATTTTTGTTTTCCAAGGCAAATATTAAGACGTCATGATTGCCGCGCCTTGGGGGCGAAGGAAAATCACGGGAGAAAGTTAATTGCGGCGATTTTTTAGTGCATTTTGTGGTGAATCTTGTCACCGCTAAAAGGTAATATTTCTTATAGCAACTTTACAATATGAGGCAATACTATTTCAATGCACGTCAGTTTGTCAGTTTACTTTTATGAGATTTTTTTCTAAAAAAAGATTATTAATACTTTAAATAAAACTAAAATAATATAGAGGACTCTTAGGCTCTTAGGAAGAATGTTGGTTTTTCTAATATAATATAAATTGTATATTATGAAATAATTATTTGAATGTGGGCTTAAAGATTGACAGCTATTTGTTCTCATTCTCTTATTTTGTTTTGAGTTTCCTTCTTCATTGTTGGAATAATGAAGCTGCGCCCATATTGAGATACAGGATGAAGCAGGAGTCTGCAGGCAAGTGGAAGGAAAGTAAATGTTGCAAGTAAAGCTTGGTNTGATATTTAAGGTTGGGGAGAAAGGCTATTATTTTTATTTATTTTAAAATAATAAGAATAATAATGATGATGATGATAAAAACAGTATGGTTTGATGAATAAAAAACCATTGATAAGAATATGATTAGAATTGAATATAATTTTTAGGAAAAATTCTCATTGCTTAAGTCTAGTTGTTAATTCTTTACTTGATCTTGCTTAATTTGATATTTTCTATGTTCAATGAATGCTTATAATAATCATTAATTGTTTTACATACCTAGAGAAATTTTATGTGAATTTGGTGAATTTGTATTGTTTCAACTTAGTCTAGAACTTGTTTGATTACACTTGAGACGAAATCCTAGATAGAATATTACTGGGAAAATGATTAAGACATTCTTTAGACTGATTGATCCTTTCAAGCTTACTTATTTAATATCTTTATCTCTAGTCACCCATTTGAGCTTTATTGAATTATATTTTGGTTTTATATTTTTTCGTTCTTGTAAACCTCATATTTCCTACCCCTATTTGAGCTTAAACACTGATTCCTTACCTTTCAAGAGAACTAGGTTTTTTTTTTGAAAGAAGAGTCGAGGGTCCCATGTCCAAGAGTGACCCCCTCCCTAGTTTATTAATAACCCTCACTTATGGTGAAGGAATACCGTGGTAACAAGCAGTATACTTGGGATTTACAAATAATCAACAAACTATCCCATGTATCAAAAAAATTCTACAGCCTCTATAACAACACAACATATAAAGACACTCTAAACAGGCCTATTTAAATCAAACAAAAAAACACAAAACACATACATCTAACTCCAACCTTTAACTACGTAAGGCCGGAAAACCCAAAGCATCAAGCCTCATTAAGCCCCTTACTTGCCTCGGTAGGTCCCCTTGGACTCTATACTGTCTCGAACTACCAGCCTTGCCTTGTCTCGCAAATAAATCCGCTACTTGATTGGCCTCTCTAAAAATATGCAAAATAGAGTAATTGATTCCCCTCAAGAGTTCTATCAATTCATCCCAATAATCCCAAAGGTACCACATCGAACAACTTCCCTTTAAAATCCAATTTACCACTAGAGAAGAATCACACTCAATCTCCACTTGATCGAACCCAAGTTCCTTGCAAAGTTTCAGCCCAGCGATGAGGCTTCTCATTTCTGCCATATTATTCGTTCCATGGCCAAACTCAACTGAAAAAGCTGCCTTCAAAACTCCTCTATTATCCCTTATGACACCGCCTCCCCCACAACTTCCCGAATTCCCCTGGCAACTACCATCCACATTAAGTTTAACCCATCCTAACCTTGGCTTATACCATCTAACTAATTTTGGAGAATTCATCTTACAATGATGCATCGGAATATCTAAGGCACGAAAAATCTGCTCTTTTGCATGTGTTCTTGGCACACTTCCGTTCGAATTCTCCATAATCTGCCTTAACTAGTACTTAATTTTCACCCATACTTCCTTTGCTGTTTGACTTGCAGACTCCATCCTTGCCTTACATCTATGCCCCCATAATTTCCAAGTGATCAAACTCGGAATCAAGCCTACCAGCATCCAATAATTTAATGCTCGACGTACGCAACGTAACCAAACTATAATACGACCTCTCCAAGTATTCGTAGAGCTAACCTGAATTCCCAACGTCTCCTCTGCTATTTTCCAAACTTCTTGTGCAATGGACCCTGTACACAGAACATGATCAAGTGTCTCAACTTGCCCATTTTGACAACAGTTACACCTAGATGCTAACTGAACTCCCACTGCTTGTATGCGTCTATCAACGAATAGACAGTTAAACCAAGACTTCCACAAGCAAATAGATACCCGTTTTGGAAGTAGGGGATGACAAAACCATTTTAATAAAGGATCCTCCTCTTGATGTACACGAATTATATCCCAAGCACTAGCCGTATTAAAACTTCCATCTATAGACGGTTCCCATATATAGCTATCCAAGCCCTCCTTACATTTTAAATCTGAACTTACTATTTCGATAGCCTTCTCTGCTCCCAATAATTCCCTTAATAAATCAATATTCCACCCGTCTTCATCCCAGCATTCCCTAACCTGCATTTTCCTATTAAACACTTCCTGAGCTTGAACAAAAAGAGGACCCGTGGCTAGCCAACGATCAAACCAAAAAGAAACTTTTCCTTCTTTGACCCTACATCTAACCTGATCTAGTACTTCAGGCATAATTCNTTGAGGTTTATGTCTATCAAGATCCTTGTCTGTAGGGTTCCCTGTCCATAGCAAAAGGCCTCTTTTGTTGCCTTTGAAATCATGCACTTCTATTGTACGAGTTTACTGTTTTAGATTTACATATGGTTTTCTTTTTTTATTGGACAACTTTTGCTTCTGATTCTAAGATCTTTTTAATTTTTATTTTTAATACTACAGTCAACTTTTCAGTTGAAATTTGAGGTTGATCAGGTGGAGTTTTCATGATCTCGAATCAGCATATAATCTAGACCAAATGACGGTGATGTTCTCAAAAATCTCAGCTCCCTTTCTTTATTTTTCAATTGCGGGGTTTCACGTGTGTTTTCTTGTACACACTTATACATGATGTATCTATATATATAGAAATAAGGTCGGCTCATTTGTAAGGCCATTTAGGCTATTGAGGAAGCCCCCACCTTTTTTTTTTTTTTTTTTTAAAAAAAGTCGAGGGCCCCATGTCCAAGAGTGACCCCCTCCCCAGTTTATTAATAACCCTCACTTATGGCGGAGGAATACCGTGGTAACAAGCAGTATACTTGGGATTTACAAATAATCAACAAACTATCCCATGTATCAAAAAAATTCTACAACCTCTATAACAACACAACATATAAAAGACACTCTAAACAGGCCTATTTAAGTCAAACAAAACAAACACAAAAAACATACATCTAACTCCAACCTTTAAATACGTAAGGCCGGAAAACCCAAAGCATCAAGCCTCATTAAGCCCCTTACTTGCCTCGGTAGGTCCCCTTGGACTCTATACTGTCTCGAACTACCAGCCTCGCCTTGTCTCGCAAATAAATCCGCTACTTGATTGGCCTCTCTAAAAATATGCAAAATAGAGTAATTGATTCCCCTCAAGAGTTCTATCAATTCATCCCAATAATCCCAAAGGTACCACACCGAACAACTTCCCTTTAAAATCCAATTTACCACTAGAGAAGAATCACACTCAATCTCCACTTGATCAAACCCAAGTTCCTTGCAAAGTTTCAGCCCAGCGATGAGGCTTCTCATTTCTGCCATATTATTCGTTCCATGGCCAAACTCTACTGAAAAAGCTGCCTTAAAAACTCCTCTATTATCCCTTATGACACCGCCTCCCCCACAACTTCCCAGATTCCCCTGGCAACTACCATCCACATTAAGTTTAACCCATCCTAACTTTGGCTTATACCATCTAACTAATTTTGGAGAATTCATCTCACAATGACGCATCGGAATATCTAAGGCACGAAAAATCTGCTCTTCTGCATGTGTTCTTGGCACACTTCCGTTCGAATTCTCCATGATCTGTCTCAACCAGTACTTAATTTCCACCCATACTTCCTTTGCCGTTTGACTTGCAGACTCCATCCTTGCCTTACATCTACGCCCCCATAATTTCCAAGTGATCAAACTCGGAATCAAGCCTACCAGCATCCAATAATTTGATGCTCGACGTGCGCAACGTAACCAAACTATAATACGGCCTCTCCAAGTATTTGTAGATCTAACCTGAATTCCCAACGTCTCCTCTGCTATTTTCCAAACTTCTTGTGCAATGAACCCTGTACATAGAACATGATCAAGTGTCTCAACTTGCCCATTCTGACAGCAGTTACACCTAGATGCTAATTGAACTCCCACTGCCTGTATGCGTCTATCAACGGGTAGACAGTTAAACCAAATTCAAACAAAATTTATTTAAAGAATTTTAATAAAATCTTATTTTATTAAAAATTTTGAAAATATTCTATACAATAATTTGTATTTTATTATATTATAATTAAGAATGACTCGCTTAAAATGTCCCTTCCACCTTAATTTGTATTGAGCGGTCCCCATAGAAATCATGCAAGAATTGCGCATGTAGTTTGAGCTCATATACACAAAACATTACATCATATATGAATCAACCAAAATTATCAGTACGTACGTAGTACATATCGTTTTAATATAATCGGCATTGTATATATAATATTCGATTGTAGGTTCCCTGGCCTAGCTAGTAGCCAGCTAAAGCAAAGGCTTTAATATACATAATTTCCGAGCAAATAAAAAGGAAAGGAATTTGCAACAATAATTAGACCCTAAATTATTAATGATTAAACAACGTACTTTAGTTTAGGAGGTTTGCATATATAATAAGGGTTTACCAGTTTAAAATATTTGTGTGATCAACCACATAAATATATATATATATATATAATATTCGATTGTAGGTTCGCCTGGCCTAGCTAGTAGCCAGCTAAAGCAAAGGCTTTAACATACATAATTTATGAGCGAATAAAAATGAAAGGAATTTTCAACAATAATTAGACCCTAAATTATTAATGATTAAACAACGTACTTTAGTTTAGGAGGTTTGCATATATAATAAGAGTTTACCAGTTTAAAATATTTGTGTGATCAACCTCTCTAAACATGAACGCTATCACTTTTGCTTGTTAATTGTTAATCAGTTCTTCTACATACAGTAGGGAAATGCAACCGCGGGGGAGTCGCCGCCACGTCAGCTTGCCACATAAAAAAAAACAAAAACAAAAATAAAAACAGACGAAAATAGATCCAGCTTTGGAAATAGAAATGCGAAAGAAAAAAGTTTAGAGACGAAAACAGTGCATGAGCTCTTCGAAGAGGTTATCTTCGTGGGTGAGAGTTTTCGTCTTCAAGAGAGCATTTTGGTCTTCATGGGTCTCATTTGCGTGGGTTCTGGTTTCGTGGGTTCCAATCTTCATCTTCGTGTGGGTCTCGTCTTCGTCTTCGTCTTTGTGGGTAGATGAGCTACTGAGAGTAGAGCTCTTCATAGATCTATGGGTAAGAGCTTTGTGTGGGTTGTCTTCATGGGAGCTTCATCAGACATTGGTAGCTTCATCACATTATCTTCTTTGATTAAGATTTTTATTGTTCTTTGTAGTTACTGAACTTGAAGCAAGCTAAATGTAAGATTTTTGCTATTCTTTGCTTGTAAGGAAAATATACAAAAAGATAAAAAAAAAAAAATGCAGGACATGTTCTAAATCACATTTTCTTCTTTGATTAAGATTTTTGCTGTTCTTTGCTTTTAAGGAAAATATACAAAAAGATAAAAACAATGTAGGACATTTTCTAAATCACGTTTTGTGTGGAGACAAAGGGAGGTCTTCGTGGGTATTGGTCTTGATACAAAGTGCACCGTTTCGCAGAAGACACAAAATGGTGTGTTTTATTTTACACATCACTCACAGCTCCCCCTCGTTTACGCAGCCTGCATTTATCATTTATCGTTTTTCATTGTTAATTAATTAGCCAGATACATACGAAGGGAACACGAAAACTTCGCATGGTTTTGTGAAATGGGAGAGGGCTATTCAAGGTCGGCCTTTAGATTCTTAGAAGTTTTTTTGTATTAAACTTTAAATAAAAGAAAGTTATTATTACAGTTTTTCTCCATCATCTGATGAAAAGCCTCCTCATTAATTTTCTTCGTTTTTGAGATCAAAAGTTATTTTGTATGCTCAGATATTTTAATGGTAGAATATAATATCATGTTCATTCACAACATGCATAATAATTTAAGTATGATAATATAATATGATATTTATCTAAACATAAGAATTTGTTTTTTTTTTTTTTTTTATAATATAGTTTGTTTATTTTTGTTTTACTGTGAAAGATGAAACTTATAAATTTGTCTTATTTTTATCTTATGATGTTTTGGTGGTTTTTCTTTTACTTTAATCACTACAACGGGCGTCACCTTTCCCGACGATTAATTTCATTGGGAAAAGCAATATAAATAGCCACCTATCACCTTTCCCAGTGATTTATACATTGCTGAAAGTTCGCCGGTATTAAAGTCCCACTTTTGATATACTCCAACGGAAGCCAAAAATTACCGAGAAAGAGTCTCTTTACCGGAGAATTTTTTTCGCTGCAAATAGTACATATATCGCCACATTTGTAATCTACGATTCAGTTCGTAATCGTTGGGAAAGATTAATTCCGGCGATGCACATGCGTTGCGCTAAAAAGCATAAAATTGCCACAAATATACTTTCCCAGCGTTTTCAAAAAATCGCTGCAACTGACAAAACGGTTTTGAAAATCCAATTGCGGCGATACAAATTTGCAGGCATAGATGAATACCAGAGATTTAAGAATCGCTGGTATTGACTTACTTGTTTCGATATCTAGATGCGGCGAGTAGAAAATCGCCGCGTTTGACAAATTACTAGCGATTTTATAATCGCTGCAATTGAGTTTTTGGTTTGTGAATTCAGTTGTAGCGATCATAAATCGCTGGTAAAACTCCATTATGGCGATTATAACATCGTTGTAATTGAGCTTTCATTTTTAAAATGAAATTGCGGCGATTATAAAATCGCCGCATGTGACTGATTACCAGCGATTTCTAGATCGCTATTAATGAGTTATCAGTTTTTTTAAGCACTTTACCAGCGAAAAATTATCGCCGGTGAAGTATTTAAAATCGTCGGGAAAAGCGAATTTTAATAAACATGTTGACCCAGTACTATTCTTACTGTGCCTCATTTTTGGTTGTTCCTAAAGGCAACATTCAACCAACTTCTGCTTCATTCATTCAAATTGAACATTGAAAACACATTTAGCAAATAAAATCCATCAACTCATCCAAACTCATATGTATTTATACACTGAGGTGGTACATTATATTCTCATACAAGTACAAACTGAGCTTCATCTTAAATAATAGATAAACATCACTGTTACAACAGATTGTTTAACTCTACTATCCATCGAAATAACCACTACCAAGTTCCACAACTCTATTTAAGTGGGACCGTTCATCGGCATTGGCACCCACAGTTCTACATATCGTCTTTGATAAAAAAAAAGTGGCAAACACGAACATATATATCTCACGTTGCTTCTCATACTCCTCATCTGTGTATTTGACAATATCAAGAGACTGCACAACATTAAGGAAAATTAGAAAATTCAGTTATATGAAAAGAATAGGTTTAATGCAGCATGTTTAGAAGAAAACCAATGACCCAAAAAAAAAAAAAAGAATCTGTTTAGCTTATAAAGATAAGTAGAGTAAACGTCCTTTAAAATCATTGCACAAATATGAAAGCTGATGTGAAATATATATTGTTGCATTTGGTCTGTAATGTGCTTTCAAAACCTAGCTACCCTTAGGTATGAGGTGTAGTGACATTTATTTTTGCACTTAGCTTTCAATTCCTCTCTCTCTCTCTCTCTCTCTCTCTCTCTTTTCCTTCTTCTTCTATTTTGACCAATAGGAAATGAAGTCAATGAAAATCTCACCCTAATGCTGACCTTAGCCCTTGTGGTTTGCTTTGTTAGTGGTGTGAGGTTGTTTTTGTTTGAAAGAGGAAGAAGGGCATTGGGTTTCTCTGGGCAATGAGACTTTGAGCTGTTTGGTGTGTAGGTAGAGTGATTGATCTGATCAATGTAAGTCTTTGGCAGGAGTGAAATGGCTTTGGGTAAAATTGATGGAAGAAGAGAAAAGTTTAATGAAAACTGTTGAGTTGTATAGAGGGCGCAATTAAAAAAACTTAGAATTGTAAGGATGTGATTAGAAATGACCCTAACCACAAGGCGTGTAGCTTATATTTTTCCTTATCTCGAGGATCAATATAGCTTCTTTTTTGGAAATACTTCTTATTATTTTCTTGCTTTTAAAGTTAGATGTAGCATAACTCATACCTCTTTTTTTTTTGTAATTTGTATCTATGTAGACTTGAATTGTAGGCTTGATGCATATCATATTTTCTACAGGAGGAGGCAGGAAAAGTGGAAGATGATGAAACAGAAGAATCTCATAAGGTTTGCAAGCCTACAACTCAGTTGAAGAGGTTTCTTTTCTTTGTAACAATTGTCAGCCCTGTACAGTTCGAGCTAGTGAACTATGTAAGGTCTTGTGACTTGATAAACAATGTTTTATAGAGATCTTGGAGATAGGTTTCCCTGATGGACGGATTATCTTGAGCAATCTCCTTGAAGTATATTGATCTTCTTCTCCTTCAATCTAATATCTTTACCCTTAAAATATGGTCCTTGAGAAATAATTGTTAATGCCTTTGCTGCTTTCTACAATAAAAACCCAATTGGGTCCACTTGCTGGCAAAATTTCTCTATTCTCACTAGAAAGATTCTAGAATTTAATGTGGCTAGAAATTTGAAGCAACGAGTCAGTAAATAACATTCTAACACTTTAGTAATGATAGGGAAAGGACTCCAATCTCCAAAGAAATATTTTGGACTCGGACGTCACTTTGTACATTGAACAGTGTGAATCAGAGCTGGCTATGAGGGTTAATTGTGCTGCTATGATGGAGATTCTTATCGACTAAAACGTTTGATCAGTGCAAGAGTTGATCCCAATAAGACAGATTATGATGGAAGATCACCTTTGGTATTGATTTTAGAGGGTCAAGTTGCATTTTAATTTTTCTTTGACAATAAAGCAATGGAGTGCCTGTACCTTTTAAAAATTTTAAATACTTCATAATCTTTCCTCGTTTTATCTCAATGACATACATAAATTGGCAGCTTGGTTGTTCTAAAAGTTTTAATTAAGGGAGAGTTGGGAGAGGTTAGTGTATGATACAATTTATCTAATTTTAAGGGACATAAAGGAAAAGTATTAGAGGTCCTTCATCTATGGCGCTATGGCTCAACAAGATCGTTTCGTACTTAATATACCATCACATACGGCAACAAAGCTCAATTTCATACTGATGGTCTTTATGTATTTTTTATTAGATTATGCAACTTGTGCCGGACCATCTTAATTATGGTGCATTTTCAATTTACCTGGGATTGCAATGATTTCTTGTATGGCTTGTACTAATATAAACTTCTATATTTTGTTTGTTACATCATATTACCGCATCCAAAGGATATGACGATATTGCTCATTTCCTTGTCGAACAAAAAGTGCACATCAACATTTTAGGTGGGCTTTTTGACAGGTTGATAGTCATCAAGGGATTGGGTGGCCCCTGGAGCACAGGGAGTGATGGGGGTTAAATGCCACTATGACCTTCTGCAATTTTTCATGAAAGCCGATGGTTTAGTGTGCTCTATGGCATATTGGCCCTCTTAAGATAAGGCTAAACATAATTTAGAGGGCACGTGAGGTCAAAGTCTTTAGGATTGTGTTGAAGAGAGAGAGAGAACCCAGACAGGCACCAAGGACATTTTGAACTTGAAAAATAACCTCCTTTCTTTTTATTCCTGGTTTCTGAGGTGACAACTTCCTGCTCTCTTGTGTTGTGAAACGTGACTATTAAAGTTTTTTGATAAGTAAACGTGACTATTAAAGTTGTTACATTGACTAGTCATCTTGAAGTATAATCCTTTTTTTTTTAGGAGTATAACCTCAGAAGTGGCTTGAGCCTTATTTAGATTGTTCCAATGTTTGCTTATTTAGACTAGAACGTTGCTTATTTAGATTGTTCCAATGTTGCTTATAGCACAACACAAAAGGGCTAGTACGACTAGATTTGTCTCATGATTCAAATAGTATATATATAGTAGATTATACAGTTATAACTAATAGTAATTTTATTGAATTCTCTACATTTCTACCCAAGACAAATGCATCCAAACATCATAATAGGCATTTTTCCTAAGAAGGCAAGAGACTTTAGTTACAAGTCTAAAAGGGTAAGACACTTATCAGCACCTTGTAGCATATACTCGTGGACTCCAATTAATATGCAAAAGATACATTCATGCAAATCAGCTTTTGGTTTTAGTTGATTGATCACTAGAGATTTTTTTCTTGTTTGCTTTTTGTAGGAGGTTTCTGACATTTCCATTCACTTTGGAATTTTACTTTGAGGTTTGGCTCTTTCAAGTTGCTCAATGTGTAGTTATCATCAATGTTTTATAGTTTCTTTATAATATGTGATTATCAATATACTTATAAGTTGAAGTGATGAAAAGTTTGAATCATGTTAATTATTATTTTTTTTGTCATTTTACTTTAACAATGTGAAATCGGTTTGATGTTGTGCAACATCTTATGCTTTTAAATTTTCAGACATGTGAATATTGGATTGAATTATTTTAGTTTAGCATTGATGTACAGTTTGTTTAAAATTTAAATCATATTTAAAGTTTAAATTATACTATAATTTTTATTTTTGTTCTACTTTAAACTATAGCATTATTGGTTGTGTAATGCACAAATTGCTATTTTGTTGATGAGAATATTAATATTACATAGTGATATTAATAAAAACCAAATATTTATGAACCGATTAAGATAAACGTGGAAACAACATTAATTCTGTTTCTAACCAATACAACGAAGTTACAACAAAGTATCATAAAAAACTAAAGCAAAAACTTTTTACAAAACAATTTGTGCTATGAAAAACTAGACCAGAAAGTTATTGTAAAAAAAAGTATTCTTGAGATGTGGTTTATATTTTTGGAGCTTATCTTTTGAACGCCCTAACAACTTATAGAATCTGTTGGTATTTTATTCAACAAATATTTTTCCTTGAACATCAGACCATCTACAACTTCAAGAATAGTGTTGAGTCTAAAAAATAGTGTTAGCGTCAACATGCAATTGATGTAGAAAATTGTTGTGCAAAATGACGATTTTCAAAGGAAGCAGAAAATTTGTTTCACAAAAAAAAAAACCTGGAAATTATTCTAAAAAAAAGTTATGTTGAGACATGGTTTATATTTTCGGACCTATCTTTTGAATGCTCAACTCTCTAAATGACAGCGTCAGCAATTGATGTTGAATGGTGATTTTCAAAGGATGCTTATATTTGAGGATCAACACTTATATTCAACGGTAAATTTAGCAAGTTAAAAAATGTCTTGCTTTAAATTTCAACGTTTTCGATGGTTTGTTTTTCAACGATGAATATTTTGTTTTTAATGTGTTAAGGTTACATACTGACGGTTATAAGTTTTGTATAAAGCTAATACAATTTAGGGAGGATAGCTCATAAAAGCAAAAGCAAAAAATTTCTTTAGCATTAAAAAAGAGCAATATTCATAGATGGTTTAAACTTTAAAACTTTCAAAGCTAAATTAAAAAGAAAAATACTATGTAAATAGTAATTTTGACAGAATGTTAAGATTTTACAATAAGTATTTTATGGTCAAAACCAACAAAATCACTCTGTCGATCATGACTCAGTTTGTATTTAGTAAAAAGCCAAAATTGCTTTGATGTTTAAATACAAATATGTATCTAATAATCACCAGATTTTTTAAAAACTATTTGAAAAACGAAATTGCTTAATTTTATTGATGCAAGTAGTTCTGATTTTCAATTTTATTTGATTGTTTAGGCAAATTTTTTTTCATAAAAAGTTAAGGGTTTTATGGTTTTAGAATATTATTGCATTATTCCTATGAAAATAAAATATTTATTGTAATAGTATACCTAAAACCATCTAGAACATTCTTCCCTTTTCCAAAAATAAAGCATATAAATGAAAAGATATTTTTTTTTTTTTTTATAAAATAAAGCAAATTTCATGATGAAAATTGTTTTAATTTTTATTTTTTCTGTTTGTTAAGCATCCTTATTAGAAGAAGATCAATTCATTTAAAACAATTTTCTAATTATTTTATTCAGAATTTTTTAATTTATTTCTTTTTTTTATAAGGGAGGAATGTTCTCGGTGTTTTAGATTTGTTGTTACAATAAGTATTTTTTTCTTGAAAATATAATAAATATTTCAAACTATAAGTACATTTTTTTAATAAAAAAAAGTTTGCCAATACATCGGAATTACAAATCGAAACAAATGCAAACTTTTATCAAAAGTTAACAAGCAATGGAAATTGTCTCCATTTGTTTTACAAATTTTAACCATCGATAAGTTTTTTGATGCTATTTAATTGTTGGTAAATTTTTTTATACAATAAACAAAAATAAAAGTTTTATTATTTGAAAAAGTTATCGCATTATCTGCAAATAAACAAAACTTATGGTAATGAAAAAACAAAATATATCGATGCAGTTTTTGTTGTTGTTAAAAAAAGAAGAGATAGATGAGGAATGTTTTGAAAAATTAATAAATAATTAAGGTAAAAATTGTTTTAACATTTCGAACGTTCTTATTTTATTTACATATTTTTATCTGTCTTTTTTCTAAAATAAGAGAAACTTTTTAGATATATTTTAATTTTTTGTAATGATATGTATTATTTTTTTTTTTTAAGAATGCAATGAATATTTTAAATTATAAAACTTATTTCTTTTTAGTGAAAAATTTCTTGTCAAGACATAGAAGAATAAGTTAAGCAGTTATATACTTTTCTGTTGAAATTTATCCTTGCTATATTTTTTCCCAAAATATCAGAATCAATCAATTCTAAACTTTTCTATAGAAATTCACTATTTTAACAAATGAATAAAAAAAATTAAATAGTAACGAACAATTAAAAGAAAATTTATTTAGTATAAAATATTTAGAAAAGTTGTTTTCTACCATTAAGTAATTCTTACACAAAATTTAAAAATTTTAGATGAAAAATTTCACACATAAACTGTTCTTGCAAATCTGAATGTAAGCTTATCATATGGTGAGTTTTCTTTATGCAACTACTTGTTATTTCTGATTTTATTTGGTTTCTGAGCGAAATTATTTTCCAGAAAAAAACTAAAAGTTTTATAATTTGAAAATTTTGTTCAATTATCCAAAAAAAAAAAAAACATATTGCAACAAAAAAACAAAATATATTCAGGGACTTTGATCTCTTGTTTCTAAGGAAAATGAAATAAATAAAAAATATTTTAATAAAATATTAAATGATGAACGTTGAAATTATTTTCATATTTTAGACGTTCTTTTTTTTAAATTTTTTTATATATTTCTTTTTTTTTTTAGAAACAAAAGAAACATACTCCATATATATTGTTTTTTTTTAACAATTTTTTTCTTTTTTTTGTAGAGAATAGAATCAATATTTTAAGTTATAGAACTTTTTCCTTTTAGTGAAAGGAACCTGTAAAGTCATTAGAAAAAAGAAAACAAACATTATGTAGTTGGATACTTTTGTTTCGAAATTAATCTTTGTTATTGTTACATTTATTGTCAAGACTAAACATTTATTCTTTTTAAGAGATATCCAAATAAAAAGAAAACAAAACTATAAAAACAGAATTAAAGCTTTATTTGTGTATTTTTTAGTTAAATTCATCTGTTATTCACAGTGATGTTCTTAATTTTGTTGTTGTAATTTGTTATACAAAATTTAAGCAAAAATATGAATTTTTAACTTTTGTCAGGTTAATTAATATTATTAACTTGTTGGATTTCTTCTCTCACCTTTTGTAACGTTCGTCCTCGTGGTGGGACTTTTAGAAAATAGTATTAAAGTAAATGGATATGGGAATTATTGATCCTTTTAAAACTTTTTCTTTTTCCTTTCCAGTATATGAAAGATTTCAAGTTTAAAACTAAAACCTATTCTACAAATATAAGAGAGGGTTTTGAAGTGGAAATCATTAAGTTAAATAAAAGGCATTTTACAAAAATAGGACTTTCATACATTACATAAAACCGCCTAGGCTTCACTCACCCTTCCCTTGGGCCATGTTTTTCCTGACGCTTCATCTTCATGTTATCCCTGAGAGGGGGAGGGACATACATAAAAACTAAAGTGAGTCGAATACGCAGTAAATATTACTTCATACAGTCAAAATATACAAACATAGTTTTTCAGTCATACATTCACATTCATCTACATATTTTATATAAGCATTCATTTCATTTAAAACATTACAAGGTGAGATTTTTTCTTTAAAAAGGTTTTCCTTTCATAAAACATTTCCCACATCTCGTACTTTCATTCATAAAGAAACTAAAGCATACATGCATTCATTCATTCTTCACATTCTTTTGGCCGTTAGACACTATTACGCCCCGTGGGTTGGGGTTAGCGGTCTTTTGGACCTGATTCTGCCTATGGCAACGGGTTGGGAATCCCTCAGTCATGGGGTAGCACTAGGTGCACCGTCAGTACTACTTACCCGGCATTGCAATTTGCCCAATCCTTTGGTACCCATTCGTTCAGTCATGGTCGTTACGTATTTTCGTACATTAAAACATTCCTTTCCTTCCAGTCTTTTTCTTTTATTCATTCCTTTCAGTCATTTCCTTTTCATTTATTTTCATTCATCAGTCCGTTCATTTATAATCATCGTTTAAAAGCATAAGATTAAACCTCAACATTTAAAATATCCATTAAAAGCATAAACATGAGCATCATCGTAAACATCAGTTCATGTAAAACATCCCTTCATGGCACCGTTTAAAACTCATTTCATAGCCTCATTTAAAATATTAGTTCATAGCGTACGTCATTTAAATATACTTTCATAGCATCTTTTAAAACATCATTTAAAAGCATCAAGCATAAACCTCAACATTTCATTTCATGGAAAATACATACAATACATACTACATATAACATCCATTCACATGCATACAATTATTACTTTGGGTGCACAAATAGGGGCTGTCAAAGAAGGTCATAGATATATATACCTTTAAACATTTAGTATACTTTCATAAACTTCCTTTCATTAAGTATCATAGAGAAAACATTTCATTTTGATTTCATATTATTTAGAAAACTCTATAAGAGTATGAACATAATACTTACCTGGACTCCATGCCATACTCATATTATGCAGTCCATTCATGTGCGTGTTAGATGCCAACCTACATACATACATAACCTTAATGACATTCTGTTTCTAGTGCATAAGTAACTAAACTTAAAAACACAAACTACACTTCACTTGTTCAAATGTATCAATTGTTTCATCAAAGCTATAATATTGTTTGAGTTCACCAGAAAACATCTATATAAGTGTGGCATTTATTTCATCAAAAGAATTGTTCCTCAGAGTCAATATAGCTCGATTAAACATTTCAGTCAAATTCTCTGAGTAATCACGAATGTTAAAAAAAACAACATCTATCAATTTTTGCGAAGAAACAACATAATTGTCAAAACATATAAGCATATTATCAGGAATTCTTGTTCTTTCTTCAATTGTGATTGACAATACTTCGTTGCCTAATTGAAGCAAGTAATTTGAAAAATCTGGATCTAATCTTGATCAAAGTAGGCCATAAGTAAGAAGAGAGTAAACTTGCATCAATCTATTCCTGCCTTGTACCTTTTTGAACAACAGGAAAACATGATTGAATTGGTCCCAGTTACTCTTCAGGGTGCAGTGGAAGAAGATAGGAGATTCTCGAATGACGAAAAGGATCCAGTGACTTCGAAAGAATTGAACAAGGAGACGTATGAGGTGAAAATCTCATGTACGGTTCTATAGAGTGGCAATAAGGGTGACTCATTTGTGAACTTTTCCACTATCACCCCTAAAAAACCAAACTTTACCTTACGTAAAGTTGCCAGAGTACTCTTAACCTCTGGATTTGAAATCACTGCTTATATACCCAGTATTGACCATAATTAAAAATTTGTAAAAAATCTCTACCAAACACAACAACCTTGCCACCAAATAATAATTCTGAATCATTGATGTCTCGAAGCATTACGTCCAATGCTTCTATAGATTGTTTTTTTGACATAGGAGCTTCATCCCATATGATTAACTTTGCAGCACGTAATAATCTTGCAAGTCCACTTTGTTTACTAACATTGCAAGTGTTGCTTTTGTCAAAATTTAATGGAATTTTAAATCGTGAATGTGTTGTTCGACCTCTAGGTAAAATAGATGCAGCAACACCAGATAATGTAGCTGCAAGCGCTATTAACTGTTTAGATCTTAATGTAGCAAGAAATGCTCAGTATAGAAATGTTTTTCCTATTCCACCTGGACCATCAATAAAGAATGAACTTGCTTGATTTGAGAAAACCTTTTGTAAGATTGAATCATAAGCATGTTGTTGTTCATCATTGAGAATTGTTGATGCTGTAAGATCTTTTTCTGGAATTATGATAGACAATTCATCATTAATCTTCGTAGATTGAAGTTGGCCTTCATCAAAACAAATATCATCATCTAAAAGATGAAACATGTTGATGTCCTTTCCCATTGACTCAAGTGTGGAAGAAATATGCCGTAAAACTTCTCTTCTGATATTCATAGAATCATTTTCAGTTTTTTTAAAGTCAGCTGACATACTTTCTTCAAAATATTTCCATAATTCTCTTGGATTTGTAGGATTACAATAAACCAAGATTGTGACAAATAGTCGCCTCAAAATGTATGGCATTTTGGTACAGTGATACTTCATGTAAACAATCTTCCAAGCTATTATTTATTTCTAACAAGCCATGCAATGTAGCTGCTTCACGAAATGTTGGAGTGACAACACCATTAACTGTTTGACATGATTAAAAGATAGAGAACCCCTTATATGATTTAATAATATCCGCAGATAACACATTTCACCTTCAAATGGATTTCCTACAACAATTTTGCCAATAACTGTCTGTTTCTTTCGCGGGGTCCAGATTTTATATTGATTGCTCCAAACAAAAAACTCAAAAAATTCTTTATACAACAATTTTAGAGAGTTTTCATTTACACGATTTGTTGAAAAAAAATCTGTTAACATTGATTTTGCATAAAAATCACAGTTCACAAGATTGTTCAAGTTTTGATTTGCAGGAAAAGTCACCAAATATTGATCTTCAAGATGTAAGTGTAGGCTATATATTGCTGGATACATCTCATTTACAATAAACCCAAAGATCCTCCACATGGCTTCAGGTGCAGCAATCCATCAAGTTGATTGGTGAAGATTGACGGTGGTAGAAAACATTGTGAGAGGCTTTTGTGTGTGGTGAAATACCGAGAGAAGAAAAAAACAAAAATACATTTAGTCTTGATGGTGGTTATGGAGAAGGAATTAGGTAGAGGAAGTGTGTAATTTGACAATAACTTACCACGAAAGAGATCTGAAGCGATGAAGTTGGATGGAGATCTACGCCAATCATGGCTGGGATCTTCTTCGAATGGGGTGGTGGAGACGCACAGACTGGCTGAGCTCTATTTTTTTGTGTGAAATAGAGGTTGATTTCTCAATTGAGTTTGTGTTGTCTGTTTTGTCAGTGGGTTGAGGAGTCAACAGAGGGAAAAATATATAGATGGAGATTGGGGTTTGACGTGTTTAAGTCGGAGTGGTTCTAAGAATTCCCCATGGGAGGGGGACTTGGTATGGTCACGAGATTAGAGGGATAAGTGTGAAGGAAGTGGTCTTGGCAGTTTGAATCGTGGCGGAAGTGCAATTTGAATTAAACACATTTGAAAACACAAGAAGTAAAAATTTTGACAGACTCTTAATTCGTAATTAATAATTTATTTAAAATTTTTTTATGAAACAACTAAAATAAATAAATAGATAAATACTTTAAAAATAATGAAAATAATAATAATAATAATAATAGTAAGGAGTAAATTTACTTTATTGTCCAAATTTTGAACCTGCATGTTACAAATTCTCTCCCCCTAAATAGAATCTAGTCCTCGAGATGAAACGTACCTCGTTTAAAATAGGTAAGGATACTTCTCTCTCATGTCATCCTCGTGTTCCCAAGTGGCTTCTCTCTCGCTGTGATGACTCACAAGAACCTTGACCATTTGAATAGTTTTGTTTCTTAGCACTTGGGTCTTCTGCTCTAATATTCTTACTGGAGCTTCTTCATAGGTGAGTTCATCTCAAATCTGAAGGGGCTCATACTCCAATACATGTGTAGGACCAAGGGCATACTTTTGTAACATAGAGACATGAAACACATTGTGCACTACTGATAAGTGAGGTGGAATTGCTAGTTTGTAAGAAAGGAGACAGGGGCACCGTGCGACTATCGTTCAAGGTGGCCAGATCGAGGTCAACGACAGCGAATTCCATGCATGTAGTTGGGCATGAAAAAATGTGTTTAAAATGGGTCTCTTTACGTCGGCCTATTTTTACTTGCAGATATAATATGTTGGCTTGGCTTCAATTTGGTCCTTGCTGCATGTAGTTGACACTTACGTCTAAATTATACTAAGTATTCATTTATGATTTAATTATGATAATAAATTACAAGGATTTGAATTTTAAGTATAATCAAGTTTAATTTATATTTTTACGTTATAAATATGGTCAAGTCTATTTTTATGAAATGAGCCTCACTATTTAATTGATAAAGTTTAGGTAAAATATAATTTCCTCCTAAGTTATAATTTGAAAGTGAAGATATGTTATTTCTATTTAAATCATTTTAGTATTTATTAATTTGGTATATAATAAAATAATTATTAAAGTTCTCTCCATATTGTTTATTTAATTGAGTAAAGTATTATAATACATTTTTAGGAAATTAGTGACATATGGTATTTCATAAGACGAGGTTTTGGAATTTGTGATACGAGGTAAGTAATTTGATCACAAATTAAGATCATCTCATGTTAGTTTAGATAAATTATTAGTAAAGCCAATTCTTGATAGGCTCTTTTTATGTACCTCGTATTATCAGGAGTTATGCAAGCATACCATTCATTTTAGCTCATGATCATGTTAAGTTCCGCATCACGTTTAATTTAGGGTGGCCTTGGGGCCGGGGAGTCTCTGATACCAAAGTTAGTAGAGTATTTTGTAAGTTTGTACATAATGAAAGAGTTTTGGGATCAGAGAGTTTTTCTCGTACCTGGAAGTTGCTTTTTATGCCGGGAGTTTGGGGGGATAGATTGTGCCTGCCCCCGTGGAGTCCATGTCCCTTTTACTATTCCTTTGTCAGAATCATTTAATGTGGCGTGCCTCTACGACGGCGTCATTAATGTGGCGTGTAGCTCAGGTAGTGGTGCCATTAATGCGGCGTGGTTTTCTGATTTGCCTTACTCTGCTGGAATTTTTGGTGGCTAGTCGATGTTCCCATGTTAGAAGATCAAAGGTCCTCCGTCTTTCCCGCTCTACCTTGTACGAGACCCCATGAGCGGGGTGCGGTTGATCAGCTTTAGATTTTTCCGTCCCATCAGCCATCACTGTTCACATTCCCTTGCAGATGACTTACATTGTGAGCAAGTTTGGGCCCGGGTCCTGGCATCAGGACGAAGCCCATTACTTCTTGGCTGAGTGCTAAATGGGCTCATGAAGTGAGGGAAATCCTCTTACAGTTACCTCGCCAATTCCTATCGGACGGGTCTGATGGGAATTTTATCTTTCATTCCTTGATTAATCAACTTTTGCAACTGTGACCATAAGGCCTCTTCTTTCCCAGGACGGGGGATTGCGGATTTCTTGGCACTCACATGTTGCACTTTTGCTCCCCACCAATATCCGAGTGGCCTTTTTGTCTTTACACAATACCTGACAACGGTTTGGCTTTAACTTGTATGGCTATATTTTGACGGTTCCACTTCGCATTAAATGGTACCCCTTCAGTCCTTTCATCATTACTCTCGTCAGGCGATTACTTATTTCCCATGTCGCATTATTGGATCTACTCTGCTGGAATCGCGGCGATTGTGGGATTCTGGTACTCCGTGGGGCACATGGGTTCCTAGTGCCTAGGGATGTCAACCATCGAGCTTGCCTATATAAGCTCCCCCTCATTCTCAGCAATGAGTTACTTTGTTTATTCTCTCCTCTGCTAGATATCTTGTGGTCCTTTCCCTCTTTCAAGCACTTTTTCTTGCATTGTTCTCTCTGATTTGTCTTCTTCTTTCAAGCACTTCTCCTTGTGTTGCTGCCTCCGACTCTTTTCTCCCTGGTTGCTAATGGCTCCCAAGAAATCCTTGCACCTTCCAGGTTGGCACGAACTTCCGACGCTACCCATGTCGTAGACAGACAGGGCGACACCTCTCCAGAGGAGTTTGCTTGTTTCTCGTAGCATTCGGAGGTGACTCCCAATGAGTTAAAGTCGCTGAGGGAGACCTACAAGGTTCCTTAGACTATGGAAGTTGAGATGCTCCTCGTACTGAAGCGGCAATAGATTCTAAGGGTTTCGCCTCCAAAGTGGCGATGTACCCAGCCATGTTCTCTAGCGGCCTCAGACTGCCTTTCTGTCGTCCTGTACGAGAAGTGCTGATTTTTTGAAGTTGGGGCTTGCTTAGCTCCCTCCTAGCTCATGGAGGATCCTTGTATCGTGCTGCGTCATTTGGCATCGCCCGATGGAGGAGGCTGAGGCTGACTACCCAGATTTCATGGCGCATGAGTTATTCCTCACCCACAATCTTCTTAGGCGAGGTCGTAACACTTACAACTTCAAACCAGTCTAGGCGTGGGTTCGGCTGGAGTAGTAGTATATTGCCGCGAGGGGGTGTAGTCTCCTGTTCTTCCTTTTGTCTGGCAAGGGATCGGAGTTCCCTGTTGGCTAGGCCAATTTGCGCAAATTCCCTTTTTGGGCCATATAGGGGATTGTGGGAATTGACAAGGACCGTCGTCCTACTGCGACCCCGGTCGAGACACTCAAGGTCGAGGTTGTCGTGCTTGGGTGAAGGCCCATTTGGACAAGGTTCTTTTAGAGGTTCTGCTAGCTGAGGACAGCCTTCATCAACATATGGCCCCTCGACCAATTTGCTCTCTGACATAGCCTTCTTGTTAAGGAAGGTCACGTCTTGGGTCCACAGCCGCTCTCCCAGCTTGCCGGTGGAGGGGAAAGGGAAAAAGCCCCGAAGGATTTCCTCGTCAGAGCTGACTCTGACAATCTTCCCATTCCTCCGAGAGGTCCTTGTGCTCCTTATTCGGCTAGAGCCGTTGTCGCCCAAGAAAGCGATGACGATCGTGAACATTCCTCGTGCTGTGTTGTTGGCTTAAGGAGTTGTCACAGATGTTCAACTTGAGCCACTGGTCCTCGGGTCTGCCGTTGAAACCATTCCTAGGACCCCACCAGGCCCTTTGGTGCCAGGGGGCCTTCAGTAGTCTCCTCGTTCCTTGGCACGGCCTTCGAGTGAGTTCCATCTCCCTTGCCCGTAGAGCCTTTTGCTGAGGACAGGGGGTCCCCTAAGCTGGTTTGCATCTCAAAGTCCCCTCTACTACACTTTCTCATGGTCGAGGTCGCCTTAGCTGGTGATGAAGTGGTAGAGGTCGTTGCATGGACTGTGGAGGCAATGGCGGGCATTCCTCTGGCTGAGGTAGCTACAACGTCTATGGTCCTTGGCACAGATGAGGAGGCTGCTGATGAGGTCCCGACAGGCTTTCAACCGACGGTTATGAAGAGCCGTGCCAACTGTATTTACAAGGTGGATAGCAAGTTCAAGAGGCTTTTCATTGGGGTAAGATCTTTGTTTGTAAGCTCTCTGCACCTCTTGTCCGTTTCCTTCTTTAAATTTGACCCAGACATCTGTGGCAGGGCTTGGAGCGTTGGTGGCATTCATCGTGGATGGCCGAGAGGAGGTGGCAAGTGAGAATAGAGCACTTCGTTTGCTCCCTTAGCTGACTTTATGCAATGCAGCAGAGGAACGGAAGAAGATAGAAGAGGTTGAGGAGGCCCTCGTTGACTTGTCGAAGTCCCGGGATGAGGTTGGCCTTCTCCATCTTGAGGTGGCACTTGCTTCTGAGGCGAGGGAGGGGTTACAAAAGTCAATCGACAATTGTCAATAGGAGCTTGAGTGGCTGCAGGCTGAAAACTTGGAGGTGCGCAAGTAGCATGGCTCTGATGATCGATCGTACAAGTGGCTTTCGGGGTAGTACGAGAAGGCTTCCCAATCTTTGACGGACAAGAGAAAGGCCCTGGAAGACGAAAGGAAACGAATGAGGGATATGGAGACCGATCAAGCCAAGGCAAGGCGTGCTTTGGAGACCTGTTATGCTACCATCCGGGATTTGCGGGTGGAGCTGTCGTATGTCTTATGCAGTCCATTCATACCGTACAGTCCATTCATGTGCGTGTCAGATGGCAACCTACATGCATACATAACCTTAACGTTATTCTCTATCTAGTGCATAAGCAACTGAACTAGAAATAGAGCTATCCTTTACTTAAAACACTCTCCTGCTATCCCGTGTCCTTTCACGTTCCTTACTATGATAAAACCCTTGGAGACCCATTACGGTCTCTACTTCTTTCAACCTTACGTTCTACCTCGAGTGCTTACTCGCTAGGGTGAATCCATGATTCACCTTAGGATTAAGACACTAAGACCTCTGTCTCGTTCTTCTCTTTTACCACTTTCCGACGCATGACTTAGACTAACTAAGTCATGTATCACATTCTTAGACAGTACTCTCATCATTACCTTCATGTATCTTAGCTCGCTCTACTTCTCATGACCATCCATCTGCACTACACGGCTCCAAGCCACTCTGAGGCTTGAGCACCGTGTAACCATGCTTAGGACAGATTACCCACTACATATGGTGAATCCGTCCGGCACGTGCGTCTCACCAGACAACACACGTACCTCACTCCTTTATCTCTTAAGACCATCATTTAATACATTGGTCACGGGCTCGTATGGCGAACGCCATACTCCGTTACCAACCTTCTCATACCCGTCTAGCATGAGGGGTCGTGCTAGCCGTACCTCATGACAGTTCATCCCAACACTTGACACGATGGGACTCTGTCTATGAACACACCTTACGTCACGCTACATAGCTCGAGACTAAATCCCAAGCTATGCCGTGACCCTGTCACGTCATCTTTCATACATCCTAACCCATCACAGCACAGCTTCATGATTGACCACGTCATTTCATGACGTAGCCCAATCATGCTTCAGCTGCACTGCTCTGATACTTCTTGACCACTTAGCACATACTCATGTCCATAAACCAATCACATGGCGACACTCGTCGCCGTGGACTATAGCCATATCATAACATCTTACGTCACGTCATATAGCTCGAGACTATTCTCAAGCTACACCGTGACCTTATCACGTCACTTCTGACATTCTGTTACGTCACCTTACAACTCATCACAAGTACTATTCCTCACGTACTCTCGTCACAACGTGACACCTCGTCACGTTCCCGCTACATCACTCTTACGTTAGCTCTTCACCAGTCGCAAGCACGACTTCTTAATCGACCACGTCACTTAGTGACGTTGCCCAGTCATGCTTTCGCTGCGCTACTCCAATACCTTCTAGCCACTTCGCACTTACTTCTGGCCATAAGCCAGTCACATGGCGACACTCGTCGCCTTGGACTACAGGCCTAATCTCACACTTCGGGACACTGTTCCACAGTTCCCGACACTGTACATCAAGTCCTTTGCCCATCACTACGACTTCACCTTTATTTTCGCGACACGCCATACGGTGTATCGCTGCACCTCATGGAGTACACTCCTCATGTACTCCCTTCGCAGGGCTACTCTACGTCACCACTATGGCACTCACGCCATATGGTGCGTCACTTTACCACATAGAGTACACTCCACGTGTACTCCCCTCACATAACTACGCCACATCACCGCTATGGCATCCACGCCATACGGTGTATCGCTCCACTACATGGAGTATACTCCGCGTATAATCCATTCACGATGCTTCGCTATATCACTAATACGGCACACGTGCCGTACTGTGCATCGTTTCCCAACATTGAGTACACTCCACGTGTACTCTATCCACAATACTATGCCACGTCACCTCTATGGCATACGCGCCATACGGTGCCTCGTCTCACTACACAGAGTACACTCCACGTGTACTCCATCCACGATACTACGCCACGTCACCGCTATGGCATACACGCCATACGGTGCCTCGTCTCACTACACAGAATACACTCCACGTATACTCCTTTCACGGCACTAGGCCACACCACTACTACTGCACATACGCTACCACCACATTTCACAGCACAGTCCACAACACTACACAGAACGCTTCCCAACTACGCCCAACACTTCATCACCTCACATCACATCGCCACTACACAACAAATCCTATAATACTAGCAGCACAGTCCACAACCTAGTACTAACAGCACAGTCCACAACCTAGTCAACTAGCTAACATCTAACATTTAATATAAAAAGCGAGGGATAGAGATTTATACCATCGACGGGATAACCCGTGTGTAGCTCTTTGACCGTTATAGCGATAACGCCGGTGGAACGTACGGGGTGGCTACACCGTGTACAGTGGCTGTTTAGGCATTTAGATAGCTAGGTGTGGTCTTGGAAGGGCCTAAGGTGGCCTTAATGATGCTGGCAGGGAACATAGCACGACAGCTATAGCCGTGTGCAGTGACGGTCAGTCACGCGCAGTGACTGTCCATTACGTGCAGTGATCAACCCACCATGTAAAGTGGTGGTTTGGGCCTAAGGCTAGGCTAAGGGAACTGCCGGAGGAGCCGTGGAGGCTCGGTGGTGGTCGGCACGGCGGCCTACGGTGGCTGGCTGTGCACTGTGAGGGAGGAGAGGCCGTGGGAGAGTGAGAGAGAGTGTGGGGACGTGGGTGGCAGATCGGGGCCGTGGGTGGTGCCATTGGGTTCGTGGTGGCCTGAGGAAGCCGGAGAGGGTGGCCACTTGCCATGGGTGGCGGCGTACGGCGACGGGGGAGGCTAAACCAGTGTGGTGGAGAGAGGGGCTTCGGGAGGTGGAGGAGAGGCCTATTGGCCGTGGGTTTGCTGGAGGAGGAAGGGGGAGACCTCAGGAGTCTCATGGTGGTGTCCGGTGGCTGAGACAACTGCGCACGGCGGCGCTAGGAGGCTACACAGTGAACCCGTGCATGGGTTTGCCGTGTACGTGCGTGGAGGAGGGAGGTGGCTGCATGGGAGGGGCTGAGGCCGCTGGAGGTGGCCGGTCGGTGGCAGGGGAGGCTGCGGTGGGAGAGGTGGCGCCGGAGGACGGCGCACGGCGGTGCTGGAACTCCTAGGCCCTTTCGGGCTTGCACCGTCGAGGGAGGAGGAGGAGAGAGCGTGGGGAGGCATGGCCGGTATGGGTGGACTCGCCGGAGGGAGGGGAGGCCGGTGGTGGTGGCCGTGAGGCTCACCGGCGCACAGCGGCGCCGGACTGGGCTGAGGCCGTTCGGGCGTGGGTATCGCGTACGGGAGAGGCCGAGAGAGGAGAGAGAGAGGGGAGGGAAAAGTGAGAGAGAAGGAGAGAGGGGCTGGGGTTTTATCCTAAAACCCGATGTCTGGGGGTCTATAAAATGGTCTACGATGACCTTTAAACACTGATTTAAAACCACGTAAACGTTTATTTATTTAAGAGCATCGAGATGCATAAAACTAGAATATTATTTAAAATAATATTCCTTCATCATTTATAAAATGATGAAGTCTTACTTAAAATATTTAAAAGAGTAAAACTATTAATTTAATTAAAGATTCCCTCATTATTTAGATCACATAATATTTTAAATAACTGGAATCATTTATATAAAATGATTCCTACAATTATAATATTTTTGGAGCTCTTCAAAGTTATTATAATTGAGTTATTTAAAATATTATTTAGATAAATAACGATGAGAATATTCCATTTAAAATACACATAACTTTAAAGCACAAAGCTAACTTTAGAAATCACGTAGTATATTTAAAAACAAGCCATCAAGTCTGGCACGCGTAACGGGGCTCTTAGACACTAGAGGGGAGGAGCAGGCTGTCACATCACATCTGACGTAATTGCTTACGTCAGAAGAAGGAAGGAGGAGCAGGTCTACCGCATCTGACGTAATGGCTTACGTCCGAAGAAGGAAGGAAGAGCAGGGTGTTACAACTTGTCCCTTTGGATTTAGCATCAACAGCAACTCCCAGATCATCAACGTACCAAAAACCCTAATTCCTTATCAAAACCTACAATTCTCCTATGGATTCTAATTTAGAAACAACACCCAAACTCTCCAAATTCTCACCAAAAAACAATGGAAATGTAAGTGTCAAAAGTTAAACATTATTAGGGTGCTATAATATTGTAGATATGAGAACAATACTTTAATTTTATTGATAACCCTTATTTATGGAAGAGTAATACCTTATACAAAGGGAGCATGGAGGTTACAACCAAAATCCCAAAACCATGCTCCTTATAATGTGCTATATTGCACGTTAATACATTATCATACATTTGGCTCTTGAAAGGCTATCACTATCTCATAATAATTAATTATCTTATAATTTTTCCAAGATATGAATCAACAATTGTCCAAGAAATCATTAAAAGGATACTTCAAGGATTGAGTCGTAACTTTCACCTCTTTCCAAGGAACTTGTTGGAATAGAATCCTGTGTGGAGGAAATGATGAACATACTTGGTATTGGATTGGATGATTATCGCTTTATAGGAATTCATGGTATGGCTGGAGTTGGTAAGACAACTTTGGCAGAAGTCATTTATGATAGAATATCTTACCAATTTGAAGCTAGTAGCTTTATTGCCTGTATTAGAGAAGAAACTAGAAATCATGGTTTAGTTTCTTTACAAAAACAACTTCTTTCTAAGTTCTTCATGGAAAGGGCAATAAATATATGGGACAATCGTGAGGGGATGAATATGATACGGAATAGACTATGTTATAAAAACGTATTCTTAGTCCTTGATGATGTGGACAGAGAAGAACATCTAACAACATTAGCAGGGAGCCATGATTGGTTTGGTCCGGGGAGTAGAATCATTTTAACGAGTAGAGATAACCATTTATTTAAAAGACATGGAGTGAATGATATCTTTAAGGTTAATGAGTTGAATAATGATGAAGCATTGCAGCTCTTTAGTTTGGTAGCTTTCAAGAAACCCTATCCTGAAGAAAATTATGTGGGTTTATCCAAAGGCTTTGTGAAATATGCTCAAGGCCTTCCTTTAACTCTCAAAGTTTTAGGGTCCTCCTTGTTTGGTAGAGGAACAAATGCATGGAAAGGTGCTTGGGATCAATTGACAACAAATCCTAATAAAGGAATTTTAGATATAGTTCAAGTAGGTTTTGATGGATTGGAGGATTTGCAAAAGAAATTGTTTTTAGATATTTCTTGTTTTTTCCAATGGAGAGGTCTTAGATAACATTTTAATGGATATATTAGAAAGTTTTGGTTACTACCCATACCTCAATATTCATATTCTCATGGAGAAATGTCTTATAACCATCTCATCTAAAAGGTTGAGGATGAATGATTTGCTACAAAAAATGGGCCAAGAAATAATTTATGATGAATCCCCCGAAGAGCCTGGCCAACATAGTAGATTGTGGCATTATAAGGATGTCCTTCACGTGTTGAAGAATAATATTGTAAGTGGATTAATCCAGATATAAATGTATAGTTTATTTTCATTCTAATTCGTAAGTTTTTTGCAAATATTTATCACACAATTATATTGTTCTTGGTTTTTAGGGAATTGACATGATTGAAGGCATAGTGCTAAATTTACCCAATCAAAAAGAGGAATGATTCAGTCTTAGAGAATTCTTAAAATTCGCAACACAAGTTTTGTCTACATGAAATTTTCTAATCTCTGTGATAAGTTATTGGATCTGCATTGGCACAACGACCCTTTAAGATTCATGCCAACACATGGGTTACGGGTGCTAGAATGGTCTGAATATCCTTCAAAATCCTTTTCAAACAGCTTTCAAGCAGAAAATCTTATTGAACTTAGATTTCCATGCAGCCACATCAACCAACTGTGGAAGGGAATTAGTGTAAGGTGTTTTCTTCTTGTTCTTCTTTCTACTAATGGTACTAAGCACGTTACTGCTTTTTTTTTTTGTTCAATATTTATTGTTTTATAATAGAGTTTTGGGAGTTTGAAATGCTTTCATCTTAGTGGCTCTGAAAACTTGTTGGAGACACCAGACTTCACTGGATTCCCAAGTCTTGAGATACCAAACCTTGAAGGTTGTACAGGTTTATCTAAGGTCCACAAATCTATTGGTGTTCTCAAACGGCTTAGACGATTGAATCTACATGCTTGCAAATGCCTTAAAAACTTTCCAAATGAGATTAGCTTGGAGTCTCTTGAACACTTTTATATTTCTGATTGTTCAAGATTTGAGAAGTTCCCAGACATTGTGGGAAACATGACTCATTGCGATTACTTTATTTGGATGGTACTGCCATAAAGGAACTACCCCCATCATTTAAGAGTTTATGCGGCTTTTCCATATTGTCTTTACATAACTGCAAAAAGCTCTCAATTTTTTCTAGCGTTATTTGTAGTTTGTCATCTCTTAAAATTCTGGATGTATCTGATTGCCTAGCACTTGGTGGAATTCAAGACATGAATGGTGAGGGTATCTGGAACAATTGTATAAAGGTGGAACTGCTATCAAATTCACTAACTTTTCGCAGTGCCAGAGTTTGGCTCAAATGATGCTTGCTCTATGCAAGAAATGTTTATGACCAATGATGACTCTATTGGGGCCTTCTATATTAGTTTTGATGACAGAGTCTACTACATTAGAAGCTTGAATCATGAAGAAAGTAATTTGCAGACAAAAGGCTATGACGTTGTGAGTCTCTTTGATCTCTTCATAAGATGTTTTGTGGGAGTGGTTATTTAATATACTCCAATTAACATCTTTCTTTTTTTGTTTTTATTTCACATGCTGGAAAATAATTGTTTTATTTCCAAGGTATTGTGTGCATCTACCTTGGGAGCTGAAATTCCAGAGTGGTTCAACATGAGAAGTTTTGGTTCTCTTGTAACACTTCAAATCCATCCAAACTTAGATAATAATAGTAAGTGGGAGGGATATGTTCATTTTACTATTTATGAAGTTGATGAGGTAGAGAACTCAGATCCAAGGATTTTCAAGGGCAGTCATCCTGATGAAGGCCAGTTTGTTGAGTTTGTTTATCATTTTGAGACTAATGACGGTCCTCTAAAAGAACCCTTAGTCCTTCGTGCACCCAATGATTACCCTTCTGTAGGGCCATGTGGGTTTGGGGTGTGTCTACCAGCCAAGTGGTTTTTGGAGGAGTCAAATAATTTGGATGGATGGAGCTACATTGGAGCATCAGTTAAAACAAGTAGCTCGAACATGAAGCTAAAAGAGTGCGGGGCGCACCTTCTATGTCAACATCCTTATCCTAAAGTATATAATACCTTTAATCCTTATGGTTTAAAATTAGAAATTAGGCATCATCTTTGTTGTTGTTTGGAAATGGATAGTCATATTGTTCTACCTATTCTTTTCTAAGGCATAGTAAGGAATTGAAATATGTGAGGTATGGTGGGTGAGTACTCCAGGCCAAGTTGTTTTAAATGGATGCAATTCACCTTTTTAATTTTTTTCAATTTTTTTTTCATATTTTTTTATCATTTTAAAATATTTTTAAAAAATATTAAAAAAATATCAATACACTATAATAGTCACTTTCTTAACTATTAAGTAAAGAAAATAAAAATAAAAATAAAATACACGAGGTGTCAAAATGAGGTGGCAAATTGAGTGGGCAAAGTAGTATTTTTCTTAAAAGAATGTGCCAACTTTTTCCACCTTTAATATTTATAAAGTTAGCAATTAGTTTATCGGTCCCATCTAGATTAGACTTGACTGGCCAATCCTGTTAAGATATTGTTATTTTATTTTAAGATAATGTTAGGCGGCACCAAATGTGCTTCTCAAATATGCACACTAATGCAAATGATTTTTTTAAAGTATTTTTTAAACAGCCTTAATCATTAAAAATAAATAAAAATTCTCAAATAATCACTTTCTTAATCACATCTCAAGATCATACTTAGATTGAGATAAAACTACACCTGGGAGTTGCGGGTGACTTGAATGCCTAAAAATAGTGTATGAGAACCAGATCTTTCATTGCAAACTATTGACTAAGAGTAGTAGTGAAGGCATTAAGATGTGAGGGGTTTGAACCAATGAGAAGAATATCATCTACATATAAGAGTAAAAAACTAGTGACTAGAGATGAGAGATATATGAAAAGTGAAGGGTTAGCAAAGCTATACTGGAAACCATAGGCAATAAGGAAAGTACTAAATTTATCAAACCAGATGCGAGGGCTGTGTTTTAAGCCATATAAGGCCTTGTTTAAATTGCAAACATAAGAAGAAAAAGTAGGATGGATAAAACTTAGAGATTGGTAAATAAACACTTCCTCCTGGAGATCACTATGGAGGAAGGCATTGTTGACATCAAGTTGGTAAATATCCCAATGACGAACAAGGGCAATACTGAGAATGATCTGGATGGTGCAGAGCTTGATTACAGGAGAGAATGTCTCTGTATAATTGACACCATCAATTTGGTGGAAGCCCTTGACAACAAGGTGAACTTTCAACCGATTAAGAGTACCGTCGACATTGATTTGGGTTGTGAAGACCCACTTGCAACCAATAACATCCATGTGAGGGGAACGAGGCACAAGTGTCCAAGTGTTGTTGTCTTGGAGAGCTTGGATCTCATCTTGTAGTGCTTTGGTCCAGCTAGTATGGTTAAGGGCGAAGTGTATTGTCTTTGGTTCCTTGGGAAGGTCAACAATAGTGTGATAGTGGGCGTACGTCAGGTTGGGTTTGCGGATCCCAGCCTGTGAGCGGGTTGCCATGTTGTGGCAAGGAGGATCCGGAATGAGTGGATCAATGGGCGGGAAGGGGGCTTGGTAAAGGGGGAAAGTCATCATGTTGGGCACTAGGAGGCTCGACTCGGGGGTGAAGCCAGAGGAAACAACTCCATGGGAGTCAAAGATGGTATAGGGGTGGTGCCAATCATGAGTGACATGGAATCAGCTGGTGGAAGAGGTACTTGCATAAAAGAGACACTAGAGACACTTGTTGCGTTAGAAAGTGTAGAGCTTGGTGAATGCCAATCCATAAATGTTGATTAACTTTGGTCAGAAGCGGGAGGGATGTGGAGATTCCCAGGCTATTTGTAAGGGAAGGTGGATTCATAAAAAACAACATGTCAGGAAATGAAGGTTTGACGAGAGGTGGGGTGGTAGCATTTATACTCTTGGTGTTTGTCACTATAGCCCATCAAAATACATGGGAGAGTTTTTGGGTCAAATTTGTTGTGCTTATTGTCCCAAGTATATGGATAGCATTTAGACCCCAAAGACCTGAAGAGATGTGTAGTCAGGATAATGACCATGAAGAAGGGAAATGGTGAGTTAAGATCTAATGTAATGAAAGGAAGATGATTTATTAAGAAAACAGCAGTAGAAAAAAATTCGACCCAAAAACGAATTGTTCGATGTCATCGTTCCACCAAGCCATTTTGTTAGGGGGTATGAGGACATGAGTATTGATGGAGAATACGTTGTTGTTGAAGGTGAAGATTGAGTTGGGTGTTGTGAACTCACCACGACCATCAGTTTGAAATATTTTGATATTTTCGTTGAATTGACATTCAACAAATTTTTCAAATAAAATAAAGACATTAAAAAATCATATTTTTTTTCGTAAAAGAATAAACCACATATATTTAGAAAAAGAAAACAAAAAACAGAAATAAAGCTTTATTTGTGTATTTTTTAATTAAATTCATCCGTTATTCAAGTATAATGTTAACATTCACAGTGATGTTCTCCGTTTTGTTGTTGTAATTTGTTATACAAAGTTTAAGCAAAAATATGAATTTTAACTTTTGTTAGGTTAATTGAAATTATTAACTTGTTGGAATTCTTCTCTCTCCTTTTGTAACGTCCATCCTCATGGTGAGACTTTTAAAAAATAGTTTTTAAGAAAAAGGAGATGGAAATTATTGATCCTTTTAAAACTTTTTCTCTTTCCTTCCCAGTATATGAAAGATTTCAAGTTTAAAACTAAAAGAGGGTTTTGCATCGGAAATCATTAAGTTAAATAAAAGGCCTTTTACAAAAATAGGACTTTCATACATTACATAAAACCGCGTAGGCTGTAGTCACTCTTCCCTTGATCCATGTATGTCATAATGCTTCGTCCTCATGTTGTCCATGAGAAGGGGAGGGACATACATAAAAACTAAAGTGAGTTGAATACTCAGTAAACATTACTTCATACAATCAAAATATACAAATATAGCTTTTCAGTCATGCATTCGCATTCATCTACATACTTATATAAGCATTCATTTCATTTAAAACATTACAAGGTGGGGTTTTTTCTTTAAAATGGTTTTCCTTTCATAAAATATTTCCCACACCTCATACTTCCATTCATAAAGAAACTAAAGCATATATGCATTCATTCATTCTCCACTTTCCTTTGGCTATTACACACTATTATGCCTCGTGTGTTGGGGTTAGTGGTCATTTGGACCTGATTCCGCCTGTGGCAGCAGGTTGAGAATCCCCCAATTAGGGGGTAGCACTGGGTGCACCGCCAGTACTACTTACCTGGCATTGCAATCTGCCCAGTCCTTTTGTACCAATTTATTCAGTCATGGCCGTTACGTATTTTCAAACGTTAAAACATTCCTTTCCGTTCAGTCCTTTCCTTTTATTCATTCCTTTCAATCATTTCCTTTTCATTTCTTTCATTCATCAATCCATTCATTTTATGAAGATCGTTTAAAAGCATAAGCTTAAACCTCAACATTTAAAACATCCTTTAAAAGCATAAACATGAGCATCATTGTAAACATCAGTTCATGGCATCCTTAAAACATCCTTTCATGGCATCGTTTAAAACTCATTTCATAGTTTCATTTAAAACATTAGTTCATAGCATCATTTAAATACAGTTTCATCGTATCATTTAAAACATCATTTAAAAGCATAAAGCATAAACCTCAACATTTCATTTCATGGAAAATACATACCATATATACTACATATAACATCTATTCACATGCATACAATTATTACTTTGGTTGCACAAATCGGGACTGCCAAGGAAGGCCATACATACATATACCTTTAAACACTTATACTTAGCATACTTTCATAAACTTCCTTTCATTTCATTCCATAAAGTATCATAAAGAAAACATTTTATTTGCATTTCATATCATTTAGAAAACTCTATAAGAGTATGAACATAATACTTACCTGGACTCCATGCCATACTCATATCATGTATCTGTTCATGTGCATGTTAGATGCCAAACTACATACATACATAACCTTAACGCCATTCTGTTTCTAGTCCATAAGTAACTAAACTTAGAAACACAAACTACACTTCACTTGTTCAGATGTATTAGTTCTTTGGTCAAAACTATAATATTGTTTGAGTTCACCAGGAAACATCTGTATAAGTGTGGCATTTATTTCAGCAAAAGGATTTTTCCTCGGAGTCAATAGAGCTCGATTCAATATTTCAGACAAATTCTTTGAGTAATCATGAATGTTAAAAAAAAAACAGGATCTATCAATTTTTGCAAAAAAACAACATAAGTTTCATAACGGATAAGCATATTATCAGGTCTTGTCTTTTCTTCAATTGTGATTGGCAATACTCCGTTGCCTAATTGAAGCAAGTAATTTGAAAAATCTGGATCTAATCTTGCTTGCATGTTTTGAGTTAAGAAAATCTTGGTCAAAGTAGGCGGACTCGGTCTCAAATGTGCTCCCAAGTATAGAAGTGCCAAGTAGTATCAACGATAAGTCCAGGATCGTATTCCACAGGAACAAATGTTTATCAAAGTATTTGTGAAAATTAATTGGAAAGTATGATGATGTATGAGAACTGTGAAGAAGTAAAATGACGTGTAAAATTCTTTTCTTATTTTTTTGTATTTTTTTTATGTATGTATAAACAATGAGCAAAATGGATATTAATATATTTACAAAGAAAGATTTAATGAAAACCGAATATATGGTTGCGCTTTGAGGATCTCAGGTTTGTAATTCTTAGAAAGATGGATTAAATCATAAAAGAAATCCATTGGCTTAAAGTATTTAATTTACAACTAAAGCAAGTATAATGCTCCTTCTCCATATAAAAATATGCATCTTATGATGACATTCCAAGATTGCTCCAAGAACTAAAGTTACAGAAAAGTTTGGCTCCCTGACTAGGGACTGGTTTTGACGCTGCGAGAATGGCTGATGCAGGGGGCAACCAGCCCCCTCCGACTCAAGGCCGGCAACGGACATTGCAGAGTCACTATATTATACTCCTCAGGCTATTCCTGAGGTTGCTATTCCTCTTCGGCAGCCTAAGCATGTGGAGGGTGAGGTGTTTGTGCAATTTACAAAGGAGGAACTGGATAAATCTATGGTACCATTTCGTTTCTCATTGGTCTTGAAGTTCTTGAGGCAAAGGCCTTCTCTGGATCATATCAGAGGGTTTATCCATAAAAGATGGGTTCTATCGACGCAACCTATGGTTTCAGTGATGCGTAAGCCATGGAACGTGTTTGTGAGGTTAACGAATGAATATAATTTCTTGAAGGCGCTATCTCGGGAGAGTTGTGACATGGAAGGGGCTACGTACCGGACCTTTCAATGGACGATCGATTTTAAAGAAGAAGAGGAACGTATGCTGGTGCCGGTGTGGGTTATGCTACCTGGCCTCCCGCCTAACCTATATCAAGAATGCTTTCTGAGGAATATTGTTGCACCAATAGGTGTCTTTCTGCACAGGGATAACGCAACTCGGTGTACGACCAGAACTGATGGTGCGAGGGTGTGTGTGCTAATGAATATTGAGCAAGATCCTATTTCATCCATCTGGATTGGGACGCCGAGGCACCCTATGAGTATTTTCTAGGAGGTGGAGTATGAAACACTCCCAGCTTTTTGTTCTTTCTGCAAAGTGTAAGGCCACAAACTGGGGACGTGTAAGTCAAAGCGTAAGGAGGGAGCAGAGCCCAAGATCCTCAAGAATATTAAGTCGAATAGGTATTGGGTACCTAAGCAGAAGGAAGATGAAGTTAACGCAAAGAAAGATCAGTCTAGGGATGATTTAGAGTTGTCCCCGGTTCTAGTTCTGCAAGATGTAGAGACTAATGTTCATATGGTATAGGATGGAAGTGATGCAGGGTTGGTGTTATTAGACTCTGAGGTTGATAGGGAGGTTGTTGATGCTGAAAAGCAAGAGAATGATATGTCCACGGGTGGAGAGCCAAGTGGAACCAAGTCTGATAGAATGCAGGTCATGGTGTCGGACTCAGAACAGATGTCAAATGCTGTGATTCCTCAGGATGGTTTGAAGGATAGTAGTCCAATGCAAGCAGGAAGTATAAAGGTTTCTAGTTCGGCGGATTTGCAGATGGTGGTTTTTAGCAAGGAACATCTAAGTATGGATTCAAGATCTGATGATGAGGGCAGTTTTCCACATCCTGCGAAGGACAAGGATGGAACTTTTGACTCTGAACTTACAAAGAAAACTGCGATCCCTAAAAGAATATTGAGAAGTTCTATAAGGGCTCCGAGCAGGCCATCTAAAACTACTCAATGATTAGTAAGATCATGTTCTGGAATGTATGTGGCCTTGGCACTTCCAAGAAGCGGTTGAGGTCTCTGGTTCGTATGCATAAGCCATCTGTTCTATTGTTGGCAGAGTCATTTCGGGATGACCAACAACTGAGTTATTGGCAACACTATTTATCCTTTGATGACTGTATGTCTAATGCCGATCATGTTGGAAAAATTTGGGTTTTCTGGACTGTTGGGATACAGGTGGATGTCATGGTTGCTTCTAATCAACATGTTTGTTTGCTTATCAATACCAGTTTTTTGATATCAGCTGTATATGCAAAATGCTGGTACCTAGATAGGAGGTCCTTATGGGCAGAGTTGCTTACTATTAACAATTTGCAACTGCCGCATGTACTTTTGGGAGATTTTAATATCTTACGGAATGATAGTGAAAAACGGGGTGGAAGTCCGAGATTGCTTACGGCAATGGAGGACTTTTGTTCTTTCATTGACATTAGAGGACTGTTGGAGCTACCGTTCTCAGGTAACAAACTCTCATGGTGCAATGGCCAATCCGGCTTGGCACGATCATGGGCAAGACTAGATAGAATTTTATGTAACCTTAAATTTTTGGATATGTTCCCTTCGAGTAGGTGTCACTACTTGCCCAGGAGATCCTCTGACCACTCACCAATGGTATTGGGGCTTTCGAAACCTTCAACCAGGTATGGTCCGGTGTCTTTTAAATTTCGTTCTATGTGGGTTACGCATGAGGATTTCTGGAGGTGTGTGTCTAGTTCATGGCAGGAAGATATTAATGGAATTGGGTTGTGGAAGCTAGCTGGTAAATTGAAAAGACTCAAACAGGTTTTGAGATTTTGAATAAGGAGGTTTTTGGTTGGACTGGGAAACATATAAGGGAGTTAGAAAGTAGAATTGAAGTCAGTGAAACAAGTTTGCAAGAAACATTTTCAAAAGATGTGGAACTAGAGGTTTTGGCAAATAAAATGGAACTTGACGTCTGGTTAAAGAGGGAAGAAGCCCCGTCTTGCTCATCAGTTCAAGCAAGATTGGGTTTCGCAGGGTGAAGCATCGTCATCTTTTTTTAAAGCATTACAGACCATGAGGCATAACGTAGTGAGGCCTGTGTCTATTTTGAATCTTTTCTTACAGCAACACAGTCGAGTTCTTTGCCAAATTTGACTGAGTTGATTACGGGTGATGTTTCAGAAGAGGAAAATAGTTATCTTGGAAGTTCTCCTTCGATGGAGGAAGTTAAAGGTGTAACGCCCGTCCTTGGAGTGGACCTTTTTGGAAAATATTTTAGAAAATAGACGACGGAAATTACCGTCCAATTTAAAACCTTTTACAGTCCTTCCTAAGGTGCAAGACTCTACGTTATAAAATGAAAAGTGCTTTGGTGATAAAAGGGTTTTGGAGTGGGAAATAAAATTCTTTAAAATAAAAAGACCTTTTCGTGCGTTTAAAACCTTCATGCCTAGACCTCCGTGCTCTTTCCCTTTGGCTGTGTCCCTCCTGGGCGTACTGCCCATTTAGTTTCCTGTGGGGGGAGGGGCACACATAAAAACTAAAATGAGTCGAATACTCAGTAAGCGTTACTTCATACCGTTAAAATATAGCAACGTAGGTTTTCATTCATGCATTCATCATTCCATACGTACTATACATACATGCATACATGCTTTCATTAAAAACATCAGTGAACGGGGGCTTTTCTTTCTTAAACATGCTTTTCTTTTCTTTAAAAACCTTTCCTCATCACTAGCTTCATTTCTTGAAGAATGCAGTGCATTCATACATACAGTTACTTTTCTTTTCTTTTCTTTTCTTTCATAGGCCGGTGCACGTTGTTACGCCCCGCGTGCTGGGGTTAGCGGCCTTTTGAGCCGATGGATTCGCCCGTGGCCACTGGTTGGAATCCCTTTCCGTCAGGGTGCAGCACTGGGTGCACTACCAGATACTACGGCCCGGCATTGCAATCTGCCCGTTCATTCATTGGGTACCCCTTTCCGTTCATTCATATGGCCGTTACGTGTTTTCATACATTCATTAATGCCACATGCCGTTCTTTTCATTCATTCATTCATTCATGTCGGCTCTAAAGAGCTGAGGCTTTCATTCATATCATTTCATGGGCGTGGGCATTCATTTCATTTCTTTTCTTTTCATTTCTTTTCATGCTTTCATGGAAAAATATCTTTTCGTGGGAAAACATTCTTTTCGTTTAAAAGTATGGCTTAAACGTCATCTTTTCATGGCATCTTTTAAAAGCATCAGTTCGTAGGGACATCTTAACATCGGTTCTCAGGGACATGTTTTAAAACCCTTTCTTCGCGTCTCTTTAAGCATCGTTCTGAAGCTCGGGGCAAAGGCCTCAAACTTCCTTTCTTTTCTTTTATAAAATACATACAATAGATACTCGTATAGCCATCCATTCACATGCATACAATTAATACTTTTGGGTGCGTAAAAATGGGCTTTCATGGAGGGGCCGTACATACGTATACTTTCAATACTTAGCATGCTTTTCTTTAAAAACATCTTTCGTGTCCTTTCTTAAAGCGTCTTTCATGGGAAAACAGTTCATCTTTCTTTTTCTCATACTTTAGAAAACTCTAGAAGAGCATGAACGTAACACTTACCTGGACTCCATGCTACTTTCATACCATGCAGTCCATTCATGCGCGTGTCAGATGGCAACCTACATGCATACATAACCTTAACGTTATTCTCTATCTAGTGCATAAATAGCTGAACTAGAAATAGAGCTATACTTTACTTAGAACACTCTCCTTCTATCCCGTTTCCTTTTGCGTTCCTTATTATGATAAAACCCTTGGAGACCCATTACGGTCTCTACTTCCTTGGACTTTACGTTCTACTTTCAGTGCTTACTCGTTAAGGTGAACTCATGATTCACCTTCGGATTAAGACACTAGGACCTCTGTCTCGTTCTTCTCATTAACCACGTTCCGACGCATGACTTAGACTAACTAAGTCATGCATCCCATTCTTAGACAGTACCTTCGTCGTTACCCTCATGTATCTTAGCTTACTCTAGTTCTCATGACCGTCCATCTGCACTACACGGCTCCAAGCCACTCTGAGGCTTGAGCACCGTGTAACCATACTTAGGACAGATTATCCATTACATATGGTGAATCTGTCCGGCACGTGCGTCTAACTAGACAACACACGTACCTTACTCATTTATCCATTAAGATCATCATTTAATACATTGGTCACAGACTCGTATAGCGAACGCCATACTCCGTTACCAACTTTCTCATAATCCGGCTAGCACGACCTTTCATGCTAGCCGTACCTCATGACAGTTCATCCCAACACTTGACACGATGGGACTCTGTCCATAAACACACCTTACGTCACGCCACATAGCTCGAGACTAAATCCCAAGCTATGCCGTGACCCTGTCACGTCATCTCTCATACATCCTAACCCATCACAGCACAACTTCATGATTGACCACGTCACTTCATGACGTTACCCAATCATGCTTCCGCTGCACTGCTCTGATACTTCTTGGCCACTTAGCACATACTCATGGCCATAAGCCGACTACAATGCGACGCTCATCGCCGTAGACTACAGCCATATCACTACGACTGCACCTACCGCACCACCTTACGTCATGCCATATAGCTCGAGACCGTTCCCAAGCTACACTGTGACCTTGTCACGTCACTTCTGACATTCCGCTACGTCAATTCTAACTCATCACGAGTACGGTTCCTCATGTACTCTCGTCACAACGTGACACCTCGTCACTTTCCCGCTACATCACTCTTACGCTCACTCTTTACCCGTCGCAAGCACGACTTCTTAATCGACCACGTCACTTAGTGACGTTGCCCAGTCATGCTTTCGCTGCGCTACTCTGATACCTTCTAGCCACTTTGCACTTACTTCTAGCCATAAGCCAGTCACATGGTGACACTCTTCGTCTTGGACTACAGGCCGTATCTCACACATCGGGACACTGTTCCACAGTTCCCGACACCATACATCAAGCTCTTCGCCCATCAACTATGCAATCACCTTTATCTTCGCGACACGCCATACGGTGTATTGCTGCACTTCATGGAGTACACTCCTCATGTACTCCCTTCACAGGACTACGCTACGTCACCGCTATGGCGTACACGCCATACGGTGCATCACTCCATTACAATGGAGTACACTCCTCGTGTACTCCATCCACGACGTTCCACCATATCACTAATATGGCACACATGCCGTACTGTGCATCGTTTCCCAACATGGAGTACACTCCACGTGTACTCCATTCACGGCACTACGCCACGTCACCGCTATGGCATACACGCCATACGGTGCACCATCTCACCACATGGAGTACACTCCACGTGTACTCCATTCACGATACTATGCCATGTCACCGTTATGGCACACGCCATACGGTGCACCATTCCACCATATGGAGTACACTCCTCGCGTACTCCATACACGATATTACGCCACGTCACCGCTATGGCACACACGCCATACGGTGTCTCGTCTCACTACACAAGAGTACACTCCACGTGTACTCCTTACACGGCACTAGGCCACGCCACTATTACTGCACATACACTACCACCACACTTCACAGCACAGTCCACAACACTACACAGCACATTTTCCAACTACGCCCAACACTTCATCACCTCACGTCACTTCGCCACTACACAGCGAACCCTATAATACTAGCAGCACAGTCCACAACCTATAATACTAACAGCACAGTCCACAACCTAGTCAACTAGCTAGCATCTAACATTTAATATAAAAAGCGAGGGATAGAGAGTTATACCATCGACTGGATAACCCGTGCGTCGCTCGCTAGCCGTCACAGCGATAATGCCGGAGGAGCGTACGGGGTGGCTACACCTCGTGCAAAGACTGTTTAGGCGTTTGGATAGCTAGGTGTGGTCTTGGAAGGGCCTAGGGTGGCCTTAATGATGCTAGAAAGGAGCGTATCGCGGTGGATCTCGCCGTGTACAGTGGCGGTCAGTCACGCGCAGTGACTGTCCATCACGTGCAGTGATCAACCCACCACGTAAAGTGGTGGTTTAAGCTTAAGGCTGGGCTAAGGGAACTTCCGGAGGAGCCGTGGAGGCTCGGTGGTGGTCTGCACGGTGGCCTACGGTGGCTGGCCGTGCACTGTGAGGGAGGAGAGGCCGTGGGAGAGTGAGAGAGAGTGTGCGGCCGTGGGTGGTAGATCGGGGCCGTGGGTGGTACCATTGGGTTCGGGGTGGCCTGAGGATGCCGGAGAGGGTGGCCACTTGCCGTGGGTGGTGGCGTACAGCGGTGGATCTAGCTCAAGGGGGTGCGGCGTCCGTGGGAGAGTGAGGGAGAGTGAGCCTGCATGGTGGCTCAGCTAGACTTGGGGATGGCTGTGGGAGGTGGCCAGAGGCCAAGGGAGGTCTCGGTGGTGGCGCAATGGCCATAGGAGGCGGTGCTCCGCCGTGGGTATGGCTATACCCGTGCAAGAGAGAGGTGCACTCCGTGGGAGCAACCGGCGGGGAAAGGGAGGCCGAGGTCACTAGAGGAGGCCGGTCGGTGGCTGGAGGAGCTACCCTGGAGGTGGTGGCACCGGAGGACGGCACACGGTGGTGCATGGAGCACTAAGCCTGTTCGGGCTGTGCATGGCCGAGGGAGAGGAGGGACGAGCGTGGGGAGGCAAGGCCGGTGGTGGTGGTCTTGTGGCTCACCGGCGCACGGCGGCGCCGGGCTGGGCTGTGGAGCCGTTCGGTGCAAGGGAGAGAGAGCTGCATCGTGTAGTGCAAGCCGAGAGGGAGGAGAGAGAAAGGGGATGGAAAAGTGAGGGAGAAAGAGAGAGGGGCTGGGGTTTTATCCTAAAACCCGACGTTTGGGGGCCTATAAAATGGTCTACGATGACCCTTTAAACACTATAAAAATGAATAAACGTTTATTTAATTAAAAGCATTGTTAGGAATAAAGATAGAATATTATATAAAATAATATTCCTTCATCATTTATAAAATGATGAAGTCTTACTTAAAATATTTAAAAGAGTAAAACTAATAATTTAATTAAAGATTCCATCATTATTTAGATCACATAATATTTTAAATAACTGGAATCATTTATATAAAATGATTCCCACAATTATAATATTTTTGGAGCTCTTCAAAGATGTTATAATTGAGTTATTTAAAATATTCTTTAGTTAAATAATAATAGGAATCTTCCTTTTAAGATACACAAGAAAACTTTTAGAAATCACGTAGCATATTTAAAAACAAGCCATCGAGTCTGGCACGCGTAACGGGGCTCTTAGACACTAAAGGGGAGGAGTGGGCTGTCACATCACATGTGACGTAATTGCTTACGTCAGAAGAAGGAAGGAAGGAGCAGGGTGTTACAAAAGGTGCCCTATTTTCCATCCCTAAGGATAGCAGTCCTGGACCGGATGATTTTGGGTCGAGTTTTTATCAGTATTGTTGGTCCTTAGTACAAGATGATTTATTTGAAGTTATTACTGAGTTTTTTAGCGAGGCTCATTTTCCTAGGTTCTACACTGCCTCGTATATTGTTCTCCTTCCTAAAGTACAGAATCCTACCTTATTTGGAAATTTTAGACCTATCAGTTTTTGCTCCGTGGTCTATAAAGTTTGCTCTAAGGTATTAGTGAATAGGTTTACAAGAATTTTTAGCAGATTAATTTCTTAGGAGCAAGGAGCTTTTCTGCCGGGTAGAAGTATTTTTGAGAATGTTAGTCTCACTCAGGAGATTATCCATGATATCAATAAAAAAGTCCGAGGAGGTAATGTATTGATGAAGATTGACTTTGCAAAAGCATATGATACGATTAACTGGGAGTTCTTATTTCATGTACTGGATGCTTTTGGTTTCTCTCTGAAAGTTCGCCAGCTTTTGATGCAATGTGTTACTACACCATGGTATTCGATTGTTATGAATGGCACTGCAAAGGGGTTTTTTAAGGGTAGGAGGGGTCTCCGTCAAGGAGATCCTTTATCACCATATTTATTCATTTTAGTGGAAGAAGTGCTTTCCCGCTTGCTTAAGAAGCAGTTTGAAGAGACAAGAGTGAAGAGTTATTCTCAACCGAGACATGGCCCTACAATCTCTCATTTATTATACGTTGACGATATGATAATTCTTTCCAATGGGGGTAAATTTTCTATACTAGCGATTGTCAATACTTTGCACACCTATGCTTCATCGTCGGGTCAAGAGGTAAACAACACTAAATCTCATATTTTTTTCTCAAAGCATATAAATAATGCTAGAAGGCAGCATCTATTGTCCATCACTCAGTTCTCCGAGGGGGTGTGCCCATTTAAATATTTAGGGATCCCAATAGTATCTTGAAGCTTAAAGTTAATACATGTCCAAGATATTATTCAAAGAATTCGTAGTAAGATTGAAGGCTGGAAAACAAATTTCCTATCCGCTAGGGCGAGATTAATTATCCTAAAACAGGTATTGTCGAGTATGCCAGTTCATTTGTTGTCTGTGTTGCATGTTCTGAAAATAGTGTTTGTTCAGATTAACAAGATGTTGAGCACTTTTTTCTGGGGTTCGGTTAATGGGAGTCCGAAAAAGAAATGGATTAAATGGGAAAGTCTTTGTAAGCCGGTGGATGATGGTGGGGTTGGTTTGAGGAGTTTGAGTGAGGTTCAAAAATCGTTACATCTAAAATTAGCTTGGAACCTCCTATGTTCAAACTCTATTTGGCAAAAGTATTTTTGCGCAAAATATATGTATGGTGTGCATCCATTGGACATTAACGTTGCTAGAGGTACCAGATTCTGGAGATCTTTAGCTAAAGAAGTACCTTTTGCTTTAAGGCAGTCTAAGTGGATAATCTGTGAGGAGAATGTATTCTTTTGGAAGGATAATTGGCTGAGCTCTGGGCCTTTAAGGGAGCAATTTCCGGTTGTGGGTGATTTCAATTTGAAGGTAAGTCATATTATGCTAAACAATAACTTGGATTTGCTTAAACTAGAATAGCTAGTAGGGGCTGCAAAACCCGCAGAGATTGTTAACGAAGTCAAGACTCGATGGATAGGTGTTGATAAGCTCATATGGTTGGGAAATCTGGATGGCCATTTCACGTCCAGGAGTGCCTGGGAACTTGTTCGGGGTAGAAGATAGAAGAGTCTATGGACGGATTGGATATGGAATGCGGCAGTTCCAAAGAAGATTTCTGTGTTTATGTGGAAGGCCCTTAATTCTAGTCTGAGCATTGATGATCACATAAAAAAGATTGGAGTGCCTATAGTATCAAAGTGTGAGTGTTGTCAACAAGGTGCCGTTGAAGATATAAACCATGCGTTGTGTAGTGGATACATTGCATCGGTCATTTGGAAATTTAGTTCAAACATATTGGGAATTTTGTTTATCCCAATTCGGTCTTGGCAAGCAACAATGGAGGCTTGGTTCTGTTGAGCGTCAAAATCATCCCAACTAGGCAGGCTAATTGGCTTTGTACCTGTAATCATTTCCTAGAACTTATGGAAGTGGAGATGTAAAGCTAGGATGGAAGGTAAGAAAGAAAAGATTCATGTTTTATGGAGATTGGTAAAATATTGGATTTATTGGATGGGCATTAAAATTAGTAAGGTTTCTCGACTAGTGGAAAGTGATATTAACATTCTAAATTCTTTTAATATTCCTTTTAATATTCCTATTATTGAAAATAAAAAGGAAGCCTTCAAAGTAGGAGGAGTGGTCAGAGATGAGTTTGGGAAAGTGGTTTGTGCTTTCTCTAAGTTAGTTGGGCATGGTAGTAATAATCTTGCTGAAGTGATGGCTCTTCAAACAGGACTAAAACATTGCAAACAATGGGGGCATCTCCCATGTATGGTTAGGTCAGACGGGACTTCCTCATCTATTGAAAGGGATCATCAGAACAGATTCATGTGGGTTACCTCAGCTTCGGAAGTGTTGAAGGTAGATCGATATCTTTTGAAGATGTGTTTTGGTTTTGGTTATAGGTTAGTCTTGAGAGGTTTTGTTGTTTTGAGTACTTGGGGATTTTTTATTTTTATTTTTTATGTTTTGTAAATGCCAAGTACTATGATTGTTACCACGGTATTCCTCCGCCATAAGTGAGGGCTCATTAATAAACTTGGGCATGGGTCACTATTGGACATGTGACTACCTTCTCTTAATTAAAAAAAATCATAAAAGAAATAGTTGCTGAAAATTTAATATTCCAAACGATGAAAAACTGTAATTCTAATTCCTACAAGTAAAAAACAAAATTTCGATATAAAGCTGAAAATAACAGTTCCAAAGAAATGATTTAACAAACACTTGGGTCACGGTTTTAGGCTTCCTTTGTTTCTACACTCCACAAGAATTCTAGGCACTACTTGTCTTCTATTAACCCAATCAAGGTATTAATAAATCACAAATTAAAACAATATACGCTCAAAGTATGTGTGCCAGCTCTTAACATGAAATATCCTCACTAAAGCATCAACCAAACTCACTATAACATTTGGCTAATAGAAACCTTGATTAATTCAAGGGTTTGTTGTGCCTCATGTCAACAACAGAACAAGAATAAGAGCAAAATGATCTATCCAACTTTCTATTTCCCAAAATTTGGTCTCAAACAAAGCAAGGTATGAAATTCGAAATCTATAGAAATCTAGCAAAAAAATGTAGATAAAAGAAAGCTTTTACTGCAACCCAAGTTGTAAAACTTAGCTGATCATCCACATAAGACAATAAAATGCTCAAAAGAAATAAACCCTAAACTAGGAGAATTGCGTCTGAATCAAAATAGAAAGATAAAGGAAAATAAAAATAAAACCTAGCTAACTACTTCACCAGAAAATCCCTCTTCCTTTTATAGTCAAAATCTTCTCTCCTTCTCTCTCTCCTTGCCATGGATTGTAGCCTCTCCATCGTAACAGCTTCTCGTGGTCCCCAAGCTTCCTGCATTTCTTGTGTTCCTCTCCCAGCTGCAGCACATAGGCGTGAGGCGTGCTCCTGATTTACTTTTGCAAGTGGCCTTCTATTAGGCCTGAATTAAATCTTTGGTTGCAAGTCCAAGAGTCCTCATACTTTCTTATTCATGGGCTTCAGCTCTTGTACGTGGGCCTCCTTGTGATAATTTCTTTCCAAACTCCAACTCTTGATAAATCCTGGAACATCATAAGCTATATGAGCCCATCTGAATTTAATTAGGGACAAGAAAATTATTTCACATGCCAAACAAAGTTAAAGCACATTATCTAATTAATACTCTTATTTTAACACATAAAGCTTTTTTAACCCAAGATATTTAAGAGTATTAATAACATATAATTGACCATTCATCACACTCCCCAACTAACTTTTTGCTAGTCTCTAGCAAATAAAGTGAATGAAATCATACAAAAGGGAAGTTACCAGCTACAATTCCAATAAATCTGAAAATCATATGCCATGAAATAAACTTGTTGAGTTTAAGAACACTGGAGATAGATTAATCTGAATTTTTGTATTAATTGGAAGATTTATACACCATTTAGTTCATCAACCAAGGGAATTAAATGTAACAAAGTTTGCTTTCTTTCAAGTGCATGGGAATAAGGTTAGAATTCCAAGATCGAATACCAAGAGGCATTAACAGTTTCAATCACAGCAGCTAATATGAGATAACCACACGGTCTTACTCTAATTCAAAACCATTGTAGTGGCGGCTTTCATGCTATTACACTTTAAAAGGCATATACTCTTTTACTTAGTAAGGACCCTGGTAATAGGCAGCCTTTTCCAATACACAAATGTAAACCATGTATGAAAACCTTCTTATTTCACTTCTTTTCTTTCTTTCTTTCTTTTTTCTTTTTTTTTTAACTTTTGATTTGATCCCTGGCTTGTCCATTTTCTCATTTAATACACTTCAGGTTTCTTCCTAAGCCATTAGCATACAGTTCCTTAGAGTCCCAAATAACCAAAGTGTAAATCAACAAATAATGACCCAATGTAGTCTTTCTAAGCATTCTGGGCATGTGTTGTGTATTTTAGCAAAACTTTTGACATCTTTCTCTCTGTTTAACAACTAAATAAAATGGATAAGTTCCTCTTTTGACCTATACTCAGATTTGCACTACATTCCACATGTTCCATGACCTCAACAAATCATTTTTCAATTCACTTTCTAGTATGTAAAATTCAAGAATAGGGATTTTAATTTGCTTTGAACTCATTACTAGCACTCCCCAAGGTGGACCAACATATGTCTAAGGCATGCAAATAGAAAAATAAATTCTCTTCCACCCCCCAACTAGATTGTAGCATTGTCCTCAATAATGCAAGAGAAATGAAAGAATTTACAAAGAGAGCAGTTAAGGGGCAAAACAACTAAAAGAAGAACCAAGTAGTTGAAGAAAAATTTAAGGAAAGAGGAAAAGGAAGTACCTAGGCAGCTTTGAAAGGAATGTAGCCAAAATAAAAATAAAGACTGAAGAACAAAAGAAAACAATGAAAAGAACTGGACAGATCAAGAAACCATTAATTAGGATCAAGAAAATGTAGAGTAGATTCCTCAGGTGCAAAGTTAGAAATAAAAGGCTTGAGCCTTTGACCATTAACCTTAAAAATGTTACCATTGAGAGGATTCATTATCTCTATAGCACCATGGGGAAAAACAGTTTGTATCACATAAGGTCTACTCCACCGAGACCTTAACCTACCAGGGAACAAGTGTAACTGAGAATTGTACAATAACACTTGTTGATCAGGCTCAAAAGTCTTACGTTGGATGTGTTTTTCATGGAAGTTATTCATTCTTTCTTTGAATAACTTAGAGTTGTTGTAGGCATCCATCCTCAACTCATCCAACTCATACAGCTGCATATTCCTCACACAACCAGCTTCATCAATGTTAAAATTACATTGCTTAATGGCCTAATACGCTCTATGTTCCAGCTCTACAGGCAAATGGAAAGCCTTAACTATACACTACTCTATATGGAGACATGCCCAAAATGGTTTTAAAGGTTGTTCTATAAGCCCAAAAGGCATAAGACAATCTCAAAGACCAATCCTTTCTGTTTGGGCTAACTGCTTTTTCAAGAATGTTTTTAATTTCCCTATTTGCTAGTTCAGCTTGTCCATTGGTTTGAGGATGATAGGGAATAGAGATTTTGTGATGGATACCATACTTCTTCATTAAGGCCGAGAAATGCTTGTTACAAAAATGGGTGCCATTATCACTGATTTTGGCTTTATATTTTCTTTCAAAATTTTAAAACAACTTGATACTCATTAGGTTTGCAAGGGGCCGCCTCAATCCACTTAGAAACATACTCAACAGCAAGTAAAATGTATAAATAGCCATAAGAAGAAGGAAATGGTCCCATAAAATCTATTCCCCAACAATCAAAAATTTTAATCACTAGTATGGGTTGCATAGGCATCATATTTCTCCTAGTGATTCTTCCTAATTTTTGGCAAGGTTTACAAGTTTTACAAAACTAAAAGCATCCTTGAACATAGTTAGCCAATAAAATCCACTTTGAAGAATTTTAGCCACTGTTTTGTGGGTTGAAAAATGCCCACCACAAGCTTCCATCTGGCAAATATTTAAAACACCAAAAATTTCATTATTAGGCACAGACTTCCTAATGATTTGATCTGAACAATACTTAAAAAGATAGGGATCATCAAAAAAGAAATACTTAGCTTCAGCTTTCAACCTTTTGATGTCTTGAGCCTTCCAATGAGGTGGAGTCTTTCCTGTGACCAAGAAATTTACAAGGTCAGCATACCATGGTACAGTTTCAATTGAAAACAATTGTTCATCAGGAAAATAATAAAAAATTAAAGAAAATTGCTCAGAAATTTCAGGTGTAAGCCGAGAAAGATGATCTGCCACCACATTTTTCACTCCCTTTTTTTCTTTTATTGTGAGATCAAATTCTTGTAATAGGAGTATCCATCTTACCAGTCTCGGCTTGGTGTCTTTTTTTTACATTAAAAATTTCAAAGCTGCATGATCAGTGAATATTATGACAGTTGAACCCAGAAGATATGATCTAAACTTATCCAATGCAAAAACTATAGCTAGTAATTCTTTTTCTGTGGTGGAATAATTCATTTGGACAGCATTTAAAGTCTCACTAGCATAGTATATGACTTATAAGTGAATTTTTATTTTTTCTTAATGATTAAGGATTTTAAAAAAATCACTTACATTAGTGTGCATATTTGAGAAGCACATTTGGTGCCACCTTACATTATCCTAAAATAAAATAACAATATCTTAATAGGATTGGCCAGTCAACTCTAATCTAGATGGGACCGATAAAATGATTGCTAACTTTCTAAATATTAATAGTGGAAAAAGTTGGCACATTCGTTTAAGAAAAATACTACTTTGCCCACTCAATTTGCCCTCTCATTTCGACACCTCATGTATTTTATTTTATTTTTAATTTTTTTATTTACTTAATAGTTAAGGAAGTGAATATTAGTACATTGATATTTTTTTTTATATTTTCTAGAAATGTTTTAAAATGATAAAAAAATATGAATAAAAGAAATTGAAAAAAAAATAAAAAGGTGATTTTGGCCTGGTGGTTAGTTGTAACAGGCTACTCTGAGGGACAGAGTAGCACTGCTCTTCTTTTAATTTGCTTGAATGGCTATGAGATTTGGACTATCTCTCCAAGTGGCAGTTCGAATAGTGACTACGAAGCCTTTTAAAATTAAAATTAGGAAGGATGCTCAAAATCATCTCACACAATACATTTTATATATTTTAGATTTTATTTTATTTTATTTTATTTTTACTAAACTAATTAAGTTGTTCTGCTCATCATTCATACATCACATACTTTTTATGAAAAAGAGAAAAAAATAAAATAAAGGAGATATGGTGTTTGGTGTATGGAATGATAAGAAGAATTATTAAAAAATTAGAATTTATAAAAGTTTAGGGCTCATATTTTAGGATATATTGATTTCGTTTATTGTAAAGTAATTAATGAAATCACGACGTGGTGATGTGTGATTGTAAAGCATAAAAATCATTTTTATACAACCTGAATGAAGAGTTGTATCTCATAATTAATGTACAACTGGTATAGAGCACTGCAAATCTCATACTTCTGCATTCTCAAATTAACGTCTTGTCCAATCGCTGGCATTAAGAATTGATGAAGCCTCAATATATACATGAATTGCATCCATTTAAACAACTTGGCCTGGAGTACTGATCCACCTCACATATTTTAATTCCTTACTATGCCTTAGAAACGAATAGGTACAACATTATGACTACACATTTCCAAATAACAACATAGATGATGCTTAATTTCTAATTTTAAACCATGAGGATTATATTGTTCAAGATCAGGATGTTGAGATAGAAGGAGCGCCCTGCACTCTTTCACCTTCATGTTTGAGCTACTTGTTTTAACTGATGCACCAATGTAACTCCATCCATCTAAATTATTTGACTGCTCCAAAAACCACTTGGCTAGTAGATACACCCCAAACCCAATTGGCCCTACAGAAGGATCTTCGAGGGCACGAAGGAGAAGTTTTTTTTGTAAAGAAACTAAACCACGATTTCTAGTTTCGTCTCTAATACAGGCAATAAAGCTGCTAGCTTGAAATTGGTAAGATATTCTATCATAAATGACTTCTGCCAAAGTTGTCTTACCCACTCCAGCCATACCATGAATTCCTATAAAGCGAACATTATCCAATCCAATATCAAGTATGTTCATCATTTCCTCCACAAGGGATTCTATTCCAACAAGGTCCTTGGAAAGAGTTGAAAAGTTACGACTCAATCCTTGAAGTATCCTTTTAATGATTTCTTGGACAATTGTTGATTCGTACCTGGGAAAAATGTTAAGATAATTAATTATTATGAGATAGTGATAGCCTTTCAAGAGCCAAATGTATGACAATGTATTAATGTGCAATATAGCACTTATAAGGAGCATGGTTTTGGGATTTTGGTTGTAACCTCCATGCTCCCTTTGTATAAGGTATTACTCTACCATAAATAAGGGCTATCAACAAAATTAGAGTACCGTTCTCATATCTACAATATTATAGCACCCTAAATATAATGTTTAACTTTTGACCCTTACATTTCCATTGTTTTTTGGTGAGCGTTAGGAGAGCTTGGGTGTTATTTATAAATTAGAATCCATAGGAGAATTGTAGGTTTTGATAAGGAATCATGATTACTTGGTACGCTGATGATTTGGGAGTTGTTGTTGATGCCAAATCCAAAGGGACAAGGCATCATGATGTAGTTTCATATAATTGATAGTAAAGTACAAGGAATCGGCTTAGGGAGCAATGTAATGATATGCAGTCAAAAGTAACTGATGCATATAGTAAAGTGGCTAGAGGAAGGAAGTTGTAGCTCTGAGGATGAAGGAAAGCCATAGAAATGCTAAATTTTAGAGGAATAGATATGGATACGATGAGATAAGATGAGATTAAGATGAAATGTTTTTTGTATCCACACCTAATCGTGGCAGTAGCACTTCTCTAACAAAAAAGTAATAGATCATAAGGATCAAATGTTTAATTTATTTAATTAAAGGGATTAGATTTCACATCAAGAATTTATAATTTTTGTCACATGAGCTAGATCGCTACCTGAACAACACGAGTCTAACATGTGTATTTATATGGATCCAATTAAATTTGATTGGTACAACCAGCCAGAATCCAATTTTATGCAAGTACAAATTCGAGAATCTCCAACATATCCATGCATGCTCTCGCTATAAGAATAAAAGAAAAAAATGTTACCTAAGATGAAAATGCCATCCGGATATGTTGCCCACTTCTTTCAAAGCAACTCTCCACGTTTGCATCGTCTCCATATCAATATTAGGGTCTTCTTTAGGCCTAGCAAAAGCTTCTGCAAAAGCCCCAGTTTGGTTTTGTATCCCAGAGGGATCGACACGGTAGAAAATAGGCAAAAGTGTCAAACCTGTCTCTCTCATGCATTCGACAATCTGGGCAAGTTTAGTCAAGCACCATCTTGAGGAAGCATAGTTTTTTGAGATAATGGGGATGGCATACATGGATTCACGTATTGCTTTCAAGAGCTCTTGAGAAATATACTTTCCTCGCTCAAGTTTCTCATCGTGTTTAAAGGCGATAATGCCTTTCTTTTCTAAAGCAGTGTATAAATGGTCTGTAAAACTCTTGCAAGTGTCTTCGCCATGGAAATTGAGGAAAACATCATGTATCCATCGAGGTCTCGGAGAAGAGGATGAAGATGTACTGATGATGAGGCTCCTTGAGTGCTTAGGGGAACCATTGGACACTTGAAAAAAAGAAGAAGCTTGTTTAAAGAAATGTTTGCTAGTAATTTGGCGATCACTTGGAGAGAATTATGAGAAGAGCTAGCAGTACTAACAGGCTAGCTAGAGATATATATACGAAAGACTCCCTTTCTTTCCAAACTATCAAACAATTTAATGAACATCACCATTAGTGGGAATCAGGCCAGCTTGATCATGGGTTGATGTTAATTTCAGCCTAGAAGACGTAAACATGAAGACGGAACTTAAGAAAATTTGAGATCAGTTGACTTGGACAATTGATGCACATTAATGGTCTTGGCCGCGGGTTTCCACTGCCAATCACGTCTTCCAGTACGGCATGATCACAAGTCCAAACTTCCAGTTGATCTATTGTTTGGCAAACCGCGTCATTAGAAGATTTTATTCTTCATCTGAAATTTAGGTTTCTGCAAAATATATTGGGAAATAGGCATAAACTTTATATTTGGTAAATATCCGACCGTGTTTATGTTAAGAAAGTTGTTAATTTGGTAATACAAGTTATTTTTGTGCTTTTTTTTTTCTTCCAAAGTATTAATTTTGAGTTAAAGACATTTGTATAATTTTAGGCTTTCTTTTTAACTTTGGCTTGATTTTCTTGATTTCAATTACTTTATTTTATTTTATGTTGATTGATTTTTTTATAGATTTTTTAACATGGCATGTTGATTAGGCATTTTAGTTTCTCTTAAAATGCAAACTATCTATTTTAACGAGGCATATTACGTGATTAGTTTTGATACACCAACTGGGTAACATTTCAAGCCCGTTTGAATAGTGAAAGTGTTTCATCTCAGCTCATAATTACAATTTTTTCAAATTTCCACATAAAATATAATAAACAATTCAACTTTCTCAATTTTCAAAATAATAATAATATTAAAAAAATAATATTCTAACAATATTTTATTCAATTTTCATCTCAATTCATCTCATCTTGACTCGCTATCCAAACGACACCTTAATGTTCCGAGTTTGAATTAACTATGTGCTCGGTAATTCTATTTAGATGGTAGATTTTGTAACCCACTTTATTTTAGATTCTAATTTACAGTAGTATATCCCCAATCCAATTATTAGCAGGTAATTTGTTGGATTTGTGATAAAGTGTTTTTTGCTTGCTTGAGATCTTGATGGCTCTGTCTCACTCTTGCTAGAAAATACAAACATAATTAATGCTTTTAGAAATCTATTAAAGCATCCCAACAAAAAAGAAATCTATTATAGCATCAACCATTTTTTCAAACCTGGAAAATGACTCTTTTATCTTCCAGCAACCGAAAGTTCTTGTCTACACGTAATACAGTTTTATTAGCCACTTTGGCTAGATTTCAATTTGGTTCTTGTTGGATTCTTGATGTTGTCAGTTTTAGGCACTACAAGAAAAAAGTCTTTTTCCAGCACCAAATTTCGTCACTAATACTATGGAAAATCGCCAGAAATACCCATTCTCGTCGATTTTCAATCGTCGCATGTTCGTAGGAATTGTTTGCTTTTTTTTCGAAAAATCAGCGGAAATGTGTATTCCATTATCATAGAAAATCGTTGAGAAAAATTTTTGTGGCGATAAATTTTCGCTGCAAATACTCTATAAATCGCCGCAATAAATCTTTTTCCAACGAATATTTGTTTCGATGCTAAAAGCTTATGGGAACCATAAAGAGTTTTTGCGACGAACATCCTTTGCCACAATTAGACATTTCCATTGATCATGAAATCATCAAAAATATTTATTTCCTTTCCATCGAAAATTTTCGACGCTAAAAGATATTTGCAACGTACGTTAATTGTTGCAAATAAGTATTTTCGACGACAAGTGACCTTTAAGTCGCTGCAAATAATCTGTTAAAAAATTTAAAAAAAAAAATTTACTTGTGAAACGTTTCACTAGTATCATTATCCTTACGATATCTTTTTATAGTATCATAAATGTGGATTAACTTCTTAATCCACATGAAACAGATTTACTAACCTATAAAAACATCTTAAACCAAGACCTTCTGTAAGCAACTACCTAAGTTTTGAACTCTAACTACCTAAGACATTCTGTAAGCAATAAATTAAAAGCAAGATTACAAAGCATCTAGATTAATAACCATTGCCATTTTTTGTGATAAAACAAGTGCCAAAGTATAAGCATTTAAAGAGGTTGTTATCTACCAAACAGTCAGCATGCCCGATGGGGTCAGATAAAGACATAAGATTGAGAAATTACCTGGCGAATACGCATTTCACGAAGGCGAATCTGTGCATATGCTTTATCTTTTGCCAAAGCAGTGACATCACTAAGAAAATAAAAAGCACCTCTTGATATAGCTAAAAAATATGGATCATTCAATAATAGCTATGTAGAAAACTGGGGGAGAGAGAGAGAGAGAGAGCCAATTACCTTCGTGAATACATATCCAGCAATGAGCCATTATCATCCACTAAATATAAATCAAACTAACTCCAACTGCAAAGGGAAGGTGTATTGTAATTGAAATAGTATAATACAAGTCCAATGTTATTAAACATAGAGCAATGAGATGAGATCAAAATCACGACACAGCAAGTTCAGGTTTACCTAGTGTAACGACCCCGCCCCGCGAAGGACGGAATCACCTCTTACGTACCTATTCTTAGAGTATTTTCTTTTTCCTTTTTGTTTTCTTCTCTCTTCTTTCATACATGGTCGATCCAACAGGGAAGACACTAAGCGTCCCCCTCTCTCTCTGCAATAGTGCCTTGCTCCCCAGCCTTTTCATCACTTCCTGGACGTTTAAAACATTAAAACAAAAGTAAGTCTAATACTCAGTAAGTAGTACACTATGCAGTGAACATACTAGGCATCAATTCTTTTCCTTTAGAAAACATGCATACATAACATTTGCATTTTTATTCCATGCATAAACATTCTTAGACATGACTAAGCTTTCATGCATAAACATTCTTTTCATGCTTTTCATGCTTTACATCTTTTCATGCGTAACATACTTTTCATACATTACATCTTTTCACTTCATAGGCCATTGCACACTATTACGCCCCGTGTGCTAGGGTTAGCGGTCTTTCAACCTATGGATTCGCCCGTGGCCACGGGTTGGAATCCCATTCCGTCAAGGTGCAGCACTGGGTGCACTACCAGATACTACGACCCGGCATTGCAAACTGCCCGTTCATTCATTGGGTACCCCTTTTCATGCATGTGGCCGTTACGTATTTTTATTCATTGAACGTTCATTTTCTTTTAATCCTTCGTACTTTCATTTATTTCAGTCCTTTTCATTTAACAGTTCATTCATAGGAAAGGAACGTCATTTAAAATCATGAACTTAAACATCGTTCAAAGAGGCACGAGCTTAAACATCATTGAAAGGTATGAGCTTAAACATCATCTTTCAAGACATCCTTTAAAACGTCAGTTCTCATTGAAAGCATGAACTTAAACGTCATTTAAAAACAGAAGCTTAATCATCATTCAAAACCATGAGCTTAACATTGTTTAAAAGCGTGAGTTTAAACATCGTTTAAAAACGTAAGCTTAAACATCGTTTAAAGCAAGAGTTTAATTACCATTAAAACACGAACTTAAACATCATTCAATTTAAAAGCACGAGCTTAAACATTATTAAATAGCATGGGCTTAAACATCACTTTTCAAGACTTCCTTTAAAATGTCAGTTCATGGCATCCTTTAAAACGATAGTTCTCAAGGACATTTTAAAACGTCAGTTCTCAGAGATATTTAAAGCATCAGTTCATATGGACATTTTAAAACTCATTTAAAGCATCATTTGAAGCATAAAACATGAGACGTTCCTTTCCTTTCCTTTCCTTTGCATTTAAACCTTTTCATCATCTTTCTTAGTTCAATGCATATGCATTATCATGAACAAGGTACATTTTCATGCTATACTACATGTAGGAAAAATCATAAGTTTCTTGAGAGAGCATGCATGAAAATCTCATGACTTAGAACCTACATGCATGCGTTACCTTATACATGTACACACAATTATAATCGATAGGATACTTAACAGGGGCTATCAAAGAAGGGCTTCTACATACTATATACATTTATTCTTTCACATTTTAGAAACATTCGCAATGAGAGAGATATTCTTTCATAAAGAGAGCATGGTGTAAGAAGCCTGGTCATAGCTACTTACCTGCGAGCTCTACTAGTGAGTCCATTTGAACTTGAAGGTAGACTCCTAGTCCTATTCAATAAAATGAGGTAGATATATTAACATCCACCTTACTTTAAGCCTTACAAATCGATACACTCACAGGCTCACTTAAATTCTAACTTGGAATTAAACTTTCCCTTAACCCGTTCGTCTACCCATCAAGCATGGCACTAAGTCAAAACATTAAAATCTTCATTCTAAACATTTTAAAGAAACTCATGGAAGTAAATAACATGCTTGCCATCTCTCTAAAATTAAACGTAACATAAAATATAACAAGGTTACCCGTTTAATAGACTTTAAAACTTTTAAGCACTTAAGCTTATGCTTTACTTACTTAATACCATTTAAAGCAAGATATAAATTACAAGACCCAAGCAAGATCTCTTAAACCAAAACTCTAGTATCTAAAAAAATAGATTTCCAACCAACATCAATAAAAGGCACATGGTACCAATATATATATATAAATTAAAATCACTTTAATCATCATCTATGGTTAAACCAAGTTTAAGAATAACTTAGCAAAATTTGAAATATAGGAAATCACATAGCAAAACCCACTTTAACATATTCGGTTTGGGCTAAAACTAGAGCACTCATACTTATTTGCAATATAGGAAATTAACTACATCAAAACATAAGCTAAAACAACTCAATAGGCTTCCAAAATCACATTAAAAGTAAATAAGTTAAATTAGGATTTTTACCTTAAACTCTTAGCTTCCCAAAGCAAGCTTACTAGCTTAAATTAAATTTCTTAGTGGCTTACATAGGCCATAGATCCTGAAAAAAAGCATGCTTAAGATCACAACTAAGTTTCCACTAATATAGCACTTAAAGGCATGATAAAATCAGAACATAACTTAGGCTTAACCATCAAGAAGAACTCAACAATACAGCTCCTAATCACATTCGGTTGAAACCCAGAAAACAGAGCACACGGCTGGAGCCAACATGAGGAGTTACACAACTGGAAATTAACAGGAAAATGGAGCAACACACGGATGGAAATCACAGAACATATACATGGCTGGGAACCTAGAAAACAGAGCATATTCCTTCCATTTGGTTATCAACTAGCTAGAGCATAAATTAGGAGGAACAAGTGAGGAAATAACTCAGAAAATCACTACACAGCAGTCGGCCAGCACAGGAAATCCGAAACTCCCATGGCATAGTTCACTCGGCAGTCCCATAATCACAAGAAGAAATTGGAAAAACAGAGCACTACCTGGTTTAGCAAGCCACGAACGGGAGGAGAAGGAGAACCGAAGGCCAACCCAGCAAATTTCGTCCTCCTGGAGATGCTTCAGCCGAACTTAAAATTTAGGAGGAGATGGGGAATCGGTTTGAAGAGAAGAGGAGAGGTGTTCGGTGCAGGTGAAACCGAGAGGGTCCTTCTCTTTTTTTCTTTTTTTTTTTCTTTTTCATGGGGTTAGAATGGCTGGAACTAGAGCTTGAAGAAGCTCTCCTTGGCTTGCTTTGGAAGCCAAAACCAGCGTGTAGGAGAAGGATAGAAAGGAGACCTGATCGGCTTATCCAAGAAGCTTGAAGTGTCGTATAAGAGAGAGGGGTCCGAATGGTATGGGGGAGGTCGGTCAACCATGGTGATAAAGTGGGTCAAGGCTTCTCTTGGAAGCTAAATGAATGGATGGTGTGGATTAGTCCTTGGAAAAAAATATGCTTATCCTATGGTGGATAATATTTGGGCCACTCTTTAATTAAATAAAAAGATAGGGGCTTTAGAAAATATATTTTAAGATCTGAAAATATTTCCTTAAATTATTTTAATGATCCACATTAAAATAAAAGCACACATATCTTAAAATAAAATAATAAAATATTAAAATCATAAAAATCTTCATCTCAAAAATATTTGATTTAAGAAATTAAATTAAAGGAAATGACGTAAGGACCTACGTAGTAGGATGCGGGTATTACACCTAGAGACTTTATGGCTAAGATAAATATGGCTTAGAATGAAGTCTGATGCACTGAGAACTCCAACAAGCTGACACTTGCAAAAATCCCAGAGAAGAGCCACAGAGAGTCCCTGGAAGTAGTTTCTCAAATGTCATCTTTTTAATATGACATTTGGGAAATAAGTTTTACACTTTTCTTCTGTCTTTATATTCCATAGTTTAATTCGTTGTTCAAGTAATCTGAGCATAAGATCTGGATCTTTATAGCAGAGGACTGGGTTATAAAGTTTCAGTTTTTGTTGTGTTGAGATTGTGAATTTGGCTTATTGAATTACTAAAACACATAACATCCTTACCATATAGTGCACAAAAGTCTAATATTTCACCAAATAGTTAGGTCAAATGTACACAACTTTGATAATTTCCATAACAATACTAGCAGAACTCCCAAGTTATGTTCTGGAGGTGCTTGGAACTCACGGAATCTCTATGGCATGAAATGTGGAGAAGTCAATACAACATAATTATTTAGGAAGATAAAAACAAACAGAATAAACACGAAAAAGTGTTTTAAGATTATTCGTTTACTGAGAGTTAAATAGGAAGTACACTGTTTCCTCTGTGCAATGAACTTCATTAAGCTGTCGACACCAACATTATAATTAATAGGAGAAAAGATAGAAAGACAAGACACAAAAAATACAAATAATGAAATTGTATGATGAATCGCATTACAAAGCAATCTCTATAAAACAGTGCCTGTATTTATTTATTTTTTGCACCCTGGCAGGAAAACAGAGAAGAACAGAGAGGGCTTGATAGGCATGCATGGCCAATAAGGGAATGACTAAATATCCAGAGCAACTTAGCAACAACCAAGATCACATTCAATGTGCATAAATGTCTGCACTACTTATATTTTCAGCATAAAACTGGTTGTAATTATAATAAAAAATGCCACATCAAGCTATAAGTCAAGCGACTTAAACAGCAGCAAGTTCTTTTGTCTCTCAGGTTCTTCAAGTTTTCAACATTTTTCCCTTGATTGCTTAATGAATTATATTTATAAAACATCCAGAAAAGATTGCTAACAATTTCTGCATGACTAAGTAACAACAGAAATGCTAATTGAGTAATGAAGAAATGACACATCTGCTTCCATTGGTTATGTTTTGCCATCCACTATTTAAAAAGACACCACGTTTTGAGGGGTACCACAAGGGTACAAGGTTACGAAGAACAAGACAAAACCATTGATGATATCCTGGAAGAAAAAAAAAATCTATAATGGATATGAATTCAAGATGCAATTAGCCTAACTAGAATATGTAATACGAAGTGGCACCTACTACATATTTAATTAATAGGACGGAACTAGAAAAACACTTAAATTCTAAACAGGAAAAATCAAAGGAAACATGCTTTTAACCTGGCAATCTTACTTTAGTATCAGATGAGGCACAAATGCGCAGTACAAGATTCAGTTTATTAATAAGCAATTATTAACAAACTGAATCAGGAGTTTGTTGACATTCTTTACCATTATATATTATATAATATATCAGGAGTTTTAGAAACCCCATTAATAAAAAACCTCTATAGCAAGTGAGCAGACAATCATCAAATTAACAAGTCAACTAGTAACAGATCCATGTGCAAAATGTCTTCATTGCACACAGTATACACATCTTTTAGGCCCCCAAATAAGGATAGAAGCTAATCAAGTAAAAGAGAACTGATTCCGAAATTGTCAATGACCGCTATTAATAATTGAGCATGAAAAGGGCTAAATGTTTAAATCACTTACAGGTATACCAGAGGTTGCATCCCAATCATTTGGAAAATACTGCAACAAGTAGCCATAACAATGATATAAGAACAAATAAACAAGCCACGACTATAATAAACCATATGATGACAATATTCTTCTTCTAGTCCAAGAGAACAAAAGACTCACAAAATCCAAGAAATGCCAAAAAGAGCATGGCAGCCACAACAATGATAAGAGCTAGTCTTTTGCATGGCAGAACATCAATAGCATAGCCAGATAATGGAGAAGGTCAGACCAAAAAGCACAAACCAAACGCAAGGGTTCCTCAGTCATTCGTTAAAATATATAAAACATTATACCACTATGAGCTAGTACTAGTATGTAAAAATTTGGCATTTCCCAAAAATTATACAACAATTCTAGATACTCTTAAAAATGGATCCTAGAATAAAAATACAAAATTTAAGAATGAAACATAATCAGGAATATACATGCATAAGTGACACAAAAACCTTTTAAGGTATCTGCTTTGAAAATACATACACATTTTCTCTGAGAAACCAGTATACAATCCACACTTTACAATGGGGGAGACTTTTACCTTGCAAATTGCAGTATTCAGCACTTAAAATGTAACTGAGAGACTACCATGGTAACACCAGCATGTTGATAAGTTTGCTTATAGTTATTTCAGTACAACTTATAATTGAACAAACATAATCTATAAAATAAGAATTGAAATGATAAATACTTTTTTCTTTGATTGATTAATAATAATTTTATTAATGGTACAAAGTAGAAAGTAGGCATAGCCCATATAAGGAGAATTATTAAACAGTGGTAATAGTTGACAGGCCAAATGAGGCTCGATTGCTGTATGAGAAGCTTCAGTCTCACCCAAATGTGCAAGTAAGCAAGAACGCAAGACAATTCATGGCGTTTAAGTAACTACCGATTTTCTGTCTGTATTTGTCGGTGAAGAGTCAAAGTTACTGAAAGGTTTCAATCTAGCATGGCAGTGTGAGTAATGAAAGGTTCAAAGTTACTTATGTCAATGCCTAAGAACTATATTCTGTGTAGGCATTTTTCTTTTCCTGATCATGGCAATATTATAGTTTTCAAGGTTAAATTTCCCACCACCAATGAGAAATAGTTCTAGACATATTATGGGGATTTATGGGGATTTTCTAGAATTGATCACACATAACAAGGTATATTCACTTTTCTTTTTTCCTGTTTCTATCTAATAGTCAATGTCAAATTACAACTCTAACAAGCCATGGAGATGATGAAGTTCACAACAAGCAAGCCTTTTTAATCAAGAGCCTCTGTATTAGCATAAGGTTCAATCAAATGCACTAGAACAATGTACACCTATCTTCAAAACTTATTGCGTGGTTGTACATCACAATCTGAAAATTTGAAAAATCCCCAAATGCATTCACAAACTAAAAAATCCATGTAAGCACACAAGAATTTGATGCAACATTTAAGGAAACACAACCAAATGATGCCTTACCTTCATTTTACAACTACAAGGATCTAAATAATTTAAGCAATTGTCATAGATTAGTGTATCTAGTTTACCTTTAGACCATAGAGCTCGAGCAAGCACTTTGTCTACAGGTCCTCACCTCTATTTGAAGGCAATGCTGATTTCAAAAAACTAACACATAAGTGATCTATTCTGAAAGATTGACTAGATATAACTTATAATCCGCAAAATGTATTTTAAAAAATTACAAAGTAGAACAACTTATTGTGTGGAGATCTCATAGTAGATAATCTATGAATGTTTTATATATATATATAAGTAGTTTAATCTATCAATACTTAGAGAAAACTTCTGGATTTAAAAAAAAAAGGAAAGTAAATTGCATGTTTGTGGATCACAAAATGGAAATTAAAGCTGGTAAAAATATGTGAAAAAAGATGTAGCAGCAAGACCCAAATCTTAAACCAACCACCCCACCAGCTTTTGAACCCTAAAGAAACCCAATTTCACCAATCCAAAACCACAACTCATATGCACAAAACAGACCCACAACACAGATGCACTAAAAAGACTCACAACTCAGATGCACAAAAAAAGAACCACAACTATCTTCTGCACTAAAATGCCACTGCCCTAAAACAGAACCACATAACTGATGAAGTTTGTAGTGCGTGCGGCCCAAAGGCTAGTTGTGCTGGGGCGGGGCCCCCACTACCCACCCCTAGTAGGGGGCCCCTTCAAAAATTCCCTACGTGTCATGTGCAAGCGATCGGGCACGACAACAAAATTGTTAATGTTTACCAGAGATAGAAGCATGTTAGTCACCAGCTCCTCCTCATGTTCCTAGACCCAGGCGTACACCAGTTGGATACGGGCCCTCCAAGCTGTAAATGTTCCCTTTTAGTGGCCAAACCATGAAAGTAAATAGGAACTCTCGCACCGTCAAATTGGGATATTCCTCCCCCAAGGGCTCCAAAACCATGCGCCACACTACACAACATGCCAAAAGGGTCCTCCAAGTGAAGGGGTATAGTTGAGCTGGAGCCAAACCCAAGAAATCTAAGACATCGCGGACTATGTGGCAAAAGGGAGGCCTGAGCCCGAGAGAGAATGCAGAGCAACCCTCTCTGAGTTACCCGCTGAGTTGATGGAGGTATGGCCGGACTCTGGAAGCTCCACGGCCACCTACCCCTGGATCGAATACTACCCACGAAGAGCATCCAAAATGGTAGGGCCTAAGGCAGAAGTCCAGGTAGATCCGTTGAAGGAGGAAGGCCTATTGCGAGAAACACTCCTTGAGGCCATGGGTAATGTTTCGATGGAAGGGAATGGTACGAAAAGTGAATGGTGGGAAGAAAGAAAGGAGTAGTCGGCAGAAAGGAAATGCCCAAAAATCGAATGAAAGCTATGGTGGAAACCATAAATGGAATTAAATAAGATGGAGGGCAACGGTTGGAGAACCCGAGCATTAGATGCAATGGGACAAGATGAAGCAACGATTACACATGTTCTTGAGAAAGAATACGAGAGAAGGGTAAGTGTCAAGGAGTGGAGGAATTCTTTAATTCCCTCCACTCTGGCCAGTAGGGAATTCGCGGGGTAGTTGGAATGGAGATCTAAATGCGTTGGGCCAAGCCTATACTATCCTACGAGACCCACGATTTGTGAAAAGAGCAAACTGGAGGAATCCGAAGAAACCTGGCCCAGACGGTGTCCACCACGAAAGGGGGATTGGGTCGGCAGCTCGTCCCCTCTCCTTGTCCCAATGCACTAAAGGGATTAAGACCACTTAGGATCTGGTTCCCAGGGAATCAACTGCATTAAATACACCTCTGAGTGACCTCCCCCAAGGTCGGGCTCGATGCCTGTTGCTGATTGCCGCATTAAATGTCGTATCCCACCGTCACCAAGAAAAAGGGAGAATGATCGTGACAAACGGATTTCACGAGGAGCGATGCAAGAGCGAACCTAGGACAACGGTTAAAAAAAGGTAGAAAGCTAAAAAGAAACCTATAATATTATAACAATTCATTAAAATTTTAAAAAGATAATAAATTTACAAGAAAGTGATCAACTCTCCTCTCTACATATCCATCACAACGTGGATGCATATCATGATTCATGACCATCTATAATATCTTTTAGTACTCTAAGAGCCAAAAGGATTGATTCTCCAACCCTACCTATAATATCTTTCTTTAATTTTATTTTATTATATTAGTGGATGGATAGGATTAACATAATATTCCCATTATCTTTGTTTTCAGACTAAAGCATTAGCTTTTTCTATATATGTTCGAATCTTCGAAGCAGGCAAACACCTATAATTACGAAATAAGATTGTCAGGTTATATGAAATGTCAACATGCATGCATAATGCGGAAGAAAACAAAAATGGGGTAAGTTATTGCCAGGGCGGCTCAATGGGTTCAGGGCCTAAGGCTAAGTTTTTTATTGAGGTTTTTTTATTTTAAAAAGTAAAATTAAATAAAATTATTTTAATTTTAATTTTTACATTCTATTTTTATTTAAAAATAATTTCAATCTTTTGCCAAGTAAAATTGTTGATTAAGACTTTATACTACCTTTTCAACTAATAACCAACTTAATCTTTATTAGAAAATTATCGATTTAGAGAAGATTTTATCAAATTTAGTTTTATAAGACGTGCTTTAGGCTCTTAAGCGCCGTTTGGGAACACAACTGCTTTTAGGTATTCTCAAATTCAACCTTTTTACTCTCATTTCTTAAAATTAAAAAAAAAACATCTTAACTCAAACTGTTTCACTACTATTCACAGATATTCTGAGATATTCTTAGTATATAAAAGAGACTTAAAAGCAATTATAATCATTATTTTCAACAAAGTTCTATAAATAACCAACACATTTAGGAAAAATTATACAAAAAATTTTTATGAACACTCGAAAATTAGATATTGCTATTTATAAAATTTACATTATATATTAAACTAACTATGACAAAAGAGAAGTGTATTCTTAGAAGGAGAGTACTTGAAATAATTATTATGTGGGATAAATTTAAAATTAATAATGAAATAATATCTATTTAATACTTTTGAAGTTCTCTTATTGGGTTAATTAATTTTTTTAATTAGATTATTTTTTTTCTTTTAAAAAAATTATACTTTTTAGACTTTTTTTGGGGCAGCTTCTTCCAGTAGGGGCCTTAGGCAATTGCCTAATTCGCCTAGTGGAAGAGCCAGCCCTAGTTATTGCACATCTTTCATACATCTTTATTAAATAAAATTTTAAGTTACTTGCAAAGTCAGACCTTGATTTTCAACTTTTGTAAAATTGATATATGAATTTTAAAAAAGTCAAAATTAGATATCTCCATCAATCTACTATTAGGAAACTAATGAGAAACGGATAGGTTTGAGAAGTGAGATGAGAATTTTTTATTTTAGATGAAATTTAAAATATTATTTTTAAATATTATTATTGTTTTGAGATTTGAAAAAGTTGAATTGTTTATTATATTTTGTGTGAGAGTTCGGAAAAGTTATAATGATGAGATGAGATAAGAATTTTGTGTCTCATTTGGTGCCTCGTTTGTTTTTACAGTTCATCTTAACTCATCTCATCTCATCTCATCTCATCTAATTATTACAACTTTCTTAAATTTTTATATAAAATAAAATATACAATCAATGTTTTCAAATTACAAAATAAAATAATATTAAAAATATATATTCTAACAGTACTTTATTCAACTTTTTAACTTTAATTTCAACTCATCTAATCTATAAAAACAAATGAGGCCTGTCAAATTTTTATTAGGTGACCAGTGGCATTAATATCTACGCCGACAAATCAGAGGTGGTTGACTGATACATAGATGTCACGTGGCAATCCTCCCATTATTTTTCTAAGGAGAGATTGACAGAAATACATAATTTTGAATTTTTTTTTCAAAACATTGAGGTATTAATTTTACGCAAATTTCAAAGTGAAGTCTTGAATTGCTAAACAAGAAATCGTAAGTACTAGTTTGGACTTTACAACCCAAAACAAAAAAAACACGAAAGTGATCTTAGCACGTTATATTAATTTAGGGTAGTGCTACTGACACGAACGCTAATTCACTTGAAAAAAAATAGAAAAAGGAAAGCCAAAGATGATCCTAGGAAACGGCCATGGTCGACTGAAAAAAAAAAAAAATGGTAAACAGAAGTAGTTTAAGGTGCCAAGAACATGAAAGATTCAGCTTGCTGTGAAGGCTTTTTTTAGTTGGCTTCGGGTTTACTTTCCTACATAGTCGCACTTGGATGGCACCAATAATTTTTGAGTTCATTCGTGTTGTCAACAGAGCAGGTGAGTCAACATCGAACCACTATTGGCACCATCCTGAATTCAATATTTCATGATAATGTCCTTCATCTCCTGACCCAAAAACAACCAGGAATAGATGCAGTACTGCAGGTTGACCAACTTATAAACTTCTAGATTAATCTGTATAACAAACAAGAATTAAAGCTCATGACTAGAGGACATGTTTTTAGTGATTTTAAACAATGAGTATCATAAAATTAATATAATGCTAATTAAGAAGAAAAGCTCTTGAGTTAGACCTTTCATTCCACCGGTTTTTATGAGAACGATCTAAGACCCAATGGATTGCTGAAAGCATTCACTCTAAAGATCAAGCTAGGAGTTTCTTGGATGAAAAATTCTATTCATCATCCCCACACACCACACTTTTTTTTTTCTCTTACCGAATGTGTGATATGGATAATGAGTAGAAGAATTCAATAAGTTTAAGAAGAATAAAAAAAAAAATTAATAATAATAATAAAAAAAAAAGCGTGATGTGTGGTATGTGAAAATGATGAGTAGCAAAACTAAATTACCCAGAACACACGTGATTAACCTGGTTTAACTTCAAAACAAAGTCACCTTCTAAATTAACCTGGTTTATTTAGTATGGCAAGAAGATTATTGAAGTTTGAATAATTGTTATGCAGGGAGCCACACGATAGGAAATGCCCAGTGCACCAACTTCAGGCAGAGACTCTACAACCAGTTAGGCAATGGGCTACCCGACAGCACAGATGATGAATCATATGCTGCCCAATATGCCCGAGATCAGGCGGTGATCAGAACCGGTTTTTCTTGGACTTTGTCAGCCCAACAAAATTTTACAGCAGCTATTTCAAGAACTTGTTGTATTCTAAAGGCCTTTTAAGCTCTGATCAAGTTCTCCTCACAAAGAACCAAGCATCCATGGAATTGATGAAGATATATTCAGAAAACAACGAGCTGTGCTTCGACCAATTTATTGAGCTCACAACAAACGTTGCTACCCAAGGTTCTACCAGATAAAATATAGTGATACGTACGCCACCTTGTATTCTGTTACTACCCTTCATTCTGTTAGGATTGGATTGTTAGCACTGTCAGAACATTCCTTATCTTCCATTATACATTGTAGTCTATATATAGTACGTACTGTGTATACAAAGCAAGTGAAATGATATTCAGTTAGTATTTTTCTCTGCTTTTCCATCGTCAATCAGCCTTCCTCTGTGCTACTCTCAACATGGTATCAGAAGAATGAGCCAATCCACCTCTGACACTGACGCAGAAACTCTCCCTAATATAGATTCCACCATGCCTCGCAATACTGAAACCAACCCTCAAAATCCTGCAAGTCCTTACTATATTCAGACTGGTGAAGGAGCTTCAACCCCACTCGTTCTAGATCTACTCACAACAGAGAACTATGTAGTTTGGGCTAGAACCATGCGACGAGCTCTCAATATTAAAAATAAACTTGGATTCATCGACGGAAAAATTTCCAAACCTTCCAATGTGTCTGATCCTCTACATGCTCCGTGGGAAAGATGCAACAATATGATCATTGCTTGGATCCAACATTCAGTTGGCTCTGAACATCAGTCGAGCATTGCCCATGCAGATTCCGCAGCCAACGTGTGGAATGACCTTCGGGACAGGTTCTCAATCCAAAATGCTCCACGCATTTTTCAGCTAACCAAATCTATCTCTTCTCTTACGTAGGAAGAATACACAGTCAGCCAATATTATAACAAACTCAAAAGCTTCTGGGATGAATTGGAAATTTATGAACCTATGCCTCTTTGTACGTGTGGTTCGGTGAAAACTCTCCTGGAATACACACACCGCAGCAAAGTCATGCAGTTCCTCATGGGACTCAATGATTCTTATGATGCTATTCGAGCCCAAATCCTACTCCATGATGATATTCCTCCACTCAACCGTGTCATATCCATCGTCCAGTAGGAAGAACGATGTAGGCAACTTTACTCTCCTTCATTGCCCATCACAATGGTTGCCAGGGGACCGGATCAACGCAATTCTCCTCCCTCACGGAAGGACCGCCTATTTTGTTCACATTGCAACATCTCTGGACACTCCCTGGAACTCTGCTTCAAAGCTAATCCTCATCTTCCCGTGTGCTCTCACTGCCGTATTCCAGGACATACCAAAGAAAAGTGTTATAAGCTCAACGGTTTTCCCCCTGGCCATAAGCACCACAATAAGTTTAAATCATTTGCTAATCAATCTACTCTTGAGCAGGAACAAATCAGCCATGGACCACCAATTACTCAAGAGCAGTACAGCCACCTCATTACTCTACTCCATCCCTCTAATCCAGCTACATCCACATCTGCAGCTAACCATGCCAGTACCTCTAATTCTCCTCCTGTCTCTGGTATTTCTTCTTGCAATTCTACTTGGATTCTTGACACTGGAGCTATAGATCACATGATCTGTAGTCCCTCACTGTTCACTCACAACATTACCTCGGTTTCACACAACATTAAACTGCCAAATGGAACCACAACAGCAGCAACACACCTCGGTGATGTCCAACTCACCGAATTCTTAACACTGAAAAATGTCCTATATGTACCTGCATTTTATTTCAATTTGATTTCAGCAAAGTCATTGACATCTCATTCGCATTGTTGTCTAATTTTCCTCTCAAATTGTCGTTATATACAGGACCTTTCATCTTGGATGACGATTGGACTGGGGAAGGTGCATAATGGCTTATATCACCTCAGAACACAGAGATCCAACCCCACTATTTTGCATTCTTTTGAATTCTGTTCCAATGTTGTTAATTCCTCCAATGTATCCAAACTTGATGAATTTGAATTATGGCACTATCGGTTTGGACACAGTTCAATGACTCACCACATGATCAATGACATTTACAAGAACAAATCTAAACCCAAAGTGTTTCCCAAAACCCCCTGTGAAATCTGCCCAATTGCAAAGCAACATAAGCTACCCTTCCCTTCATCTCAAATCACGGCAACCAAGCCTTTTGACCTTATCTCAGCTGACATTTGGGGTCCAAATAGAACATATGCATACAATGGTGCCAGATACTTTCTCACAATTGTTGATCAATATACTCGTTGCACTTGGATTTACATCCTTCAAACAAAACCAGAAGCTCGAAAATCTCTTCAGAATTTTTTTGCTCTCATCAAAACTCAGTTCACAACTCAAATCAAAACTATTCAAACCGACAATGGAGCTGAATTTCACATGCCACATTGTTTCCAATCCAAAGGTGTCACACACCAATTAACATGTGTCGCCACACCCCAACAAAATGCTCTAGCTGAACAGAAACACCAGCACATCCTAAATGTTGCAAGAGCATTGAAATTTCAATCGGGTCTTTCCATGCATTATTGGCCTGACTTCATCACCACTGCAGTTTACTTGATAAACCGAACCCCTTCTCCTCTCCTTCATTTTTAGTCTCCTTTCGAACTTCTCTATAACACCAAACCCAACTACCTTCATCTCAAAGTATTCGGCTGTCTCTGTTTTGCCTCAACCAACAGCCATGATCACTCCAAATTTGAACCAAGAGCTCGACGATGCATGTTCCTTGGCTATCCATATGGTGTCAAAGGATACAAGCTCCTCGATCTCAATACAAACCAAATATTCTTGTCCCGTGATGTCATATTTCATGACGCTATTTTTCCACTCAAACAACTTCATACCTCAGTCCTAAACAAATGCCAACAACCATCTCCATTCCAATACACTACCCATTCTGATATTCAATATCAAACATCTTCCGAAACACCAATCCAACCTTCCCAGCCCCATACCACCTCTCCTTCCTCTAACTCCTCCACTCCACCCAATTCTTCTTCATCAACCGAAACACCACTTCAAGTCCTTCAGCCTAACCAAAGTTCCAACCCCATCAGCATCCCAAGACATTCCACCAGAATTAAAAATGCTCCAGCTTATCTTAAAGAATTCCATTGCCAGCAAGCTACTGCACCAGCCCCTCTTCAATCAGCATCTGAGCATGAAGATCATGGTTTTCTCAACAATCCAAAGGTAAATTTTCCTGTCGCCTCTGTGCTTTCTTATCACACCCTCTCACCTTCTTTCAAGGCTTTTACTACCTCCATTTAAATACACCATGAACCAACCTCTTATACACAAGCTGTCAAAGAACCAATATGGCGTGCAGCAATGGAGCAAGAGCTTACTGCCCTCGAGCTTAATGAGACATGGTCCATGGTCGATCACCCTCCTGGCAAGAAGCCGATTGCATGCAAATGGATTTACAAGTATAAATTCAATGCTGATGGTTCCATTGAACGCGCCAAAGCCAGATTTGTTGCAAAGGAATTCACACAACGAGAAGGTATCGACTTTCACGACACATTTTCCCCAGTTGCTAAAATGGTATCTATTCGTTGCCTTATTGCAGTAGCTACCATCAAGGGATGGGATCTCCAACAATTGGACGTAAATAATGCGTTCCTTTATGGAGAACTCGATGAAGAGCTGTACATGAAGCCTCCTCCTGGTCATCCATTAGCTAAGAAAAATCAGTTTTTTCGTCTACACAAAAGCCTCTATGGCTTGCGACAAGCATCTCGACAATGGAACACCAAACTGTCTTCCTCCTTAGCTGAATTCGGTTTTATACAATCCAAAGCAGATTACAGTTTGTTCACAAAGAAAACGCATGGTTCATTCGTTGCTCTTCTCATTTATGTTGACGACATAATTTTACTAAGCTCAGATTCCACTTCCAGCAACGACGTCAAGCAGTTTCTTGCCTCAAAGTTCAAGATTAAAATGCTGGGTCCACTTCGATACTTTCTTGGCATGGAGATAGCTCGCTCCAAAGCAGGGATCCAGCTCTGCCAGCGCAAGTATGCTTTAGACATACTCTCTGAAACAGGCTTACTAGTAGCCAAGTCATCCCCCTTGCCCATGGAACCAAATATCAAGCTGAGTAAGGATGATGGAGACTTGTTTCATGACCCCTCCTTGTACAGAAAATTAGTTGGCAAATTGCTTTACCTCACCAACACAAGACCAAACCTGAATTATAGTGTTAATCTCCACAGTTAGTTCATGGAGAAGCCACGAGTTCCTCATTACAATGCCATCATCAAAATACTCAAATATATCAAAGGAAATCCGGGTCAGGGCATATTTTTATCCAGCAACTCTAAGTTTGAACTCATCGCATACTCTGATGCTAATTGGGCCAATTGTCCAGACACATGAAAATCCACAACTGGCTTCTGTGTATTTCTCGGTCATTCCCTCATTTCTTGGAAGTCAAAGAAGCAGAACACCACCTCTCATTCCTCGGCTGAATCAAAATATCGTGCCATGGCTGCTGTCACTTGTGAACTTACTTGGCTACGTTACCTCCTGCATGACTTACGCATTGACATACCTGCACCTGCCACTCTGTATTGTGATAACTTAGCAGCATTGCACATTGCTGCAAACCCCGTGTTTCATGAACGAACGAAACACATCGAGCTCGACTGCCACCTAGTTCGAGACAAGATATTGGCTGGGCAAATCTCCACTGCACACGTTCCTTCTTTTCATCAGTTAGCCGATTTGCTTACTAAACCAATACACTCCCCAACGTTTAATCGATTGCTATCCACGATGGGAGTAATCAATATTTACTCTCCATCTTGCGGAGGGCTATTGAGCTCACAACAAACGTTGCTACCCAAGGTTCCACTAGATACAATATAGTGATACGTACGGCACCTTGTATTCTGTTACTACCCTTCATTCTGTTAGGATTGTTAGCACTGTCAGAACATTCCTTATCTTCCATTATACGTTGTAGTCTATATATAGTACGTACTGTGTATACAAAGCAAGTGAAATGATATTCAGGTAGTATTTTTCTCTGCTTTTCCATCGTCAATCAGCCTTCCTCTGTGCTACTCTCAACACAGTTTGCCCAGTCAATGATTAAGATGGGAAATATTTCTCCATTGACAGGTTCAAGGGGAGAGATTAGAAAAAATTGCAGGAAGATTAACTCCTGATTAGCTCCATTATAACACTGCAGTTCCATCGAGTGTCGTGTGCTTTTCCTGCAATGTATTCTTGATTAGTTAATAATATATGACATATTTTAAGTGCTTGGTATATGAACCCGCGTAAATGTGCTATATTTACGACTGATTGGGAATGAAAAGATCTAAGATGTAAAGTAATATTAATCTTCGAAAACTATCTCAAGATTTTAGAAGGTAGGTCACTAGACAACATAAAATAAAGGAAAATGCTCAGACACTAGTCCTACAATGGATATGTACAATTCCACACAAGGAAACTCTACCACCAACGGCTCCTATTTCACAAAAGGAAACTCTACACCCAATGGCTATGCACTAGAATGGAAATCCCATCCACCAAATCCTCTTAATTTACTTTCTCAAACTTTGTAACATAACGGCTCTCAATAGACTCTCGCGGTGTGTAAGAATTTTTCACAAACACCTCCTGTTCAATTGTCTTTATGGTAATCAAAGCCTTGTGCGAGCGAGAGAGCATTACTCCCATCGTGTCAATCTCACTTTCGATCAACAATTTCGTGACCATACGATTGAACTAGGGGAATTACCCCTTATGGCGGGACCAGGTCATGGCTTTGGCTGAGAGCCAAGACCTCATGGGACACCTCACAAACGTTGCCTCCCCTCCACCGGATGATCTCATCCTTGATGAAGCCATAACAACTGTAACACCTTGCTCCTCCTTCCTTCTTCTGACGTAAGCAATTACGTCAGATGTGATGTGATAGCCCGCTCCTCCCCTCTAGTGTCTAAGAGTCCCGTTATGCGTGCCAGATCTTGATGGCTTGTTTTAAAGATACTACATTATTTCTAAAAGTTATCTTGTGTTTTAAAGTTATGTGTATTTTAAATGGAAGATTCCTATTATTATTTAACTAAGGAATATTTTAAATAACTCAATTATAATATCTTTGAAAAGCTCCAAAAATATTATAATTGTGGGAATCATTTTATATAAATGATTTCAGTTATTTAAAATATTATGTGATCTAAATAATGATGGAATCTTTAATTAAATTAATAGTTTTACCCTTTTAAATATTTTAAGTAAGACTTCATCATTTTATAAATGATGAAGGAATACTATTTTATATAATATTCTATCTTTATCTCTCTCAGTGCTTTTAATTAAATAAACGTTTATTCATTTTTAAAGTAGTGTTTAAAGGGTCATCGTAGACCATTTTATGGACCCCCAGACGTCGGGTTTTAGTATAAACCCCAGCCCTCTCTCTCTCCTCCCTCACTTTTCCCTCCCCTCTCTCTCTCCTCCCTCTCGGCTTGCGACGTACGCAGCCCTCTCTCTCTTTGCACCGAACGGCTCCACAGCCCAGCCAGGCGCCGCCGTGCGCCGGTGAGCCACACGACCACCACCACCAGCACCGCCTCCCTCCGGCGAGCCTCCCAGCACTGGCCTTACCTCCTCACGCTCTCTCCTCCTCCTCCCTCGACGGTGTACGCCCGAATGGGCTTGATGGCTTCTCCACCGCCGTGCACCGTCCTCCGGTGCCGCCACCACCACAGTAGCTCCTCCAGCAAACCCACGGCCAATAGGCCTCTCCTCCACCTCCCGAAGCCCCCCTCTCCACCGCACGGTTTTCCCCTCCTTCGCCGCCGTACGCCGCCACCCACGGCAAGTGGCCACCCTCTCCGGCATCCTCAGGCCACCACGAACCCAATGGTACCAACCACGGCCCCGATCTGTCCCCCATGCACGCACACTCTCTCTCACTCTCCCACGGCACCTATTCCCCTCACAGTGCAAGGCCACCACCACGGACCACCGTGCCGACCACCACCGAGCCTCCATGGCTCCTCCGGCAGTTCCCTTAGCCCAGCCTTAGGCCCAAACCACCACTTTACGTGGTGGGTTGATCACTGCACGTGATGGATAGTCATTGCATGTGACTGGCCGTCACTGCACATGGCTATAGCTGTCGTGTTATGTTCCCTTTCTAGCATCACCAAGGCCACCTTAGGCCCTTCCAAGACCACACCTAGCTATCCAAATGCTTAAACAGCCACTGTACGCAGTGTAGCCACCCCGTACGCTCTTTCGGCGTTATCGCTGTGACGGCTAGCAAGCGACGCACGGGTTATCCCGTCGACAGTATAAATCTTTATCCCTCGCTTTTTATATTAAATGTTAGATGTTAGCTAGTTGACTAGGTTGTGGACTGTGCTGTTAGTATTAGGTTGTGGACTGTACTGCTAGTATTATAGGATTCGCTGTGTAGTGGCGATGTGACGTGAGGTGATGAAGTGTTGGGCGTAGTTGGGAAGTGTGTTGTGTACTGTTGTGGACTGTGCTGTGAAGTGTGGTAGTAGTGTATGTGCAGTAGTAGTGGCGTGGCCTAGTGCCGTGTAAGGAGTACACGTGAAGTGTACTCTGTATAATAAGACGATGCACCGTATGGCTTGTGCCATAACGGTGACGTGGCGTAGTATCATGAATGGAGTACAGGTGGAGTGTAGTCCATATGGTGAAATGGTGCACCGTATGGCGTGTATGCCATAGCGGTGACGTGGCGTAGTGCCGTGAATAGAGTACACGTGGAGTGTACTCCATGTTGGGAAACGATGCACAGTACGGCATGTGTGCCGTATTAGTGATATGGCGGAGCGTCGTGAATGGAGTATACGCGGAGTATACTCCATGTAGTGGAGCGATGCACTGTATGGCGTGTACCTCATAGCGGTGACGTAGCGTAGTTCTGTGAAGGGAGTATATGTGGGTGTACTCCATTGTAATGGAGTGACGCACCATATGGCGTGAGTGCCATAGTGGCGACGTAGCGAAGTCCTGTGAAGGGAGTACATGAGGAGTATACTCCATGAGGTGCAGAGATACACCGTATGGCGTGTCACGAAGATAAAGGTGATTGCGTAGTTGATGGGCAAAGGGCTTGATGTATGGTGTCGGGAACTGTGGAACAGTGTCCCGAAGTGTGAGATACGGCCTGTAGTCCAAGGCGACGAGTGTAGCCATGTGATTGGCTTGTGGCTAGAAATAACTGCGAAGTAGCTAGAAGGTATTGGAGTAGCGCAGCGAAAGCATGACTCGGCAACGTCACTGAGTGACGTGGTCGATTAAGAAGTCGTGCTTGAGACGGGTAAAGAGTGAGCGTAAGAGTGATGTAGCGGGAACGTGACGAGGTGTCACATTGTGACGAGAGTACGTGAGGAACCGTACTCGTGATGAGTTAGAATTGACGTAGCGGAATGTCAGAAGTGACATGACAAGGTCACGGTGTAGCTTGGGAACGGTCTCGAGCTATATGGCGTGACGTAAGGTGGTGCGGTAGGTGCAGTCGTAGTGATATGGCTGTAGTCTACGGCGATGAGCGTCGCTATGTAGTCGGCTTATGGCCATGAGTATGTGCTAAGTGACCAAGAAGTATTAGAGCAGTGCAGCGGAAGCATGATTGGGGCAACGTCATGAGATGACGTGATCAATCATGAAGCTGTGCTATGATGGTTAGGATGTATGAGAAATGACGTGACAGGGTCACAGCATAGCTTGGGATTTAGTCTCAAGCTATGTGGCGTGACGTAAGGTGTGTTCATGGACAGAGTCCCATCGTGTCAAGTGTTGGGATGAACTATCATGAGGTACGGCTAGCATGAAGGGTCGTGCTAGCCGGATTATGAGAAGGTTGGTAACGGAGTATGGCGTTCGCCATACGAGTCCGTGACCAATGTATTAAGTGATGGTCTTAAGGGATAAAGGAGTAAGGTACGTGTGTTGTCTGGTTAGATGCACGTGCCGGACGGATTCACCATATGTAATGGATGATCTGTCCTAAGTATGGTTACACGGTGCTCAAGCCTTAGAGTGGCTTGGAGCCGTATAACGAGTATGGATGATCATGAGAAGTAGAGTGAGCTAAGATACATGAGGGTAATGAAGAAAGGTACTGTCTAAGAACGGGATGCATGACTTAGTTAGTCTAAGCCATGCGTCGGAAAGTGGTAAATGAGAAGAACGAGATAGAGGTCTTAGTGTCTTAATCCTAAGGGGAATCATGGATTCACCTTAGCGAGTAAGCACTCGAGGTAGAACGTAAGGTTGAAAGAAGTAGAGACCGTAATGGGTCTCCAAGGGTTTTATTATAGTAAGGAACGTGAAAGGACACGGGATAGCAGAAGAGTGTTTTAAGTAAAGTATAGCTCTATTCTAGTTCAGCTATTTATGCACTAGATAGAAAATGACGTAAGGTTATGTATGCATGTAGGTGCCATCTGACAAGCGCATGAATGGACTGCATGGTATGAAAGTAGCATGGAGTCCAGGTAAGTGTTACGTTCATGGTCTTCTAGAGTTTTCTAAAGTATAAGAAAAAGAAAGAGAAATGCTTTTCCATGAAAGATGCTTTAAGAAAAGACACGAAAGATGTTTTTAAAGAAAGCATGCCAAGTATTGAAGTATACGTATATACGGCCCCTCCATGAAAGGCCCTTTTTACGCACCCAAAAGTATTAATTGTATGCATGTGAATGGATGACTATACGATGTAGATTGTGGCGCCCCCAACTTCCATGTACGGACACACACGGAAATCGAGACACCCGGGATGATGACAACACGGTCACGCACCCCATCGACATGTGCTGAGTGTGTGCAATGCAACACGTGTACAATAAAATACGCAGCGGAACGGTAAAGTCAAATAACTAAGTACCAGAGTTTAATACAATATCAGAGTACTGAAAATCCACATGTCAACATAATACAATTTT